>JALBCR010003442.1:0-127236 GCA_030710515.1 Abscondita cerata | reverse complement strand
TAAATCGATGTACTTCCCGTTCAGTTACGTATTGCTATACAATTCTGATATCATAACGTCAATGTTATTGGGAAAAAAACGTATATTACTTATTTTGAAAAATATGTTTTCGAAAAAACAACCTTGTACAACAACTTTAATTTAAATCTAGCACTGACTCTGAAGCCATACTGGTTTGACAGCCATATTGAATCGCTTTTAGGTAATTGTTTTTCGTGTTTGTTTTCTAGTTTATAAAAGTGTAGTGAGTGATATATGTTCTTTTATCCTTTTTCATCTTGTTTATTAAATGTTTAATCATACAAGATGGCGGTACGTAATGCTATTTTTGTTTGTGAATTAGTTTATAAGTATGAGAGTGATAAATATGTCTTTTATCCTTTTCATCTTGTTTATTAAATGTTTAATCATACAAGATGGCGCTACATCAGTGTTATTTTGTTTGTGAATTAGTTTATAAGTATAGAGTGATAAATATATTTTTATCCTTTTTCATCTTGTTTATTAAATGATCATACAAAATGGCGCTACATTAGTGTTATTTTGTTTGTGAATTAGTTTATAATGAATAGAGTGATAAATATGTTTTTATCCTTTTCATCTTGTTTGTTAAATGTTTAATCAACAGGTCTTATCCTGCATTTTACACCATTATTAATTCATCTTAATCAACCTTTACAGCTATATACAAACTTCAAACTCCATCTTTCAATTGTCCTTAGTAGCCTAGTGGTTAAAGCCTTGGCTCGGTAATGCAATGGTTGCAAGTTCGAATCTCAACCAAGTTTTTAAATACCTTAAAAAAACTTTTGAGACGCCATGATGGGATGCCATGTTGGAAATTCAAATCGACCGCCGAAGCATCCGCCATGATGGAAATCAACTTCAACAACAACAGCCCTAATGAGGTAGAGAGGCCGTATTTTTTCCATTGACGTCTTCAAAAACAAAACAAGTAATTAAATAGAGAATGCCTGCGTCAACAGCCTGTGACAACAACAGCCTAATGGTGAGAGGCCTGATTAGGGAACTGCCTGATGAGGTGAGAGGTAGGTGAGAGGTAGGTGAGAGGTAGGTGAGAGGTTGTTAGCCTAATTAGGCTTTGCCTAATTATAGCCCATGAGGTTTGAAGGTGTCCCCTTCTACTATAAATACATATTTAAACTGCATATTGTTAGGTAAAAAAATATGTAAGTGTTCATGAGAACCCTTAATTAAACAATAATTTTAAAGGAGATAGTGGGTATCCTTAAAAACCTATTTACTAACCCACTTTTTTCAGCCTGTCACTCCAGCAGAGCAATTATACAATGAAAGCCACGTAGGGCAAGAAACACAATATAACGGTGTTTCAGTTATTAAAACAATAGATTCCTGTACTGGGCATATGGTTTGCAGAGTAAAAGTTAATATTGTATCTAAACAGGGTTTTTCAAACTTAAGTCGCCACTATAGTTAACTTTGTTATTATTAGAGCTACAGGGTCGATTAGGCAAACTAGTAGCATTTGTTTCTCTCATCACTATGATCAAAACAAAATAAACATCAAACATCATGTTCGCAAGTTATGTCAAATTGTTCCATTTTTCCAAAATGAGACAATATCACTCAATCGATAGAAAGTGAATGCTGAACAAAAACTTTGTATTATTTTTTATCTATATTGATTGAAAATATTGTATACAGGAGTGTCTAATTTGAAAAATTCGATTTTATTCTGTTTACCATAGTGATGAGAGAAACAAGCTACTAATTCTTGGCTAGTGACCATGTGGCTCTATGAAGTTAGCACAACTGTTGACTTAAGTTTGAAAACCAATTTTAATTTTCTGTTTCTTTGTTGGATTTGTTTGTTTGTTTGTTTGCCTTCTCCTCAAAACTACTCAGCGATTTTGATGAAGGTGGTGAACTTACACTTATTTACATGTTAACATGACGTTTGACCTCTGAGCTGGTAGGTCAAATCTTTGAAAATTGAAGAAAATATAGGCATGTAATATGTCATTTTTCAAGGCGTGAAGGCCGTTTTAAATCATTCACATAAAATTGAGTTTTGTTTTTCTGTTTGTTTATTTGTCCGCCTTCTCCTCGAAATCTACTCAACGGATTTTGATGGTTGATGGTTTACTTTTTTCTAGAGGTCAAGGCGGTAAACTTAGGCTATTTACATGTTAATCCTGACCTTTGACCTCTATGCTGGGTGGTCAAAAAACGTCTTTGAAAATTGAAGAAAATATAGGCATGTGATATGTCATTTTTAATTATTCCATTTCTCTGCACTTCTCTTCATTATTCTATTCTGACTACCTGAAAAGGTTGCAAAGTCTTTCAGGTAGGGTGGATAGAGACACATTTCTACCCTTTTATCTACTCCGACTTATTCTGAAACTCATTTTCTGATCTGAATGGGTGTAAGACTGATTGACTATAATAGTAGCAACTGCTATTTTACATAATACAACCATAAATGATGGTGATGTGAACCTACACTAATTCAGAAGAATTGGATCAATACATTTTGCAGCAATTAATAAACATCCGACAAGTAGCCGAAATAATTTCTAATGAAACGATTTACATACAAATGGACGAATAAGAATCAGAAAATTTTAATAACAAAAATAAATGTTACAGAACCTTATCTTAAAATGAAAAATTCTAGGCCTTTGTTAAGAATTGTTGTGTGTCTCAATTGAACTTTTAATTTGTATTTCAATTTCCTAGTGCCTTTTTTAGCTGAAATAGTATACCATCATTTGTCCTACTCCTCTCTCTATCTTCATTATCTTTTTTTGTTTTCTACATTGTATTGTTGCTCAGTCTTAATGTTTTCTAATTGTTGTTTTATTGCCGCAACTTTCTCATACTTTTGAGCAACATTTACAGATGCATTTAGTGCTGGCCTGCGTCGTAAAGTATAGTTTCTACCTCAATTTTTTAATTTGCTTTTGAAATTGGGTTGTTGAGTTTAATATAAACTAAGACTTACTGGTCAGTGCATCTTGCCCCGATCAACTGATTGCTCAGTGGTGGTTTCTAGAGCCTAAAAAATACTTTCAAATTATTGTTGTGTTTAATGTTTTTAGATCTTACATTATAATAATAATAATAATAATAATAATAATTCAGTTTATTTCCAACTAATGGCAGTTACAAAATTTAGAATGGAGATTACCGGTTTTGGAAATGTTGACGGTAATCAGGTGGTCAATACAGAGACCTCTGTTCTACCTTACCGCCACTATCGATGAGTGTAAGTATTAAATAAAACGAAATGAAATTGAGTATGAGAAATAAGCAGTGATAAGATAACATAAGTAAGCACACACATAAAAAGTATGATCAAAGTATTTGTGTTTACAATACATATGTGTACGTATATATATTACTAACCTAAAAAAAAAAAAAAAAACTTATTGTTTAATAATTAGTTTTATTTATTTAGAATCTGAGTCATTTGTTTTTAAAAGTAGTAATGCTTAAGTTTTTACGGACAATGGAAGAGATTATTATAGATGTGATAAATATTGTGAGGTAAAACAGCGTTTGTAAAAGTTCGTTTTGAAGACAGGTACGTCCAAGAGTCCTCTGTGCCTCAGATTTAGGTTGTGCACGTCTGTACGATATTTAATTTTATTTGAAAGATATGGAGGTTTGTTAGTGATGATGAGTTTGTGATAGAAAACGCAAGCATTCAGATAGCGCTTCTTTTCCATATTTATCCAGCCGTTTCTTTTAATTTATGAGTGATGTGTTCGCGACGTCTAATGCCATGAATAAAACGAAGACAAGCATTTTGAGTACTTGTATTCTTCTTTTGGAAGAATAGTTAAGGCAGGGACCATAAAGAACATCACCATAATTAAAGCGTGATAAGACAAGACTGTCACATAGCAATTTTTGATTTTTTTATTTAATAAGTGTCTATGAGGATATAATAATTTGAGAGTGACGTAAGACAGTCGAATGCACATATTAACATGTTCAGAGAAACTCAATTTATTGTCAAAGACCAAACCCAAATTTTTTGTAAGTTCTGTGTACACGTATAGGTTTGTTTTGTATTTTTAAGATAAATGATGGGATTAAAGTCTTGATTATTTGAGCATTTCCGAAGAGCATGAAATTTGATTTGACAGGATTAATATTTAAGGAATGTATACCAACAAGGAAGATAAGACATTTAAGTCGTCATTCAAAGATTTACAAGCAAGCAATGCATCTTTGGGATGAAAAGATAGATATATTTGAGTATCGTCGGCATACTGATGGAATTTTGAGAAATTTAGCACATCACATGGTTTGGCAGAGTAGATAATATACAACAGTGGACCTAATATAGAACCTTGAGGTACTCCATTAAGGATGTTGCATTTACAGAAGTATTTCCTCTTAATCTAACACACTGATGACGATTGGACAGATAACTAATTAGTAAACGAACGGAAATATTATCAAATCCATAGTGATGTAAAATGGATATCAGTATTTTGTGATTTATGGTGTCAAAAGCCTTAGAGAAGTCAAGTAGAACAAGAGCAGTGATTTTGTTTTTATCTTTAGCAGTGATAATGTCATCTACTATATTCAATAACGCACTAGTGCAACTAAACCCTGGTCGAAATCCAGACTGATTATTTGATAATATACTTTTCTTGTCTAAGTATCTTCTAATCTGCAAGTTCATTACTTTTCTAAAACTTTTGACAACACTGGAAGAATACTGATAGGACGAAGATCATTAATTTCCTTAGGATGTTTGACTTTAGATATAGGAACGACTAAAGCAGTCTTCCAAGCGTCAGGAAAGATCCCTTCAGTTAAACAACAATTTATTATGTGTGTTAGATAAGGTAAAACAAAGGACAACCGAGCTGGACCATTTCAGCACTAATGTTATCAATAGCAGTTGCTTTGGATTTTATTGACATGATGCATTTATAAATTTCCTCATCATCCACAGTGGTAAATTTGAAAGATATTGTGTCATTTCGCTTATAAAAATCAATCAATGTAGGGTCAACACTAGAAAGGCCTTGCAAGGGTTTGGTAAAAAATATTGATTTTGTTTACATCGCATAAGGATTCGGGAATCTCAGATTTCAGCTTTTATTGTAGACTTGAACAGCTCTTAAAGATTTCCATACATCTTTAGATTTGCCAAGCATATGATTAAAATATGCTTTTTTTCATTCTTTATGGATAACGATACTAGATTTCTTAAGGATTTATAATAATCCCAATGTGAAGATTTTTAGATTTTTAAAACGAGTTAAGGCTTTATCTCTTAGTGACATCATGAGCAATACTACGTCAGTCAACCATGGAGATTTAGGTTTAGAATAAAAAGATGTTTTAAGCGGAACCAGTGTATCAAACAGGGTAGTAATATTAGAGTTAAAGAACTCTACCTTCTCGTTTAATTCATCTAAATCAAATAGTAGATGCCATGGAATACTCTGTAGACATTCTTCAAAATGCTTTATATTTAAATTTGCAAGGGGACGATATGAGACAGAGATGGGTTGGGGTGTTACTCTTTTAGGTCTACCTCACAGTAAATAAGTTCATGGTCTGAGAACATATCAATATGTCTTGTTCCGCATATAGAGATATTATCTGTACAATTAGTAACGATGTGATCAATTAAGGATTGTGAATTTGCTGTTATTCTAGTGTGTTCCTGAATTAGTTGTGTTAAACCAAATTCTTCTAGCACGGAAAGATATTCTTTTGTAGGGATTGTTTCAAACAAGAGAAGATCGATATTCATATCACCCAAACAAAAGATATTATCGTATAATGGAATTAATCCACTTAAGGTAATCTCCAGTTCTTTTACGAAATTCCTATAACCACTTCTATGCGGCATGTAAACTACACCTACAGCGTATCGTAACTTATTTACAGTGAATTGAATCCAGAGTTGTTCATAAGAATGAACATCTGAAGTGTAAATTAATTTAAAATTTAAAAAGATTTTGCATAAATACATACACCACCACCATGTGTTAGTCTATCCTTCGGACTAAAAGATAATTATCTATACTAATATCTTCATCGCTAATTGAGTCATTGAGAAACGTTTCGGATATTGCAATTATATCATAGTTGAATAATTCAACATGTTCCTTGAAAGAATTAAAATTGTTAAGCAACGATCGAGCATTTACATGTGCAAACTTAAAAGAAATCAGTGCTTTATTACTCATACTCTAAAAACTTAATTTATAAAACGTAAAAAAATTAGATTAGTTAAATAAACTTAAGACGAAAAGATTATCGATAAGACTAACATAGTTGCTACTCCGCATTTAATTGTAATAATAAGTATAAACATTGGAGAAAATTAAATACACCAGGAAAATTGAATTGAAGTCGTATTTACAAATCTGCAATTGAATAAACTTTCTTAATGCCATTGTTAGATTTTACAAATACAACACCGTCACTGGTCCATACGTTTCTTAAAGAATATTTTTCAATACTTGCATTTAGTAACTTTACCCGTTCGGATGTAAGGTCTTCTTTGATGACAATTTGGCTGCCTTTTAATAGTTTTTATTAGAGAAAATTAACTGACGATGCTGATACGATATAAATTTAATCAAAATAGGCCTAGGAGAATTACCACGACGCTTCCCTACACGGTGCACCTATCTATGGCTCCTTCATCGAATTCCACCTTAAAATTTAACTTCATAAAATTCACTATTACTTCACTTATCTTCTCATTTGTGTGTTCGGGAATACCATAGATACGCAGTGTATTGCGACGAAAATATTGTTGTAGATTATCTACATCCTGCATAAGTTTGATATTGAGCGTATTTAGGGAAGCAACTTCAACACTCAAATTATTGATATCTTCTTCATATCGAATTAATTTGTTATTCAATTTTTCCATTACTGCTTCTGACACAGTATCCGTAATTAGTTTTACCATTTTGCCTTCGGTTAACAATTTATCTATAGTGGCACTAATGATGTTGTTTATATCCTCTAGTTGATCACGAGTGAAAGGCATTTTGAAGATTAGGCACTATTTATAACGATGAAATTCACAAACAGACACTGATACCTATACTATGTGAAAGAAATTGTTATTTTTGTACGGAGTTCAACTAATATACGTCTACTCACGTTGAGTTACACGCATCGAATCATTACATATTTCAATATTATTTGTTCTGTTCTTTCTTCATCTGAAATAGCTTCATTTTCAGAGTTGAAGATAGTTGGTGAGTTATTGTTATAGATCCTATCCCCATTAAATTTGTTGTTTAACCTCAAAACAGTTTTCAAATTTACAATTTCCATATTCAGGTCACGCATCAAACCTTGAATTAAAAACGATGGAGGGCCTCCTCCTGTTGTAATGAAACTAATTCGATCTTTAGCAGCATTCTTTTGGGCAAATTTTTTTTAATTTTCATACCACGTCTTAATACTCTGAATTGAACGATTTACTAAAGATGGACCAGTTGCATTCAGTTTGGTCATTATTTTGGTACACGCATGTTCTTTGTCTCTCCAAGTCACGCCGTCCGTTTTTTGATTTCGATTATGTGTTTATATTCTCTTATTATGCCTAACATCGTAACCTTCTCTGTCTGCACTAAAAATTTGGCTTCCCTCTTGCAAGAGCCTTACCACTTTTATTACTTTTGCCCTTCTTATTTACTGTATATCTAGATGTGTTGTGTTCACTAATAATTTGTTAAAATATCAAACCAATATCTGAACAAAATAAATAAAAACTTAAAAAGAGGTTACTATCTCTGTTACTTACGCAACATGATTAGATATTTTTATATTTTAAGTGTTCGGCAAAATTATCATTTTTAAAAATAAAATCATTAATTATTATTTCCATAATTTGTAACTTTGTGAAAATAAATAATGTCAATGTTTCATACAAGATATCAACATATTTTTTGGCGCCAGAACATTGAATCAGATTTGGTAATTACAATTATCAAATTATAAAACACATCGTCTAATTGCGAATTTCAAATATTTGAAGAGACTTAATTGCGATCGAATTTGTTATTATGGTTGATTGTGATTATCGAACAACCAAGCGGAGTGTCGTCTCTTTTAAATAATGTAAAGAAGCTGCAAGATACAGCAACTTTGAGTCAAATCGAATCGTTAAAATTTTGAAATTGACAAAACGATCGAACGGTTACAAACATTGCTAACAAAACCAAGTCTGAACGTCACTCAAGAAATGGAAGATGAGTTTGAGGATGTCGACACAGCACTCTTGGAAATCAAAATAGGCCCTTATTAGTCGTTTAGATTTTAATGAGAAAGTCGAGGATTGGATTACATTTTGCGATCTTTACAACTCTGCAGTTCACTTCAATCCAAGAATTAGTCATGTTCAAACATTTTTATATCTAAAGTCACTGGTTGTTGGAGACGCATCTTCTGTGATTAAATCAATTCCTATGACAGCTGAAAAATTATGACATCGCATATGACCAATTGACGAGAAGATTCAACAAACCTCTTTTTAATTATTCCTTCAATTATTAGAAATTTACTCAATTGCAAATCGGTAAGTGAAAATTTCCCCAACTTAAAAGATTTTGTTATAAAGTTTCACGAAACTATTTAAATGTTAGATTCATTGGGTGAGTACGCGTCGTCTCGTGATCCTTGGATTATTTCATTGATGATTGAAAAATTTAATAAAGGTTTAAAACGGGAATGGGCTGATAAAGTACCTACTAGTCATAGATGAGCTCGATTTAAATCAACTTTTTGGTTTCCTTGAGGAAAAGTGTAATGCGGTCGATCTCTTAATAGACAATTCAAAACTTAAATCAAAACCTAATCAGTTTGACATTAAATGTAATAATATGACAAACTTTAAATGTTTTTGTTCACAAGGCCATACTATTAATAAATGTTCAGAGTTTCTTAAATTAAATTTGAAAGAACGTGATAAAACCGTAAATAAGGAGTCACGTTGCTAAAAAATTGTTGCTCAAAACACAACTACAGTTTATGTAATAAAAGGCATAACACTCTGTTACATCCTGAAACGTATCAAATTGCATCTTCAACAGTTGTCAAAGACTCAAGTGAGGCTTTCGTTAGTGCAAATTCAATTAACGATCGATCCTGTTTATCGCTTCCTCTAACTGTTTTAATTCTTGTAAAAGATAGCTTCGGACGATTTCACCAATTACGAGCTCTTCTTGATTCCTGTGCTCAGTCTAGTTTTATAAGCGAATCAGCTGTATCGTTATTACATTTGTGTCGGAACCAAGAACATATTCCAATCAAATATCCTTCGTCGCCTAAGCCATCAATGTCATCTGGTAGAGTCATATTAAATTTCTGTTCTAGATTCAATAGATCTAATGCAATGACCGTGGTGGCACACATAATTCCAAATGTCATTAATCGATTACCTCATTCTGAAAATAAGATTTCCCGTCTATGAGAATATTATTAAACGTTTTTGACGTGGCTAATCACACGTTTCATTTACTTTGACCTGTTCATCTCATCCTGTCAGCATCCGTTTTTCTTTTCGGCACTCAAACCCGAGAAGATTTATTAATCATTCGATAATTTAATCATTCAAAATACAGTATTTGGATATGTAGTATGCAACAAGGAAATGCCATATTTTGAAGATATGATTAATAACATTATTATTGACGCTGATCGAACAAATGATTGTTTATTAAAAAAATTTAGGGAATTGGAAGAACCAATTTATTGTCAACTTATTCGACAAACAAAGAAGAAGATTGTGAAAAACAATTTCTTGCCGATGTACGACGTTTGCCCGATAGTCGCTTTTCTGTAAACATTCCTTTTAAAATGTCACCCAAAGTTCTTGGAAATTCGTATGATATTCCATTTGTGGTTTCTTATTTAGAAGAAACGTCTTCGTTCCGATAACGCCTTAAAAATTGAATATCGCAAATTTATGCAGAGTATGAGAATCTAAATTATATGTCACTTTTAAAATCAATAATGATCCACAGAATGTGTGTGCCGCTCATTTACTGGCAAAAAATAACAAAATACGTTTTCGATTTGTTGCAATTGAATTCGATCAAGTTTTATGTGGTCAGATTCAACTGTAGTTTTGGCATGGTTGCATGACTTGCCTCCCGGTGGTCAACGTTTGTAGGAAATTGTACTGTGAAATACATTCGCTCATTCCCAAAATTAAATGGTTACATGTTCTAACAAAAAATCCAGCAGACATTGCATCACGGGGTTGCAACGGCTCAGCTCTGATAGAAAATAACTTATGCCAAACTGAGGAAGGAAAAAAGTCCATTCAGCTAAATATCGCATTATGCTTATCTTCATTTTGGATTGATGTATTTAGGAAATTTTCATCTCTGAACACATTAATTCATTCAATTGCTTATGTTCTAAGAATCCAAGCTAGATTTAATTGTACTCTGAGAACGACACAATTAACGTTAGATAGGAAAGAAGTTCAAATTTCGTTTAGAATTTATCTTTCGGTAATTTCAAAACTTTATTTTGAAAAAGAATATCACTTTTACAAAATAACCAAGTAATTCAATCAACAGTACTATCGTTAAGTTGTCGCCCTTTTTCAATGAGAATGGCTTGATTGCTGTCCGAGGTCGTTTTCAATCAATCAAATATAAACCTATCTTAATTCCGAAGGACATCTTTCTGATTTTTTGATTTGAAAACACATAATGACACATATTACGGTGGTTTACAAATTACCACGTCATGGTTACGACAATCTTATTGGATACTCGATTTAAAACGTTCTGCAAGCGAATTATCAATCAATGTTTGAAGTAAGAAACTGAATAGAATTACCTACAACCTACCTATGAGGCCTTTGCCAATCACCCGTCTTTCCATTAATAAAGTCTTTTCTCATAATCGCATTAATTTTGTTGAACCATTTAAATTAAGAGCTTTTCATTCAAGAGGTAATTTCACCTAAAAGGGTGTGTAGCTCTCTTTATTGGTTTAGCAAATGGTTATCCATTTAGAACTGATAATGAGTTTAAGCACTGATTCTTTGATTCAGGGGGCTAAAGCGTTTGTAGCTCGCTGATGGAAAATGTTCGAAAATATATTCTGATAATGGACGTAATTTTATCAGTTGTCATGAATTGATAAAAAACTTTCGGGATCATCTAAAAAAATTATTCTTTCATCAGATATTAAAACATATCTCACTGACTCCCTTATTGAATGGGATTTTATCCCAGCTTATTCACCTCACTTCAGGGAAATCTTGAGTCAAACATCAAAGTTATAAGTTGCATCTTTTAAGATCATTCATTGGTACAATTTTTACAATTGAAGGATTTTTAACAGTTCTTTGCAAAATTGAGAGAATCTTAAATGCATACGTCCACTTTCTCCTGTGTCAATGAATTCAGATCTTGAGCCTTTGACTCCGCATCACCTTATCTTTAGACATAAATCAAATTCAGTTTTGAAACCCAATCAATTAATAGCAATTATAAACGCAATTCAAACATGTTTAAAAAAATAAAGTCATTTTGGGGCCGACGGCGAAAATGATTACATTTCCGAATTATTTCAGCACACTGCGCCTGAATGATCTTATATTCATTAAAGAGATCTACTGATCCACTGGGATTCTGAAAATTATTTGGAGAAATAATAAAATTATTTCCTGGTCTTGATGGTCAATGTTGAGTAGTCGACGTACGTACTTCCTAAGGAGTTAATCGTGCATCTTGTATAAATCTTGTTCCTATTGATATTAAAATATCAACGGGGGGGGTATGATTACATATTTTTATATTTTAAGTGTTCGGCCTAAAATTATCATTTAAAACAAATTGTTAATCATTACTCTATGAAATTGTCATTGTCACTTTGTAAAAATAAATAATGTCAATGTTTTTCTTTTTAAAAGTAAAGAAAGTGTTTTAAAAGTGTTATTTATTCATACAATATATCAACACAACACAAACACCAACGTAATAAAATAAGTATACCTATATTTTTTTTTAGTAATTTGTGTATTACCAACATTAATTTTAAAATAAAATACCGTTACTTTACGGTACGGTGCAAAGATACTTTTCTTTAACTGCAAGGTTACATTTAATGGCGATTAGTTAAGCCAAAATGTTAATCTCATACCTGTGCAAACAGCCATTAATTGTCTAGTTTCGTTGTGGATACGCCTCCCGAGTACAGAATATAATAAAATACAATTTTCCAAATATCCATAATTTCCAATATTTTTTATGTATATTTTTTTACATTTTAAAAAAAATGTGAACTAGAAAAATATTATTGAGTAAATATTGTCTAAAAAATAAGTACAGGTATATGACAATTATTAGACTTGGGGTAGAGCTAATTTCGTAATGTTAAACTTCCAAGTTTGGTACGTGTTAATTAGCTCTAAAAAGTTTCACTGCAACATACAAGAATACGTAAGAACCAATTTGTAACGTGGATGTGTCACCAAATGGGTTCCAGTGATTGACTATACTAAAAACATTTAGTAAGATCAAGGAAAATAGTCATGCAAGGTTTTAAGAATCTAAAGGGTAAAAACGTCCTTAATTAGGTTTGTTATAGCATTTTCAGTAGAACGTTTTTGGTCAGAATCCGTATTGGTTTGCTATTTAATATATTTTATTTTGTAAAAAAGACATGAGTTGCAATTTCATGTGTTTTTCAAATAGTTTTTGATAAATTTGATAGAATAGTTATAGGTCTATAGTTGCTCAAATTATACGTATTCCCTTCTTCAAAAATAGAAACAATTGTTTTTTCTTTTGAAAACTCGAGGAAACTGGCCTTCCAACGAGCATCAATTAATATGCTACATATTATGTCAACATTTTTCTAGAATTGAAATGTTTATGTCACAACTCATATTTTACCTCAGTTTTAATTATCAAAAATTTAATGGCGTTAGATGTTTCTATTTCTGGTATAGGAAAAAATACAATGTCTTATAATGGACAACTTCCGATGAATGTGTTAAATCATTATCGTTAAAACTTTGATCCAATGTCAGTAAAGAAATTGTTGAATGCATTGGCAATATGTAACGGATCAGTTATTCTCTCTATTATCTTGTATTTTTAAATTTCAGATAAGTTTTTGTAATGTATTGTAATATACCACTTTATAGCGCATTCTCTACACATGTACACTCATGAAATTTAAAACTTGGACACCACAATTTCTGTAAACAAAAGTTTGCACATTGTGAAGCCGGGCATTTACAATTCTAACAGCAGGTAGTCTCAGCAGGGGTTATCTTATAGAAGGACTGTAGAATGAATCATTACACTAAGCACGTTTTAGAAAATAGGTAATTTACGTTGCTTACTTAATTTTTTCTTTAAAGAATATATTTGAAGGTATCGCTAATTAAACACCATAGCTCGATTAATTATCGAATCAAAATTTTGTTTAGGAAATGTTTACAAAATAAAATTAGAAATAATTTTGATTTAAAAAACGTCTACAAGCAATAACTTTTAAATTAAATCAAAAACTAAACATGGTTATTTGGGTTGACTGATTATTACTTATTTTAAATAAATCTAACCTACTAATTATTGTAAGTTATTAAAAAAATCATTAAACTCTCTATTCATAATATTTAGTCCTTACAAAATGTATATTTTATGACGTTTCATTTTTTTCTGTAGTTAATATAAAAGTGAAAATAAAAACTAAGGCAATTCTTATTGTCAACGTATATATTTAGTTTTTGACAAGAATTTATTACATAATTATAATTAAGATACCAAGTTATAGTTTAAAATTAAATGAAAACTTTTTTTTTAAATAAAGGTATTACTATATAAATAAATATAAGAAATCAATAATGGGTGTGACCTCCATTATTATTGATACATTCTTGGAGGCGTCTGCTCATTGACGCTATCAAGGTATCAATATAATTAATATTAATCGTTTCCCATGCGGTATCAATGGCTGCAATTAGTGCATTACGGTTTACTGGTATAAAATTTGGCCCTTGTTGTCTTCGGATAACAGCAAGTATTCGAGCCCAAACATTTTCGATAATGTTAAAATCTGGGCTTTTGCTGGCCAGGGTAACAGCTCCAAGTTATTTTCGTATCCATTGCGCACAACCCGCGAAGTATGAATAGGGGCGTTGTCCTTTAACAACAAAAATACATTATGAAAATGTTAATTCAACAGATCCCGAACTATTTTTGGAGAAAGTATAGTGAAATAAGAATACTTACTTGTTGGAAAATATAATCTTCGTCTGGATAAAACACTTCGACTGAAGGTTTCATAATAGTTTCCAAAATATCTAAATACGCAGCAGAATCAAGACGTCCATCGATAGCCCAACAAACTCCTGGACCCCGCGCGCTAACCCAACCCCACACATTCACAGAAAAATAACCACTTCGTTTTTTAGGACATATGTGATTATTTTCGTAACGAGTTCCTTCCATTCTAAAACTTTTAGTGGTCCATCGTTGCGGCTATTGAACGTTTTTTCGTCGCTAAAATCACTCGATTCCAAAATTCCAAAGGTTCGTTCACATATCGCCTTGCAAATTCCAGACGACGTCTCATATTTTCGTCACTGAGAACTTCTTTCGCAGCAGCATTATACTTCTTTATTCCCATCTCCTTTAATCTTTTTGTGCAGTTATACGGCATCCGGAAAGCGCCCTGAGTATGTAGCAAATGGTTGTTCTGTTACGTAATGAAACAACTCGAGATCTTGAGCACGTGTAGATACTTTAGGTCTACCACTTCCGATGGCTCTTTCCAAAGTGTGTTCAAGATTCCATTTACTCAGTAATGCCCTACGGTGCTTTTTGGTATATCTAACATACGTGAAATTTCACGCACGCTACGGCCCGCCGCTAATTCCGAAACAATCCGCGCTTTCAAATCAGCACCGAGATGAGGTGGCATTTTCACAACACTTGAAATTTTAAACTAAAATGGAATTTACATTTCTTACTTTATTTATTGGTTCACACTACCCTTCTCAAACAGTAGGTAATTGTTTATTTATTACATACTTCTAATGACCAATGTAACAACCCTTAGAGCAATATGACTCAAAGGAAGTAAATTAAACAAGCAAAGATATTCTATTGTTATTGAAACTTATTCATAAAGTAAAAGCCATTTCCTTATAATGCTAATGGACAGGATTTTCTTTAAGTATTAAGATTACAATAGAGGACTTATAAACTTTCGAAAATATCTAATTATAAATATTTACACTGCAATTGCGCTTTTTCCTTAATAATTTCTTAGCAATAACATACACGTTCTTGGTTTTAAGTTGTCATAAATTTGATATGATATAAATTTGTGTTTCTAATATTACATCACAAACTAATCTTTATTCGCCAAAAAATTGTTGCTTAAGTTGTAAAGCTTCGTACACACTGTTATGTTTTTAAATTAAACGAGATGTATATCATTATTTATTTATTTAATTCCCATTTAATGTTTATTGAACGGCGATTCAATTCATACTGCTCGAGTATATTTGATAGTGCAATGTTATTAAAACCTGCATGCGTATATTATACATACAAAATAAATATTACATCCTAACACCCCCAAACTTAAATAAAAACATATTGTTAACAAGAGATGAATTAATAACGTCCGTATCCTTTAACTCGTGGTCTTAAGTTATATTTAGATTCCAAACCATTTCACTGGATTCACTACTAACCTCACTATTCGCAGCTTTGTTATTATCCGAAATTACAATGTCTTCCTGGTTATTACTATCATTGTTTGAAGTAGTAATAGGAATTGAAAATCTTTTGGTTTCGCACGATCTAATTTGATTGAATGACGTCTTACACAATTACTATCTCCAATTGCTACATCATACATTACATTTCCTCTTTATTATTAATAAATCCTTCCTTCCAAGTAGGTGCAGCTGAATTCTCATAAGATTTAACTAACACTTTTTGTCTAATTTTAATTTCCTTTAATTTATCAGAAGTCAATTTTGGAACCTTACAAGTATCTTTCGGTAACAACAAACTAAATCGCGTTCTTAATTCACGGTTAAACATCAAATTAGCTGAGTTTCTCCAGTTGTTGCATGCTTCGAAATACGATAATCGAACAAAAACTGTTGTAAAGCTAAATCTAAATTTTTATTGCTATCTTGAGCTTTTTAATGGCATTTCTTATAGTTTTTTACATTAATTTCAGCTGCGCCATTACTTGCAGGATGATACGGTGGACTAAATATTTGTACAATACCATTATTCCTTAAAAAGTCTTAAATTCTAAAGACGTGAATGGTGGTCCATTATCGGAGACAACAGTTTCTACTAAACCAAATCGGGCAAATAAAGATCGCAAACAATTTATTGTTATTGCTGCCGTAGTATTCTTTAATTTAAACACTTCCAACCACTTTGAATGTGCACCGGTAACAATAAAAATTTGAAATCCCCAATCGGCCCTAAGAAATCAATATGTATCCGTCTCCATGGTCCTTCCGGCCTGGGCCACGCACATATTGGATTTCTAGTAGGATTAGGTAAGTATTTTTACAAATTTTACACGTTTTAGATACATTTTCGATATCCGAGTCCATGAATGGCCACCAAAAATACGATCGTGCTACTGACTTCATTTTATTCATTCCTAAGTGCGATAAGTGTAAATCGGTTAAAATTAATTTTTTAAATTTGTGGGAATTATTACACGATATCCCCATACAATACAGCCTTGTTCTAAGTTGCAATTGATCACGTTTCTCGTAAAATGATAATAATTGTTTATCTGCACATTCGTGTTTTCGAAATTCGTTCCATCCGTGTAAACAGAAACCATAAACCCTATTCAGAATTAAATCCTTGCGAGTTTCAACTGCTAATTTCTTATAATCTATTGGTAACGTTTCTTCAATGTAGTAGAAATTACCTAGATCTGGAGTATCTTTTTATTTACTTTTAGAGGCAATCGCGATAAAAATCCCGTTAGCGTTACTTTCGGAATTTATGAATTTTATTTCATATTGATAAGCGGACAATAATATTGCCCAACGCTGTAATCGACTAGCCGCCATTACGGGAATGCCCTTTTTGCTACCAAAAATTGTTACTAACGGCTTATGATCGGTAAGTAATGTAAAAACGACCGTATAAGTACTGATGAAACTTTTATTCCAAAGACAATAGCGAGTGCTTTTTTATCAATTTGTGAATAATTTTTTCACTTTTTAACAGAGTACGAGAAGCGTACGTAATAGGCCTGCTATCACCATTTGGAAATAAATGAGAATTACTGCACCCAATCCATAAGCGCTAGCATCTACAAGCTAGTGTCAAAGGTAATACTTTTGGCGAGACTAATTCATTTTTTACAGAATCAAATACGACCTGACATTCATTACTCCAGTTCCAGTTTACATCTTTTCTCAATAATTTATGCAATGTATACAATTTAGAACTTAAATTAGGAATAAATTTACCATAATAATTGATTAAACCTAAAAATGCTTTTAACTCTGTTACATTTGTTGGTATTTTTGCATTTAAGATATACTTCAATTTTATCTTGCGAAGCATTCAAACCTTGTGCATTTATTGTATATCCTAGATAAGTAATTTCGGACTGAAATAAACAACACTTATCTTTTCTAACTCTTAAACCGTTCTCTCGTAATTTATTAAATACGATTTTTAAATTTTGAAAATGCTCCTCTTCATTCCGGCTAGTCACCAAGATATCGTCCAGAAAAATTGCTACTTCTTTACCACCACAAAAAATCTGATCGATAACTTGTTGAAAAATACCTGGGGCGGATGATATACCATATGAAAGGCGATAGTAAACAAATAATCCTTTATGAGTATTTATTGTGACAATTTTTTTGATTCATCGTCCAATTCAATTTGCGCGTAAGCTGTGATAGGTCAATTTTACTAAAAAGTTTTCCATCTTGCAGACTTGAAAAATAGAATCCAATTCTTGGCAAAGGATATTTGTTTACATACAAATTTGGATTCACCGTGATTTAAAAATCGCCGCATATGCGTATCTGACCGTCTTTCTTTAATAACTGGTACATTGGAGTTGCCAATCATTGTATTCTACAAGAGATAAAATATTTAAATCTATCAATTTATTTATTTCGATATCTACCTTTTCTTTTAAGACTAAACGGTAATGGACGGCCCTCACACCTGAACAACAAACCGAGCAACAAACATAACAACCAACCGAAAGTCAAAACAGAACGACAAACGATCTTTTATGATTTCCACAATCAGAACAACAAACGGAACGTTTGTACTGTTCCATAATTATTTTCAGTAGTTTTCAGTTCATATATATTTATTATTGAGAAGAAAATTGCGGAAAACAAGAAGATAGTGCCAACCAAATTTTTACGCACAAAGAAGAGTAAAAATTATAATTTACTTCGCTTTTTTTATTTTGGAAATTTCCCGCCCAAATGATGCTTATAGGGCATCATTTTTTCTTGCATTCTTAAACACTGATTAATTTAAAACATTTTCTTCTGTCAACTCCATAATATTACCTAAAACACAACAAACCCACAAAAAGGGAGGACAAAAATAAATAATTTAATTCTCCCGCATAAGTTTGTTCGCCGTTTTGTTTAGATTCGTCCAAACCTGCAAAACGCATTCGCGCGCATTTTCTTTGATGTCGGAGAAAAACCGACAAGTTGCGGGAACGCCGCAAACCGTTCGTGGAACAATCAGGACTTGCGAATCTGTTCTAAAATTCGTACGTAGCAACGTCCAAATTAATGTTCCGATTGCCGTTCGGTTCGTTGTTCTGTTTGTTCCTCGGTTTGTTGTTCAGGTGTGTACGAAGCTTTACAATAAGCATATTAATATGAACTATATCTTATGAAAGGAGAGTTATGTAACTATAATTAACGACTTAACGTTACGTTAGTAGATTCCATTTACTATTTACACATATTTTCTTGGAACATTCGATAATTAACTATCGGGATATGATGACCCTATACTTCGCAGGTTGTGCGCAACTGGATACAAGCAAATAACTTGGAGCTGTTACCCTGGCCAGCAAAAGCCCAGATTTTAACATTATCGAAAATGTTTGGGCTCGAATACTTGCTGTTATCCGAAGACAACAAGGGCCAAATTTTATACCAGTAAACCGTAATAGCACTAATTGCAGCCATTGATACCGCATGAGAAGACGATTAATATTAATAATATTGGAGGTCACACCCATTATTGATTTCTTATATTTATTTATATAGTAATACCTTTATTTAAAAAAACGTTTTCATTTAATTTTAAACTATAACTTGGTATCTTAATTATAATTATGTAATAAATTCTTGTCAAAAACTAAATATATACGTTGACAATAAGAATTGCCTTAGTTTTTATTTTTTCACTTTTTATATTAACTACAGAAAAAATGAAACGTCATAAAATATACATTTTGTAAGGACTAAATATTATGAATAGAGAGTTTAATGATTTTTTTTAATAACTTACAATAATTAGTAGGTTAGATTTATTTAAAAATAAGTAATAATCAGTCAACCCAAATAACCATGTTTAGTTTTTGATTTAATTTAAAAGTTATTGCTTGTAGACGTTTTTAAATCAAAATTATTTCTAATTTTATTTTGTAAACATTTCCTAAACAAAATTTTGATTCGATAATTAATCGAGCTATGGTGTTTAATTAGCGATACCTTCAAATATATTCTTTAAAGAAAAAATTAAGTAAGCAACGTAAATTACCTATTTTCTAAAACGTGCTTAGTGTAATGATTCATTCTACAGTCCTTCTATAAGATAACCCCTGCTGAGACTACCTGCTGTTAGAATTGTAAATGATACCCTTAAGCCCGCTTCACAATGTGCAAACTTTTGTTTACAGAAATTGTGGTGTCCAAGTTTTAAATTTCATGAGTGTACATTGTAGCAAACGATTGTAGATAGTAAAGTTTAGTGATAATTAAGAATGCTCATGTTAAAAATATTATTAAATAAATGTACGTTGTGGCATTCTAGTCTTTTATTTATGCATTAGTAAAATTACACAAAAAATATCACAGGATTATTACATTTGTTTTAAACAATTTTTAACGACATTCCAGATGTGTTTAGGTGGGTTTTTGACTTTCAGTAAATTTTAATAGAGTATGATCAACACCTTTAGAGAAACGTAGAAACGCACATTTTAAACCGGATATAAATGCAGTAATGATTGTTTGCCAACTTTTGTTTATAACCTCTTTGTTTTTCCGCGTATCCAATTTTGTTTATTTCTTATTCTACAAAACAGTTTTTTTAACTATCCGCTGCCTGTATTAAACTTAGTTTAGTTACTTTACAATTATTAATTTCATGTTATATTAATATAATCGAATCTAGTTCTTTATATAATGTGCGACGTAATTACACTCAAGAAATAAAACAATCGGACAAGGCAGTTTCTTTAAAATAAAGTTTTATATTGAGAAGCGGGTTTACAAGTATCGCTAGGTATTTAATAGCAGGTGGTTGAGTAAATACCTTCCAGCAGAGATTACCTTTATGAATAAGTTATGTCTCACATAATATCTATATATTACGATGTTATTCTGCATCCCAGAGTCCAGAATTGATGTTTAAAAGTAACCCACTATGTTTTCCAGTATAATAAACCCCAAATCCTTGTAAAATCTGTAGAAATCGCTGATGACCGAAAGATTGTTGTAGCTGTTAGGTATTTGACCTAAATTATCCATGTTTCCGTGTTAAAATCAATTAGTTATGATTCTCCAGCAGTTCCAAAGTCGTGAATCCAGCACCAAATCCTAGATAAAAACAAAATTAGTAATAGAAAAATTATAATAAAATTTAACGAAACACAAAATTAATACTACTATGTGTGTAGGATAGACTAAATGTTTCTAACGTAAAAAGTAGTGTAGAAACATAAATCTATGAGAAAACAGTCCGAGAAAGTCAAAAAACCAAAATTAATTAAGAAAAACCTTAATTGCAAGACAGGTTAGGATAACGCAAAAGTTCAACACCTGATATTTTATGGGGCACAAAATTTATGCAAAACGTATACAATGGGAGAATTACCCTAATTAATTACGATAAAACCAATTAACTTCGGAAAATTAATAGCAAAATTGCCGGAATAAGAGAAGTTGAAAAAATTGTTATTTAAACTAATATTAATATAGTGGGTCACGGAATGAAAAATGATAAATATGGTCGCAAACCGACGCCAAGTTCTTTTAGTATCAGATCGTGTAAAATAACGACGGCAAAATTTAATGAAATTAGAAAGAGAGTTGGATGTGACGTTACAAGTAAATTCAAGTGAGAAAAATTAAATTTGAAGTAATGCAAAAAGTAAAACAAGTTCCCAAAAGAAACACAGAAACGTTAAGTAAATTATTACGAGAGCACCGAATAAAATTAAACGTTAATTAATAATAAAATCTTTAATTATAATACGTACACAATCACGTGTTCGTTAAAGTTTGTAAAATTAAGTGCTGTGCCACGAACTTTTGCTAACAAGCTAAGGGTTGAAAAAGAAGACCTAAACGAGGGCGGCAGTTGCAGATCTAAACCAACAGGGCAGTTGAGTCGAGATAACTTGAAAAAGATACAAGACGACAAAATCAAAAAGACAACAATTGAGTTACTTACCTGTACTAATGACCAAGGTTAGTTGTTTATTGTAGTAGTTTTAATTTAGTTTTAACCTAATTTGCGTAAAGAATTTGTCGCACACATTTAAATCACTTGTTGAATGTTCCGAGAACATTGCGGTATGCGATAAAACGTATTAGCAAAATTTTAAATCGCTGTTGCACGATTTAAATTTAATAAAACAAAATTTCTTTTATTTCTTGTATGTGTGTAAATAAAGAATTTTATTTCATAGTTACGGTGTGGTTTAAATCTTATGGTAACATTGTTAGAATTAGTTCAGAGTGATATTGCTAACAGGAGATAAAGATTTATTATTCCTGGTAAAATACAGAAGAATTATTATTTGTTTTCCTTTTTATGGGTTTCGGTTTCTGTTTAAAACTTAGTATTATAAATTTTATCTAGCACATTTTCAAAAATTTTATTTAAATGCGTTTTTCTGAAACGTATATTAGTGCAACCGGTTAGTTTTGTGTTGGTTTACATATATATTGGGGCGGAACGTGTCTAGATTTATGCTGGTACTTTTTCTTTTTCATTTCTAACCCGTACCGCTTTGGTTTTAAACGGTTTTGAATGGGCGAAAAGCGTAAAAATTTTTAATCGCGTATATCTCGGAAACTGTTAGGAGTACGGGATTAGCTTTTATGTCAAAAGTTGATCGCACATAAGTCCTCTACCCGACGGAACCAAAATTGATAAAAAAAGTTTCAAAATTCGATTTCGAAACGATTCGCCGGTTCAAAAAAACTGAGCGGAGGGTGCAGACCTATCACGTTTTGATTTAGGTAGGTGCCGAACTCGAATTCGTAACCTAGACTTGGAAAAATAGATTTTCCACGTTGCCGCCCCCAAAGCGGTGTTCGGCGCACGATAGTTTGCCGTTCGCCCCGAACGTCAATTTCGATTTGGTCGTGGGCGTTTGTTTTAGCGATTTTTGTTTTTGCCATTTTATCTTTTTTTTGACCATAAGATCGTCTTTTTCTTAGTTATTTTTTAAACGCACAATTATGAGACGAAGCGATAATAGTAAGTAAAATTTTTTCAAATTTGCCTAGAACATTAAGAGAAAGTCAATTTTTTCATAAAGTTTTTGACATTTTTTTTGGGTCACAATATGAAATTGAAAATGTGTCAATTTTTGAGGTTTTTGAATTTTTCACCCACTTTCTTCATATTCAATGACCTTGAACCCATGAGAGGTATTGATGTTCAAAAGTTTGGAAGCCAATAAATAAAGCATTCGTTTAAATTTCGAATATGATATAACTTGAATATGACTTTTTTAATAATGTTTTTTGACATTTTTTAGACCTATAATTTTACGTTTTATGAAAAATTGTCTTGTACAAAAAATTAAAGATCAGTCTTTTCCGATCGTAAATGTGTTTTTAAAATTTAAAACTATAACGCTTGTAATGCAAAAACGATTTTGAGACGCTATCGTTTTTCAAAATTTTCACCCGTTTTGTCCTTTCCATTGCAACTTTCATCCTTAAAACCCACTGTGACTAGACCAATTACTAAGTTTGGGAAATACAATTTTTTAGAATTATCAGGGACATTAATTGGAATTCCGTTTATAAAGATGATATAGATGCTAATACTAAATGTAGCATTTTCCAGAATATTCTTTAATCTACCTTTGAAATTTGTTTTCCAATCATAAACAAGAGATCTGTATCTAAAAGTTCTACTAATACTTGGTTCAATGAGAAGCTAAGAAGAATGAGAGATCCGAAACGCATAATGAAAAGAGTCCATAGGTTAAAATTAAGTCTTAGAAAGAAGTGCCAACAAGAAATTCATATTGCTAAAATTAATGCAAATGATAATTTTGTAAAAACATCTACTAATCAGATTAAAGCTGTGTAGACGCTGATTAATAAAAACAAACCGTATAAACGCCAACGAAGTAATATTGGATCTATTAGTGCGGAAGATTTTAATAATAATTTCTTAAGCGTTTTAAGTACAACAATTACGAATAGAGTAGCTAAATCTCATATAGTAAATGACATTAATATTAATTCTACATTAAATTTTGAGTTTAAACCAATTTAAGAGATGTTATTAAAAATTAAAAAAAAAAAAACAAATACTAAGGATGTGTATAGATTAACTTCTAATCTTATAATAATAATCTTGGATGTTATAGTTATTTCTCTAACGAAATTATAAACAATTGTATTACAGAAGGAGTTTTCCCAGATTGTTTAAAATTAGCAAAACTTATTCCGAATTATAAAATGGTGATACTAATAATAAAAACAATTATAGACCAATAGCATTGTTACCAATTATATCTAAAGTTTTTTGAAAAAGTATTATCTGTACAACTTGTAACTTAGTTTGAAAACAAAATTTATTATACCAACATCAGTATGCTTATAGAACTAAATAGTCTACTACTGATGCACTTTTATGCTTTCTTGATCAGTGTTGTGATGCGCTGAATAAGTCTTAAGAATATTAATCAAACTACAGATTTTTCCAATAAATTAATTTTTTGGGGTTTTGTAGATTCTAAGCTTTTCCAAAAATTAAATAAATCAATCTTTAATAAGAAATTTAAATTGTTGTGTTTCTCAATTTATACTAATCAATATCATACTATGCACATTTTTATTGCCATTTGCAATACGGCATATTGGGTTGGGGTCATTCTGTTATTTGGGCATAGAATCTTTGCATTACAACGCAGAGTCCTTAGAATAATATGTACTATTGGTTATGCGAAGGATTGCCAAACACATTTTAAAAATTTGAAAATACTTACATTTCCATGTTTATATATATATATATATATATATATATATATATATAACAGTGTGTCTACTTAACTTGGACTCATATGGGAAACTTTTTTATTATTAGTTTTAGGAAAAAAAGTTATTCTTCATAAAAAGTTCTGCATTATCTAAAACCTAAAATGCAATTATTATATATTTCTTAATTTAAGTCGTATACGAAGTTTGTCAAAAATATTAATCTTACTCAAGAGTAAAGTACCTTTACTTTTACAATACAGAAAATTTTTTATAAAGTAAAGTTATTTAAAATTAAAAGTTATATTCAATTATGCAATTACAGCTATTTAGCATGAAAATTAAGATTTGGTGATTATTTACTATTCATTCCGTATTAATATTCTGGCTTGGTACAATTTAATATAATCTAGGATGCTCTGACATGAAGTATTTGACAGTGAACGTCAGAGTGAGTTAGTTTATAAAATTACAGTAAAAATGGCAGCTTGACTTGTGAAGAAAAATAGTTTTAATTGTTGGAAAAATTACAAACACATAGAGAGGCAGCAAATATTTTCAACAACAGACATCCGCATAGAAACATCGGGTATTCAACAGTTACCAAAATAAATAAGAAATTCAAGACCAATGGAAGTGTTAAAAATAAGTTTAATAATAAACGTATAAAACGGGCTTGCCAATGAAGACACTGAGTTGGAAGTGATGCTTTCTGTCTTAGAGGAACCAAAAATCTCATTACGCAAAGGGCTTCTCTAATCACAGTACTTCGGTAAAAAAAGATACAGTGGCAAATATTTTAAAACGTTATAAATAGCATGCATACAAACCTCAATTCGTACAACATTACTACCAAGGGATTACGATGTTCCATTTGAATACTGCGCTTTGATTTAAGGAAATTTGGATGAAGACCCGTTTTTCGTAAGAAGTATAATTTTTTCCGATAAAGCCACATTTTCATCCAACGGAACCGTCTCATCACAAAATTGTTGCTAGTAATCAGTAATCCAAATTTTGTAATAAAAAGTCGTAGCCAATATTCGTTTAAAACGAACGTATGGTGTGGTGTTAAAAAAATTAATTCATTTGACCCTTTTTTTTATCGACAATCGTTAAATGCCGCACGTTACTTACAATTATTAGAAAATCAAGTAAGTGATTTTTTGGACAAACTTCCGTTACAAGAACGTATGAAAATTTGGTTCCAACAAGACGGTGCCTTCATCCATAGTACTGTAAACGTTAGAGTACTGCTTGAAAATATGTTTAATAGAAAGGTGATTCACAGGTATTCAGATATTTTTTGGCCTCCCAGGCTCTTGATTTTAACTCCCTTGACTTTTTTTATGGGGTTACTTAAACAGCAGGTTTACACAGCGAGGACCATTTGATGATGTAGACCATTTGGAAAAGATTATTTCTGAGGAATGCCAAAAAAATTACTCCAAATATTATACGGAAAATAATAAAAGAGTTTGAGAAAAGAACAATTACCTGTTTAGAAAGAGAAGGTGGATATGTCGAAGCTAATTATTATGCATACATTACGTATTTAAATGCAAGATTGTCCAAATACATTAACAAATAGAAAGTTATCATATTTTTTACATATACTTTATAATGTAAATGTAAATAATCACCAAATCTTAATTTTCATGCTAAATAGCTGTAATTGTATATTTGAATATAACTTTTAATTTTTAAACAACTTCACTTCATAAAATTTTTCTGTATTGTAAAAATAATGGTACTACTCTAGAGTAAGATTAATATTTTTGACAAACCTCGTATACGGCTTAAAATAAGAAATATTTGATGATTGCATTTAGGTTTTAGATAATGCAGAACTTTTTATGAAGAATGACTTTTTTTCCTAAAACTAATAATAAAAGTTTCTCATATGAGTCCAACTTAATAGACACACTGTATATATATATATATATATATTTGTAATAAAAAAATCTTTGGGGTTTAAACACGTGTAATAATTATTAAATAATTACAACGTTTCGCCACGCTAACACGCAGCTTTTTCAAGTAATTAATAAACAACAATAACCAATAGCATTACGTATCGGTATCATGGTAATGTTGTTTTGTATATTTTGTTGTACTACTTGTTGGATATTTAGAGATCTTCTCATCCTGAGGTAAAGTTAATAACGGTTTCAAGTGTTGGGTAAACCTTTTCCATCATCCCGTTTATTAATGCAACTAGAACGTCTTTTCTATCTCGATTTGTTTTCTAATGAGGCGGTTACATAAATATTTTTCTCTTCCTAGCATTCTTGTATTTTCAATTTTATGTCCTGTTTGGTGATGATGTTCAGCTAGAGAATAAGTTAAACATCTTTTTCGGACTACTAGTTTGTGTTCTTCTCTTCTCGCAGAAATACGTCGATTGGTTTGTCCAACGTAAGAGATGTTACATCCTCCGCAAGGAATTTCGTAAATGCCTTGATCTTCTAAAGGAATAATATCTATAGGGGAACGGAGGAAAGACTTAATTTTATTAACAGGTACAGAAACTACTCGTATATTGTCTTTCTGTAGAATGTTACTTATCTTCTCTGTAGTACCTTTGAAGTACGGGATTGATACAGTAAACGTACTCTTATTGTTAACTTCGTTGTCACTTCTTGTTTCATCTTTTCGCTTTCATAACATGATGACGTGAAAAACCATTTTGTTCAAAACTTGATTCAGAAGATTCATTTTCGTGTATATGCTCGCTGTCTGTTAGTCTAGCAGATCTAATTAATAACGGTTTTAAAACAGAATTTAAATGTTGTGGATGATGATGTGAATTAGCATGTAGGTATCTATTGGTATGAGTTTGTTTTCTATACACTGTATGTCCTAAACTTCCGTCTGGTTTCCTAATTAGTAACACGTTAAGAAAAGATAGTTTTCCGTTAACTTCTACTTTGTAGTAAATTTAATTTGTGGATGAATATTATTTAAATAATTTAAAAAGTTAGTAGTGCTTCATTACCATGTGGCCATATGGAAAAATATCATCAACATATCGTAACAAAGTTCTGGTTTGTTGGAAGATTCTTAAAAATTCAACACATTTTATAAATATTATTAGAGGTCGTAAATTAAAACCTACAGATATCATGGTCAGCTTTGACGTTGAGTCCTTGTTTACAAAGTTCCAACAGAAGAAACTCTTAATATTCTAGCAAACAAACATATGTTAACACCTGATGTTGTTCGTTAACTAAACATTGTTTAACCAACACATACTTCATACGACTCTAAGAAAGATAAACAAACTAAAGGAGCACCAATGGGATCACCTATTCACCTGCAATTGCTAATTTATTTATGGATAACTTTGAAACAAATGCAATTCAAGAAACTTCTAACAAACCAGAACTTTGGTTACGATTGTTGATGATATATCTCTATATGGCCACATGGTAATGAAGCATTACTAGCTTTTTAAATTATTTAAATAATATTCATCCACAAATTAAATTTACTACCGAAATAGAAGTTAACGGAAAACTACCTTTTCTTGACGTGTTTACTAATTAGGAAACCAGAAACAAGTTTAGGAAATACAGTGTATAGAAAACAAACTCATACCAATAGATACCAACATGCTAATTCACATCATCATCCACAACATTTTAAATTCTGTTTAAAACCTTATTAATTAGATCTGCTAGACTAACAGACAGCGAGCATATACACGAAGAAATGAATCTTCTGAATCAAGTTTTGAACAAAATGGTTTTCACGTCATCATGTTATAAAAACGAAAAGAATGAAACAAGAAGTGACGACGAAGTTAACAATAAGAATACGTTTACTGTATCAATCCCGTACTTCAAGGTACTACAGAGAAGATAAGTAACATTCTAAAGAAACACAACATACGAGTAGTTTCTGTACCTGTTAATAAAGTTAAGTCTTTCCTCCGTTCCCCTAAAGATATTATTCTTTTAGAAGATCAAGCAATTTACGAAATTCCTTGCGAAGGATGTAACATCTCTTACGTTGGACAAACCAATAGACGTATTTCTGCGAGAAGAGAAGAACACAAACTAGCAGTCCGAAAAGGATGTTTAACTTATTCTCTAGCTGAACATCATCACCAAACAGGACATAAAATCGATTTTGAAAATACAAGAATGCTAGGAAAGAAAAATATTTATGTAACCGCCTCATTAGAGAACAAATCGAGATAGAAAGACGTCCTAGTTGCATTAATAAACGAGATGATGGAAAAGATTTACCTAACACTTGAAACCGTTATTAACTTTGGTAAATATACAGCAAAGGGGACCCACCTCCGATCGCCTTCTAAATAGGTACGTTGGACGCGGCTTCCGATGCGGAACAACTTTTCCCTCTGACATAATTGGGGGTCACGTCGGTAAAAAGATATTCACGATTAAAGATGTGTTGCTGCATATTTACCCTGATCGCACCTCCCAACCAACACCGTTTTCTCAAACCACATGCAAACATGTAATTTTTAAGAAGAAAATTGTAATAACTGTAACCTACCAACCAACACCGTTCACCCCCGTTCATACAGCAAAGGGGACCCACCTCCGATGACCTTAAATTTCACATATATTGTCAGGACACCTCCCGAGCAACTTGCAAGTAATTTTACTCGGCGGTCATTGTTTGTTAAAAAGTTATTAACGAATAAAATTAATGTAATAGTTAGGTCTACTACGCTCTCTAAACGTAGAATATTAATGAAGTAAGAATAACAGCAATAACCTGTAAACGTCTCTAAACAAGTGTTGGAGATAGAGTAAGTGTTCTCATAATAGAAGACATCTCGAATGTACACGGTGTGGTACAATTGAGATTCCATTGTACGGCTGTTATCACCACCTTCATTTGTTAATAACTTTTAAGAAACAATGACCCCGAGTAAAATTACTTGCAAGTTACTCGGGAGGGTGTCCTTTGACAATATGGTAAAGACGTCGAATGTACAAAGTGTCATGCTATTCAAATTACAATATTTATCACATCTTTAATGGTGAATATCTTTTTTACCGACGTGACCCCCAATTATGTCAGAGGAAAAGTTGTTCCGCATCGGAAGCCGCGTCCAACGCACCTATTTAGAAGGCGATCGGAGGTGGGTCCCCTTTGCTGTATATTTACCTTAACTTTACCTCAGGATAGAAGATCTCCAAATATCCAACAAGTAGTACAACAAAATATACAAAGCAACATTCCCATGATACCGATGCGTGTTAGCGTGGCGAAACGTTGTAATTATTTAATAATTATTACACGTGTTTAAACCCCAAAGATTTTTTTATTACAAACATGTTTACACGTGAAAGAATAAAGCATTATAATACAATTGTCAACTCTATATTAAGAAAAATGATCATAATTTTTGGAACGCACATGGATAACCATAATTACTTAACTAGAGCAAGAAATGACGTCTACATTAAGTCAATTCGTTTAAGTCGATTACAAAGTGGTGTTAATTACTAGGCAATTAAATTTTACTATGCTCTACCTTTGGATATTAGACAATTGCAATACGTTACTTTTTAAAAATAAAATAAAATGTGTCTTGCAAACAAATGCGTACTATTCTATAGAAGAATACCTCGATAACGTTAATGAGAATTGTCTGCTCTAGGTACAAATAATTTATTACAATAGTAATTTTGACTTGTGTAAACCGTTTTAGGTAATCATAAATAAAGCATTATTATTATTATTTTTTTTTTTTTTTTTTTTAAGGAAGCGGATTGCATCGAGATAGGTTAAATTATCTTCAAATACTGGTTTCACTTTATACAGTCGTCTCTGGACACTAAACTGTGGACATTCACAAATTATATGTGTGATCGTAAGTTTACGTTAGACATTTAGCATCGATCCTGCCAATTGTCTAATATTTTGTTTTTAATTGCGTGTTTGAAGTCTTTTCGTTTCACCAGCATTACGTCTTGCACTATACCTGAGGTTGCGTATCGGGCAGCTTTGTTGGCCTCGTCATTTCCCATCACACGAATGTGACTGGGAGTCCAGATGAAAGTTATTTTATAGGTCTCCTGGAGGTGCTTGACTAGTGCCTGTATATTTTGCGTTATTGGATCCCTAGAACATATATCCTTCACTCCCAACAAAACACTCAGACAATTGGTAACTATAACGCATTTATCCACATCTACACATATGGAGCAGTAGAGAAGAGCCTGCCAGATGGCGTACTGTTCCGCCGAGTATATAGATGTGCGCTTGTCCAGCGTCCACGAATGGGCAATATTATTTACGTAAATAGCACAACCTACACCCTCTTTAGTTTTTGAGCCGTCTGTGTAGGTTGCTCCCCGAGATTTGTAACATAGTTCGTTAAACTCCTGGTGATATGACGTCTCTGGTAGATGTCGTAAAATAATTATGGTACGTATATCGGATACAGTCCACGGAGGTATCTCGTTCGGTCCCTCGTTAATTAATGTAGGAATATGCATATCCATCGAGTTCATACATCCCTGGAAACTTACCCCACAAGGTCTAGTTATGGTCGGACGTACTGTATAGTCATTTAAAGATCGAAAGAAAAATTTGTAATTTGGATTATGTGGATGTGCTCTTATCATGGTCATGTAACCAGCTGTTAGGATGTCTCTTCTCTGATATAACGACGTTGATCCCGTCTCGCAGTACAAGCTTTCTACCAGACTGGTAGGAAAGGCCCCTAAACAGCGAAGTCTTAAATGGTGAATCGTATCCAATTTGCCCAAACGACTTTGACGTGCTGACGCGTACACGATGCATCCATAGTCTAATCGTGATAACACGATAGCCCTATAGATTCGAATCAGTGTTATAGGTTGTGCTCTCCATTTAGTATAAGCTAAAATTTTGATGACGTTCATTGCTATGCTACATTTTTTCGTTATCAAAGATATGTGCAATCCCCTGGTTAGTTTGATATCAAAAACCATTCCTAAAAATTTAACATGAGGTTGGCATCTAATGATACGGTCGTTTATGAATAGCACCGGATCGTAGTGTGGTTTTCTAAGCTTACAAAAGTGGATGGTGTTAGTTTTCTCTTCAGAAAATACGAAACCAAGATTTTATCCATTTTTAATTATTTTATCTATAGACTCCTGCAGCTTACGTGTTATCACCCCTACAGTTTTACCCGATAACATAATGGCCAGGTCATCGACATATAAACACTTATGGACACACGGATCTACATCTGAAGCCAAGTCATTTAAAGCAACAGCAAACAGAGTACAACTCAGGGTAGATCCTTGGGTACGCCGTTTTTAAAACCCGAAAAGATGATAGGTGATTCCCCACTCTTACTCTGAAACGACGATATGTATAGAACGATTTTACAAATTTGAGCATGTTGCCCCTAATTCCGTAGCCGTGTAGTTTTTGTAATATTCCATGTTTCCATGTCATGTCATATGCGCTCTTTATGTCAAAGAACACCGCGACCAGATGTTCCCTGATTTTTAAAAGGAATCCTGAATATGGTTTTCTAATAATACGATGTGGTCTAGGGTCGATCTGCTTTTACGAAAACCCGCCTGATAGAAAGCTAACAATATATTCTTTTCAGGAACCATTGCAACCTACTGCTAACCATTTTTTCCAGCAGCTTCCCTATGCAGCATGTAAGACTTATAGGCCGATAGCTCGCTGGGGAGTGCGATCTTTAGATTCTTTTAGGATAGGCACTACAACGGCTTTTTCCATTCCATCGGGTAAGTGCCTTCATTCCAAAGGTTGTTATAAAGTTCTAATAACTTTTCATTCATTTTAGGTGTCAGGTGTTTTAAAATTTCGTTTGAGATAGTGTCTGCGCCGGGAGATGATAACTTCAAGACATTTAAAGCAGCATTAAGTTCCTGAATGGTGAAAGGTAAGTTGTAGTCTCCGATTTTGTTCGAATAGGTATCTAGTTCAGTTTCTCTTTCCTGTTTAGTGTCGATAAAGGTTTGGTTGTAGTTCGCAGATAAGCTGACGCTTTGGAAATGAGTAGCTAAGGCTTCCGCTATTTCTCCTACGTCTTCCAACCGTCAATGATCGTTTACCTTAATACAAGTAATAATATTTATTTCAGGCCTACCAACCACAGCCTTGACTTTTCTCCATACATCCCTCACGTTTGCGTCTGATGTAATTGACGACGTGTATGCGTTCCAGATATTGCGCTTGCATTTTAAGACGACTATTCTCGATTCCACCCTGGCTTTTTAAAAGTAATTAAATTTGCAAGAGTGGGCTCTTTACGAAAGCGATTAAAAGCTTTTTTTTGCAGAAATTGCCTGCTCGACCTGCGTACACCACAAGGTACAAACCGTTTAACAATACCACCTGCAGTTTTTGAAATGCTGTTATTTGCAGCTTTTATAATTGTTTGTGTTATGTTGTTTAAACTTGGGGATTCTGGTGGCAGCAAGTGTTCTCGGAATTTGTTCCAGTCTGCCTTCTCAGTTTTTCATCTAGGGCTGACATATTGTACTGATTTCGGCTTGTCGGTTTCTATCACAATGGGAAAATAATCACTATTATACAGGGTGTCCAGAAACTCTCCTGACAAACGAAGACCGGAGATTCCTCAGATAATTTTAAGACAATTTAACCCAATTCACTAAGTCGAAAAATGCTTCCCAAGGGAGCTAGAGCTCTTTGAAGATGGCGCCTGGTAAAGTAAAAATAAAAGATAAACTTCGTGAACTGACAACAATTTTACAATGAAAAAAAGGTAGGTTTTACTTTTGTTGGCAGTTCAGAGCCAACTAGTTCAAAATTATAAATTTAACTTTAATGACAAAAAAACGAAAAATTTTCAAATCCATTTTTCTAGAAAACGGTGTATCCTAATCACTTAAAGTAAGAGTACCTTTTAGTACTAGAATACCTGAAAATTTAATAATCTAGTGTCACAAATGCTTAAAAGTTAAAGACAAAAAGTTATGCGTTAAAATTACCGTTGACCTACCCAAAACGGACGCCTATGACCGGTACTAGAAATTTGCAATTAAAGGAATCGATTTATCTCTAAAAGGTAAATAAGCATACCAGTTTTGTTTTTCTAAGTAGAAGCGTTCTGGAGGTATTTAAAAAAAACTATTTACAATGCGCCATCTTCAAAAAGCTCTAGCTCCCCTTAGGAAGCATTTTCGAACTGGGTGAATTGGTTAAATTGTCTTAAAATTATCTGAGGAATCTCCGGTCTTCGTTTGTCAGGAGAGTTTCTGAACACCCTGTATAGGTCATTTCAACCCACCATTTAAGTGACAGTGCTAATAAGCAAGAGGTCACTGTAAGATCAATGGCTGAAAAGTTGTTAGATCTCTCGTTAAAATGTGTCGATGAGCCATTATTGAGTAGCCCTACATCGTTTCTTTCCAGCTTTCCAAAATACGATCTCTATCGTCGGCTATTAAGGAACCCCACAAATTGCTGTGGGCATTAAAATCGCCAAGTAAAATAAAAAGGAGTCGGAAGTTGATCTATAATTTGCTGAATATCATGAAATCGCCAATTTCGGTTTTGGTAAGTATAAATTACATACCCTCACCTTAATCGGTAGAATCACTTCAACAGCGACAACTTGGAGTGCACTATTTAGTGCTATCTCCCGAAATCTAATGCCATTTCTGAGAAAGATAGCAACCCCTCCACTAGCCCGTTCATTGATTTCACCATCTCGCCTAACTACCACATACTCTCTGAGAGAGTATCGTTGTCTACGACTCAAATGAGTCTCTTGTAGGCACAGAGACATTGGTTGATGTTTTGTAGCAACATTTTTATATAACAGTAGTTATGAACACATCCTCTACAATTCCATTGTAGTATTTTGTTAAATGTGGCGAATTTTGTTTGTAGATGTGTGGTATACAAAAACATTCTGATGTCAATTAGAATAAATAAGTAAATATATCTACAAATAGGTAAATAAATAAATATATAAGCAACTTTGCCGACAGGTATGTAAAGCAGTTACATAGTCGATTCTTCAATAATTATAGCCAACATAACAGTTGGCAAGTATAAAATTTCGAATCGCCTGCAGTAAAGTACGCAAGAGGTTGTACAATAGCAAACAAACACTGAGAATCATCCGACAGTTGTTTCGTCCTTTTGAGACTCTTCAGGAGTAAGAGAACTCGAGTGTAAGTTCACTATTGTACAAACGCGTGCTGTCGACTATATGCCCTACTGGATAGATCACAATATTTAAACGATAAGTTTTTCGACATCTAGTGTCGACTCGTGAAAGCGTTTACGTACGTAAATGTAAGCAACTTTGCCGTTAGGTATGTAAAGCAGTTACATAGTCGATTCTTCAATAATTATAGCCAACATAACAGTTGCGTACTTTACTGCAGGCGATTCGAAATTTTTATACTTGCCAACTGTTCGTACAATTCAGTCGAGTAAATATAGTAGTTAATAGGATTTCGGTTTTAATCTTCGGTACACAAATAGTAGCAGAACGTGGTTGTTTTTTTTAAGATATACTGTAGATTAAAATTTTATTAAAATTTACTCGATTGATTGCTTATTATAGTTAAGGGTCAAATTTTGTGTGGCAGCGCAACATTCAAATTTCATAACTTTATTTTACTGTAATTTTAAATACCGGTTAGTACAGCGTTAAAATGCACGATGAACCCAAAGTTGAAGAACCTAAATATGAAATATCCCAAGAATTGTCGAATGTGGATTCCGAGCAGGAAACCACTAACGTTGTTTCTGAATCTACTCTAAGACGACCTTCTGGTCTCTCAGTTAAAACCAGAACTCGGAAACCACGAGCGGCAAAACAACCTAAATCCAACAACGTAGCACTTTTAGACCTAGTAAATGAGTTACGATTATCAAATCAAAATCAAAATGAAATTATATTAAATGTGATCAATTTGTATATGTACGAAATCGTAAACCATTCAGTCGAGTAAATACAGTAGTTAATGGGATTTCAGTTTTAATCTTCGGTTCTTATTATTACTATTAGTATTGTTATTATTATTATTATTTATTTATTCATTTATTATACAATACTAAGGGCTGAGGCATAAAGACTATGTGAACATATAAAACTAAATATAATGACAAGTACAACTTCAAAATAATTAATTAATTCTTATTCTAATATGAACTCAAATGCAATAATAAAACATAAGAAAGTAAAGGTGAAAGAACCAACACAACTAAATTTAATTAATTAAATGACACGCAGAAAATTAGATAATTAAATTGATGCACAAAGCTAGTCATCGTGTTTATTTTTAAATGTCTTTAACCTAATAACGCCGAACGTACTCGTTTGAGTACACCTACTATTTTATCTATTATTCCGAACTGGGAACTTATTCTTGAGTTCATGCGAACGATATGTCGAATGCGACTTGTTTGAAACACAAATTATCTCGTTTCGTTCGAAAACCATATTCTCGACAACCACTCGATAAAACTTTCAGAGTGTCGTATAAGAATAGGTTAGTCGTAACTTGATTACCATAAAGCACCAATAGTATATCGAGTTAATAAACACGCGCCCTTGCTTATATTTTCCCACTTTTTCATAACAAACCAAACTGAAGTAGTCAGTTTTGCAAAGTTAGGTGCGGATAAAAATATAAGTATATGTAATGGATACTCGTGTAGGGTATTGTTCTTCGCAACAAAAATTCATTAATTGAAGTAATGAAAAAGCATCCGCAACTAATTAGTGGAAAATTCACAAATAAATTTTCCAAAAAAGAAGGGCAAAAGCAGTGGGAAAATATTGCTGAAATTTTAAATAGCATTCCAGGAGGCAAAAAGGACTGGTCTCAGTGGGGAAAGGTAACTGCCTTTGAGTATTTAAAATTTATGTATTACAAATTTCACCTACTTCAGACATAGCACGACTATAGGTGTCGAACCAAAAAACAACAAGCCGCCATTAAAAAACATACTCAGAGTACAGGAGGAGGTCCACCATGTACAAAAACAATGTCGCAAATGGGTAATACTATGTTATCCTTAATACATGCATTAAGTGTTTCGGGTCATGAAAATGTGAAAGAGTCACAAACAAATTTTGTAAGTAGCTTTACTTTTTGTTCACTGATTATATTGTGATATTGTACTAGACATTTGAACCATCCTGCAGCACCAATCCAGAAATAGAAATTGAATTACAGACCGAACGTTCTTCCACAGTGTCATTTTCAGAGGAAATTCTTTTTAATGGTACATTATTTGTACTTATTCCCAGAAAATCTCATATAGTTATTTTTTAGATTATAATTATGCTGAGGAAATACAGACACCTCTTACTCCAGTTAATACTCCAAATGGTAAAACTATTACTTCTGTATATGTATTGCATATTAATTTTTCTTTTTAATCTAGTGACATCCAAGGTAAAACGATTGGAGAAATCTATTAAAACAGTAGAAGAATTGAACGAAACTGCCAAAAAAAATTAGGTGTCAAAGAAAATTATTATATGCAAAAATTGGCATTAATGAAAAAAAAATTGAAGAAGATGCTAAAATACAGCCCAAATTTGTGAAGCATTAACAAATCTGAATAAAACTTTAAATTTATTTGTATATAATAAATGATAATACTTTAGGTCTTAAATAAATATTAAAGGTATTAAATTTTTCAAGTTTAATTACTATTATTAGTATGTATCATACTTATATGAGTACAAATATCATAAATTTGAAAAATAATTAACATTAATTTTCTCTGAAGTCTTCGTGCTTCATGTAGGTAAGGATCCATACGTCTTCCAATAGCGTCATTGGCATCTGCTTCAACTTCTCGATTTATTATTAAACCAAAATCTAATTCTTCATCACCCTCCCGTTCAGGAACTGGAATGTTTCTTTCAATGCATATATTATGTAGAACTACACAAGCATTGACAATTTTAGAAGCTACTTCTAGTGTATAATGAAGCACTCGGTGTTTCAACAAGCATCGAAAACGCATTTTCAATAATCCATTACATCTTTCACAATTGAACGAGTTGTTTTATGGCACTGACTATAAGCTGCTTCGGGAGTTTGTGGTAAGAGTTCATTTTCTAACGGTGTCAAGAGCCATGGCCGCAGGGGATATCCTGAATCTCCTGCGATTGTGATTCATATAATTTTATTATTAATGTAAAAAGAACTTGCCTAGTAAATAAAATCTTTGTAGTCACTTTCATATAATCTTTCCATTAATCTGCACATGTTGGAGCTGTTCCAAATAAATGAATCATGCGTGCTGCCTGGATAAATAGAATTTACATTTATAATTTTTATTCTGGAATCACAAAACTAAAACTTGTAATTAAAACAATACTTCTTTGACAGTCAATGTACCAACTTACCAGTTGTACATTGATTGAATGGTAATTCTTCCTATTTACATATAAATTTTCGATATCCGATTTTGGAGGAACAATAGCCACATGTGTGCAGTCTATACAACCAATGACACCAGGAAATTGGAACTTAGCATAAAACCTAGAAGTTTTATAAATGACATATTTGAGTGTTTGTAATATATGATGTGCTATAAACTTACGCTTCTCGAATGCTTTGCAATTCAAAAATATTTTCTGGAAATTTTACCCATTGATTGAAGACAATTTCTTCATTTAAGGCAGCCACAACTTCTTGAATGCTTCTCGACACTGAAGCCTGGCTAATTCCCATGTGTATATTTAATTCTATGTCAGTTTGATAACTGCCACTGGCAAAAAACCGTAACGCAATAAGTAACTACAATTTAAAAAGATCTGAAAAAACTTTAAATATTGTACTGCTTTACTTACCTTTGTAGTTATATCCAAAGCAGATTTTCGTGTTCCTTGTGCCATGAATGGACTGAGAGTATTAATTAGTTCTTGTGTCACCTCTTTTGTTACTCGAAACAGTTTCACAAACTTTTATCAGTAAGAGAAAAGCGTTTACCGAGAGTAAAGTTGTCGGTTAGGTTGCTCAACAATTTTGTGTACAGTTTGCTCTTTTCGAGCCCTTCTAGGTGGAGGTGAATGAAATAACAACTCAATATGTTGTCAACGCCGACGTTTTGCCCCTATGCGTAGGGCTTTATCAAAGGCTCATAACAATAAAAGTTGATAGTCTCAATTACCATCAATTACTTTTTGTTGTTATGAGCCTTGATAAAGCCCTCGCATAGGGACAAACGTCGGCGTTGACAACATATTGAGTTGTTATTTCATTCACTTCCACCTAGAAGGGCTCAGAAAAGAGCATACTGTACACAAAATTTATAATCTTGGAGGAATACTCACCTGATTGCTCAACAATGTTTTCAGCTTCCTCAACAACCTCTAAAGCAAATAATCCAGCCAACTCTTCAAAATTTGCCATACTCTTATAATAAAAGGCAAGATAATAAAACAGCACAGAATAAACACAGAAGTCTAACCAATAAATTATGAAAAATGCGAATGTGCAAAATTATAGAAAGTACACATGGCGCATGTATCGCATGATAAAATTAATATCGCATCTTGTGAACCACTCGTTACATTTAGTGCAATACATATCGCATTCGAAATTTCAAGAATACAAATTTCGATGTCGCATGCGTAAATCCGGGTATTTCGCATACGACATTTAGTCGAACGAACTCAAGAATAAGGTCCCCTGGTTTAAATCTTAGGTACTCCAGTAGTATAGTGATTATCACTAGATGTCTCTGCATCGTTTTCACAAGATATTTGCAATTTTCGATCGTATTGACAGCGTGCTATGTAACATTTTTTAAATTATTGCGCTAGAAATTACTCTGATTTGCGCATGCAAAAGGTATGCATTAGAAAATGTCGCTTATCACTTGTCCGCTGGGTTTTACAAACCAGAACGCGGATTTGTTTGCATATAAAAATAAATTAAAGTTTACCCTTAAATTTATTGTAATTAGTACGTTAATGAATGCAACAACCTCATTGTTGAATAAAACACTTTTCGACTGCGTTTTGTTGAATACACTTTATTTTTATTAATTTCAAAATTAACTGAAAGCAAATTCTTTAGTGGTACACTAGAGTACGGTTTAAACGCAAGTGCCGTTTCTAGCGGCAAGCATTCTACCTCACTACCTGCAGAGGGTCGAAACTACACAAAAATGCTTAAATATTTATTAACATAGCCCCACCTTGAAAGAGGGTCTTTCAACAAGACATACAAAATACAAAATAACATAACTATAATAAACATGAAAATTTATAACAGTACAAATAGAAATACAAGCAATACATATTGCAAACGCAAAATACATATATAGGCCGAGAGAAAAAAATTTTTTTTAATCTTCCACAGGAAAATAACACAAATTTGATACCCCGCGTTTATAACTTACACTAATTGTACGTACAGTCACTACGCGCACCTTTCCATCAGGACCCGGATGGAGCTCGATAATTCGTCCCAAGGTCCATTTTAACGGTGGAGCTGTCGGATCTTTATTAGAACCATAGCACCAATTTGTATTGAACTAATATTCTGGGATCGTTGCCATTTTACTCGACGCTGTAACTCGCTCACATACTCTTGCGACCAGCGCTTCCAAAAATGTTCATCTAGTTTGAAAGCGCGACAATCTCGACTGGGAAACATCTAATACATTGTGTTCTGGCACAGCGGTTAAGCTTCTTCCGATCAAGAAATGGGCAGGAGTTAGAGGGTTTAGGTCACTAGGATCAGAGGATAAAGGGGGAATTTAGTACAGCCTCTATCTGAATCACTGTGGTGTTTAATTCCTCAAATGTTAAATTTGCGTGACCAACAATTCTTTTAAGATGGAATTTGACACTTTTGATGCCAGTTTCGTGGAGTCCACCAAAATGCGTTATTCTAGGTGGAATGAATTTCCACGAGATTCCATCTTTAGATAGGGAATCCTCTAACGTACCCTTATTTGGGTTATCCTTAAGACTATGCAGAAATATTTTTAGTTCTGCGTCTGCTCCCACAAAATTCGTAGCATTATTAGACAAAATCCTTGTAGGTTTGCCACGCCTCGAATACAAATCTTTTTATAGCGGCCAAGAAGGCTACCGTGGTTAGGTCGCCTACTACTTCTATGTGTATAGCTTTAGTGGTGGCGCAAACAAACAAATATATGCTTTAATTACATTACTCCCCGACCTTTTCTGTTTTTTATAACAATGGGAACACAATAATCAACGTTAGTAACGTGAAAGGAGTGACAATTGTACGCGTTCGATCGGAAGCGCGCCCAATAATAGCGCATAAGTTTTAGGTTTAATTCGAAAACATGTTACACATTTATGCACCGTGTTTCTGCAAATATATCTGCCTGATATTGGCCAGAATCTCTCTCTGAGAGATGCTAACAACACTTGAGGTCCTGCATGCAGCATTCTTAGATGCTCGTACCTAACGATTAAAGTTGTTAATGGATGTTTTGGAGGTAATACCAAAGGAAATTTTTTATCATGATGAAAGTTGAAATTACACAGCCTGCCTCCCGCCCTAACAAGACCTAATGGGTCAATAAACGGATTTAATGAAAACAGCTTGCTTTTAGAAGAAATTACTATATTCATTTTTAAATCTCTTAATTCTGCCTTAAAGGTTTCTTTTTTGTGCAATTCGTATTAAAATAAGTAATGCATCATTTAATTCATTTGATTCTAAATGACATAAAGTTTGTTGGATACAAGATTTTCGAAGATTACGTATAAATCTTAAGCAATAAGCCACTGTTCTTTGCAACTTGGTTAGACAGGAAAAACGCTCGAACAAATAAAATGGTTTTTGTATTGCTACAATACACGTAACTTCGCGTGCGCGAAGCTCACTTTCAAACAAGGGTATCATTTAGAATATTTGAAGAGGTTTTTGGCCAGTTTTCGTTCTTTTCAGATAGCCATGAAGCTTTGATCCACGCAAGGACTACTGTAGAGTCGGACCAACAAAAAATGTTATTAAAATCTAGCTTTATTGACCTTATGACCTTGGGCATAAGTCTACTAAGTAATAGTGCAGCACAAAGCTCTAGCCTTGGGATTGATATGGTTTTTAATGGAACCACCTTAGACTTTGAGCACATTAAATTTACTCCAACATCACCCTGAGAGTTTTCGCTCCTGACAAAACACACGCTCCATAAGCCATGTTAGAGCTATCCGAAAATCCATGAAGTTCAATATTTTGAAAATTTTCAAATAACGCGTGTCTTAGAATTTGTAATTGTTTTAAAGCGGCTATTTGATTTTGAAATTTCAATCATTTGGTGTGTAAATCCATTGGTATTGACGCGTCCCAAGAAAAGTTTCAAAGCCTTAAAGTCTGCAACATGGTTTTAGGAATTATAATAGCAGGGGACAGAATTCCAAGAGGGTCAACAATTTTTGCAATGGCGGAGAGAATCGTTCGCTTAGTTATAGAGGTGTTTGTGCAGTTCCCATTTATGCTACAGCTTAATTTATCTGAACACGGCAACCACACTAATCCCAAAGTACTTTTGCTTTCTTGAGGCCCTAAATGTATAAACTTAAATTCTGTTTGATTGTTTATGTTCTTTAAGATCTCCGGAGAATTGGATGCCCATTTTCTTAGTTCAAAACAGCCTAAGTTTAGTACATACGCGATTTCTCTTTGTAAAAGATTGCTTCCTGGATCGTATTTGCTCCGGACAGCAAGTCGTCAACGTAAAATCATTTAGTATTATTTTGGAAGCTTGTGGATGGTCTTTTTATTTTCGTGGCCTAGCTGTTGAAGACAGCGTATGGCCAAGAAAGACGCGGCAGAGGTGCCATAACTCACTGTGTTCAGTGTGTAGTGAGAGAGGTGGATCAAATGGATTCTCTCCATACAATGCGTTAAAGTTTCTTTGGTCTGGTCGAACAAGTACCTGGGGGTACATTTTTGTTACATCGGCCGTCAATGCGTATTTGTGTTTCGTCCATCGTATGAGTATGGAAAACAATTCATCTTGAATTACGGGACCAATCATTTGAAGGTCGTTTATTGAAACACCAGTACTGGTTTTGGCGGACCCGTCAAACACAACGCGTAGCTTACTAGTGAAGCTATCTTCCTTAAGCACACCGTGATGTGGAAGGTAATAAGAAATCGTGTTTTTATCTGGGTTTTTAATTTGCGTCATATGTCCCAAACGTTCGTATTCTAACATAAAATCGACGTACAATTTCTTTAATTGTGGATCCCTTCCTAACTTACGTTCAAGAGAATAAAATCTATTTATTGCCATCATGGTTGAGTCACCTAGTGATGTAATGGTTTTCTTGAACGGGATAGAAACACAAAATCGTTCATTTTTCTCGCGAGTTGTAGTCCTTTGAAAATGAGTTTCACATTGTTTTTCTTCTTTAGATAAATGAGGGCTGAACGCGACATTCTTCTAATTCCCAGAATTTAGCCAATTGATTTTGTATAATACAATTCTCAACGGCGCTTACGTTGCAGTGGGTGTTATTGTTGTTGACGTTCCAATTAAATGAACCTGCCAGTAGCCATTCAAATTTCGTTTTTGCAACGTAAGTCCACAATTTAATTTAATTTGATCAATGCACATAAGTCGAAAAATATTTGTGTTCCTAGTAATATATCTGTTTTTTGGGATTGATTACATTTACTATCAGCTAATTTTATGTTAGGTGGTATAGATAATTTTGACCATTCAAGTGAAGCACTAGGAATGTTACCTGTTATTTTGGTATCACTATGCATGACAAATTTGTTTCATAACTGTTGTCATGAGCTGACCGAACCTTAACATCTACCTTATGGGTTATATTTGTAATCATACCGTTTATCCCTTTAACGCTTAAACTAAGCTGTGATTTTTCTAATCCTAACATGCCGCAAACTTCTTCTGATATGAAGTGCGACTGACTGCCACTATTTAAAAGCGCTCTACAAATATGATACTTTCCAAGTTTATCACGTAACTTTACGGCTGCCGTAGGAAGCATAACTTGTTGACTGTGATTAAGAGCATGATTGACAATAGTTTCGCTTGTTGATGGTTGAGGATCGTGACATACATTGGACTGCTGAGAATTTCCAGCGTTTCGATTTTGCAAATGTAGCAGGGTATTATGCTTTCTACCACATAGCCTACAATTTGGATTTGATTTACAGAATCTGCCAAAATGTCGCGGACGCAAACAATTAAAGCATAGCTTACGAGCTCTGTTTTATCAATTCTTTTTTCGATGGGAAGATTTTTAAATTCTTCACATGCATGTACTGTATGAGATTTTTTACAATACTCACACAATTAGGCTTCTCATCGGTGGAAGTTGCTGGTAAAGAATGGGATTTGCTAGTGTGTTTAGATTTTGCACTCAAATGCGAAGAGTTACCTATTTGATTGATATTTAATGCTTCTAATAACTGGCACCTACAATTTAAAAATTCAGTGAAATCTTTCAAAGTCGGAACCTTTCCATTGGCTTTATGCGACTCCCATTCCCGCTTGCTAACGGGATCTAATTTATTTGACAAAATATATATCAACAGCGTATCCCAGTGTTCCACTAGTTGATTTAACGCCTTTAATGACCTTAAATGTTTAGACAAACCATCCAGTAATGGTCTCATTGAATCATGACACTCTTTGGTTAAAAGGGTAATTTAAAAATTGCCTTAACGTTGATTGTGAATTATCAATCGTTCGTTACTGTACCTTTCCAATAAATAATTAAAAGCAACTAAATAGTTATCATTAGATAATTCAAGGGATTAAACCACTTGACTAGCAGGAATTTCAATGATGCCTTTAAATAGTGAAATTTCATTATGTTTGATAGAAATTATTATTGTGAATTAGTGAGATAAAAGTATCTTTGTACTCAAAAATTACTATAATCACCTGAAAAGGTCGGAAGATCAATAATTGGTAGTTTAACTTGACCCGATTGATCTGTTACTAAATTATTATTTGCATTTATGGGAGCAGAAACAGCATCTGACAATTTATTTGCAATATTTTTCGCCTTTTGTAGTAAATTATAATAAGAATTTTCAAAGGTTTCCCTTTCTTTAAAATGGATATCTAATTTATCATCTCCATCGTCTAAATGTTCAATTTGGGATTGAATTTCATTAAACTCACTTAATAATGGCAAAAATGTTTCCAATCGAATTGGTATTTGTTGTACAGTAACGTCATTAACATCTGAAATATCTTTAATCCCCGAGATTAAATTTTGAAAACGCGTTACATGACCTTTAAGCGTACCGCGCTTTATGGTTAATGATTTTATATCAGTCATTGTTAACAAAATAGCACCACAAAGATTCAGGTGAACGGTACCAAATAAGCAGGTACAGGAAATGTAGATACAGAAGGATAAACGAATGGAAACTTACTTGACCGTTGAAGTTGGAGGACTCAGGTATAGAGGGTATCGTATGCCGGCCGAAGTACCCTTACGTAGGGGTTGTCTGAGACGATCGCCTTTGTTGTATACTGCGATGGAAAATTCAGACGCCCTTGTTTGCAAATGTTGATTGCTGAATTTTGATTACAAAAATTCGATTGTTGCACGCCACGGATTCTTGTAAATCGACGTGCTGTCCGTTTTATCACTAATTTCTTCACTTGGACATTAAATCGAATTAACACACCTTTGAATAACAGAGTATTTTACTTTAATTTCCCGTTAATTAATTGATTTATTTTTTGCTGATTTTACAATCAGGCACGAAGGACAAAATATGTTGAATGAAACACTTTTCGTCAGCGTTTTGTTGAATGCACTTTATTTTTTATTAATTACAAAAATTAACTGAAAGCAAATTCTTCAATGGTACACTCAAGTACGGTTTAAACGCAAGTGCCTTTTCTAGCAGCAAGCATTCTACCTCACTACCTGCAGAGGGTCGAAACTACACAAACAATGCTTAAGTATTTAACATCATATAGAGGTAAATAGTTCAGTTCGGTGAAAATATAATTAAAACAAAATTATTTTAGGTTTTATTGCTAGGGTTACATTTTTGGGGCAACATAAGGCAGTTTGAACTTTTTAATTATATCTAAATCTGAAACTCGAAACATCGGGAACAGCTTCCAGAAGATAGCAGTGGTATGCACGATAATCTTAATTCGAAAAACTGTGAGTGTTACCAGTTAACATTTATTTTATTTACGCTAAATTCTACGTTATTGAGAATGAACTTTGCGTTTCTCTATGATTGTTTTCTTATTAAAATCCGTGTTACTTATGAATGAATTTGTATTATCCGTAATTGTTGTGATCTCGACCTTACAACGGATTGTTTTCATTTTTATGGTCGAGTGGCGCCCGTTTTGAAATCGATAAGTAAGTTTGGATTGTCGCAAACCCTAGATACCAAAGAGCTGTCGAAGCATTAATTACATATCACCAATTTAAAAAGAACACAAAAGATGATAAATAAGAGGTAATTATTCCTACACACTTCATAAACCTGCGTATCCGTTGTAACGTGCCACGTGTTTAATTTTTATTGTTACTGTTTTATTGGGTGTTGTTGATTGTGTGATTTGCTTATTTAGTAAGAAATGAGTTTTAGTTTAATTAGGGTGTTTTTGATAACAATGATAATCAATCTACTCAAATTAGTACAACAGGCAAATATAGGTTTAGTTATAAATATACACCAGGTGGAATTATCTTATTTGTAGACTTTGAAAATGGAAATCGCTACAAAATCGTTTTATGGTAGGCAACGGTTTGAAAGATTGTAAGATGCAATAAATGCTTTGGATGACAATAATTTTTTAGTTAGTGGTCTAGATGAAATTAGTATAAGTATAATACATTCGACTCTTGATATATTCATCGATGAAGAAAATATAGACAAGAAAGATCTTACAATAAATAAATAGCTTGCTGATATACTTGGTTACGTGGAGATTAAATATGGAAGTGACTCCGATGATGAACCACTGAGTCTAGTTAGGGAGAGGTTTAGACGTGAGTCAGTACATCTTCACAAAAAACTCAAATTCAATGCTGAAAAAATCGCCGTTTTCCGTTACCTACAATTAGTAATTCAGCTGTAGATCCTTCCTCTCCTATAACAAATATTTCTTACACTGACTTTAAGAAACCAAAATGGTCAAACACACCTCCAGTACACTGGTACTGGTACAAATGATTCTGTATATGTTGGTAGTTATTCCAAAGTAAGTAATAGCTTTTTTTGTTTAACGATTAGTAATTTTTATTGTTATTTGTATAGATACTAAATGACAAGAATTTGACGCATCGTCATATATTTGATAAACTTTTGATGAAAAGTTATTTAGCTAATTGTGGAACAATCAGAAGTTTATGCTAGAAAAAAATGCTCATAACTTTAATATTTCTTCAACCGATGTTTGTACTTTCATTGGTATACGATTACTGACCGGATACCATAGCGTTCTCCAAGAACGAATGTATTGGTGTTGTGACGAAGACCAATTTCTCCCTACAGTATAGACAACCGTGTTTACACTCATGCGTTTGAATACGAGTTTCTGTATTGAAAAATCTTTTGGGAATATTAGTTATTTGAAATTGCCAGTTCCGATAATTTATCTGCATTTGCTCACCAAAGTTATACCTCATTTCTTATTTGCTAATTGTCGTAAAGTTGTACATAAAAAAATGTTGTCTAAAAATTAAACAATTAGACATGTGCTTTGTAATATTTTTTTTTTTTTGTGAGTTTTCCCTTTGGCTTCTTCTGCTGGTCACTGCAGACGTATTCCGTTTTAATTAATCAATGGATCTCTAATTCTGGTTATGCTGGCAAAGATAATAATTCGAAAATTATAAAAATATCGAAGTGGGTCTGTTACGTGGTTTTTAAAGCAGCCAAGTAACTGTTATCAACAAAGTCCAGTTTGGTTTCCTTTTTCTTCATTGGCTAATAATATATTAGAGTTGAATACAGAAACTGTCACATCTGCCGATTAACTGTCGAACACCGAAGACTTCCTATTTATACAAGCTAAGTTAATTCTTTTATGCATGTCATTCATACATTTTGTCGCGTTCTATGTATACGTACCGCGGCCGTAAGTTTTTTTTGTCCGCTTTAAAACTATTTAAATAATCGGCCAAAGTCCGGTACTCTCCGTAATTGTTTGTCAAGTACATTCCGAACAATATTTGCCACGTGAAATAGCTTGCATGGAAAAATTGGTGCTACGCCTGTCAAGGTGTATAATACGCACCAAATTATTCGTGCTTTAACTTCCTCTCGTGAATTGTTATTATTTTGTAACTATATTTTGCTATTAATTCTAAATGATATTATCTATTGTTGTGTCGAGGTGTTTCTATGTGTGTTAATTGAACTCTAGTCGCTATAATAATATACATATTTCTATCCAAGTACGGTTTGTTTCTGTCTACGAGTTCCTAGTGTGCAGTGCAGTGTAGAAGCGTTCATTTCGAACGATTCTTAATAAGCCCACGACCACTTTCAGTAAGAGGGGCTGCCGGCCAGGCCTCTAGCACTGCTATATATTTTTTGGAGTTTGTTTACAAATAAACGGTAACAAGATTTTATAAAGAAAAGTATGTCTAGGGACCGTTACTTAGAGATCAAGAAGTATCTCCATTTGGCAGATAACAGTGCTATTGGTACATTACAGACCGTATGTACAAACCGACCTTTAATGGATCTTTTTGTAAGGTAATTTTCATATAGGTGCATTTATCACAAAGACTTATCAATTGATGAGTCTATGGTGGAGTATTTTGGCGGCCACCTAGCAAAGCCATTTCTGAAAAGAAAACCGGTAACGTTTGAATTACAAAAACTGGCTTTTGAATAGTTCCATAGGATACTGCTATTCATTTAACATATATTGTGAGGAAAGAAAAACGAAGAAAGATAAACTCCACTTGGTGCTACAGGATGTCCCAGAGATCACTCCCCAGGCTTGTATTCCGTTATTTTTATGTTTTTTTTTTTTAATTTTTGTAAATGAGACTAAATTCTCTATAAGATAAGCAAATACAATTTTCAAATTCTGCACTCGTATAATGGTAGCGATATTCAACTTTTTTCCAATAGCATAATATATATTTTTTAATATTTTTGGATAGTGCCTTTTATTCTCTTTACAACCATATAAAAAAATATGGGTCTTACATAAGAATGTTTTTTTAGAAAAATACGATTAATAGTTGAGGCTGAGTTTGCCATGGAAATAACTGATGTTTGTCAGTTTTATCTAGAGCCTATGAAAACAATGCGTAAAGTTAGTTGTCAAACTGATTTCCCTAATTTTTAGTGTTCCGTTTATCATAATAAATATGAATTATACCAATTCCAAAAGTGCGACATGATGCTAATGTGATTATTATTTTTGTGATTATGTTATAATAGAAAATTGTATTTACTTATCTTATAGAGAATTTAATCTCATTTTCGAAAATAAAAAAAAAGTAACTTTAAGCATTGTTTTTATAGGCCCCTAGACAAAAATGACAAAAATTAGTTATTTCCATAGCAAACCTAGTATTAATCATATTTTTCTAACAAAAATTCTTATGTAGGACCCATATTTTTTTATATGGCTGTAAAAAGAATAAAAGGTACTATCCGAAATATAAACAAAAAATATTGCTACCATTATACGAGTGCAGAATTTTAAAATTGTATTTACTTATCTTATAAAGAATTTAGTCTCATTTACGAAAATTAAAAAGAAAATAATAAAAAATAACGGAAATACAAGCCTGGGAATGATCTCTGGGACACCCTGTATATATATATATATATATATATATATAACGATAAGTTTTCGACATCTAGTGTCGACTCATGAAAGCGTTCACGTACATAAATGTTAGCAACTTTGCCGACAGGTATGTAAAGCAGTTACATAGTCGATCCTTCAATAATTATAGCCAACATAACAGTTGACAAGTATAAAAATTTTGAATTGCCTGCAGTAAAGTACGCAGTGGTTGTACAATAGCAAACAAACACTGAGAATCCTCGACAGCTGTTTCGTCCATTTGGGACTCATCGGGAGTGAGAGAACTCAGTGTAAGTTCACCATTGTACAAACGCGCGCTGTCGACTATATGCAGGCGATTCGAAATAGTTTTTATACTTGCCAACTGTTATGTTACTATAATTGATTGAAGGATCGACTATGTAACTGCTTTTACATACCTGTTGTGTAAAAGATTCCCCATTTACGCACGTGAACGCTTTTGCGAATCGACACTAGATGTCGGAAAAGTTATCGTTTATACATATATATAAATTATATTTCGTTTATCGAAATATTGCTTTTAAAAAGAAATATAAAATTTCTTATTTAATGCTTTATTACAATAATGTTGTTCGTACAAGGTGACAATGATAACTAACTTCTACGTTTTACAAGATGGTACATTATACTTACGTTAACTCATCATTTTGCATTTTCTGCAAAATGATTAGTTTTCACACTGAACTTAATCTAATACAAAGTCATTACCCCGCATTACCTTGCAATTCATTCAATATAACTCCTCAATGATCAGCTTGAAGACTGTCCTCAGGCTTTGAAAAATTTGATTTTAGTATATTTTGCTTTACTAAAAGGCGTAGTTTGGGCCTTATATTATTTCTAAACTTGTACACAATAAGCAACATTAAAATAATCAGAACACTAATTAATACATAATGGGAAATTTCGTAACGTAACGGTGTTTCTTTTAAATACGTAAATTGGTCTTGTACAATTTGTTTGCTCAGCGTTTCTGGTTGATTAATTTCACTTAACTTTAGTGGTATGTTATTCATTGTAACGTCTTCAAATTTTATCTCGACTATTTCGGGAAGTATCATTTCTTTATAAATTTCATCTCCATTGTTGGTGTACAGTTGATTATTAAATTCTATTGAACGGTTTGAGGATAGTTTAATTAAAGTATTTGTTGTTACTTCAATTGAACCTTTGATATTACATTGGTACTTCAAAAAATTCGTGTTGTTGTGATTAACAAATAATTACCGTTATTTAATGGTATAAATTCAGTTTTCGTATCCTTAATTTTAACTATCGTACAATTCCTAATACTATTTTGCAATAGATTACTAAAGCAATCATTTTCGTTAAGTTTCTTATGGTTATTCTTAATTAAACACTTAGATTCATTCGTAATATAGTCCGTGACACATTTTATTTTATTGTAGGACCACAACAAATAATCACATTGTTCTAAAATAAATGTTTCATGATAAGGTACCTTAAAAATTTTATACAAAGTTGCATTATTATTTTCCACTATTGGGAATTCTACGGATATTGTCACTTTGTCAACATCTAACCCAACATTTACAAAAAGAATCGAATAATAATAATGATCGTTGATTAAATCTAACATCTCATTGGGGTATAATGATTTTAGATGAGTTAATTCTTTACGAATTTGTGAAAATGGGAATAAAAAGGGTGTATTTGATTCCTAATTCCTAATATAATAGACTGTTGCAGTTCGGTAGCAAACATTTCCACATCTCTAATATTATTTTCTAAAATAGCCAGGGCTTCTAAAATTAGTAAATACTGGTTAAAACCTGAAATTTCGTTGTTTAAGTGATTTAAATGTTTTTCTATTAACTTTACATTAGTATTGGTGGTGTTAATTAAAGTCCGCATTTGTTTGAACATATTTTCTAAAAGAGTGGTTTTATAATTAATATTGTTTAGTAAATTAAATTGATTTTCTTTCAAGTCTTTTATTGCATTATGAATTTCTTGTTTTTTTCGTCGTCGTCCATAATACCAAATAGCCAATTCGCTGCTTTACCAACAAAATTGAAAGGCGATCGTTTTCTTCGTTCGGGTGATATGAAATTTGCAATGTTTGAATTAATATTCAGAATTTGTCTTTTAGCTTCGGTCAATAATTTAATGATATTTGCATCGTGCTCCGACATTTCATTATTTATTTTTGTTCGCGTTTAATTTCACCAAAACGTTTAAAAATTATATCGTATTGCCTGGTTAAGTTAGAAATTACTACGTGTAAATCTTTACGTTCTACTACAAAAACTAACCTATGATTAAACAAATGATTATATGCTTTTCCTATTTCTAAGGATAAAATATAATTGTTTATTTTTTAACTTGCAGTTCCTTCTCCGCTTGAACTAGGCCCAGGATTATTAGTAATATGATCTTCATTCTTTAATGAGTTCCTTTTAGTTCTTTTTATCAAGTTTCGTTTTAGTTTTGTGGTTTTATTCCTTTTATTTTAAAACTAATTGTTTTGTCGGTGCCTTCTTGTAGTTTTACTTTTCAGCATAGGGGTGTAAGCTTGTTTCTCTGAGGGGTTTCTTCGGACATAAACGTTCTGTTCCGGTATGTTTTCTTCTAGGGTGTGTTGAGGTTGCTTTTGCTGGACCTTTTCTTTGGCTTGAATAATATTTTCTTTCACTTGTTGATTAATTAGATTTATAGTTTTATTTCTTTCATTCACGTAGTCTTCCGTAATTTTGTTGATTGTTTGGTCAAAAGGTAAAATGTTTGTTGCGTTACCGTTAATTATTTGAAAAGGTGTGAACTTTGTTGTAGAATAAATACTATTGTTGTATAAGATAACGCTAAACGTAATTGGGCTTCAAGGGGTAGTGAGATTTTTCGATATTCGATATTCGTAGTGCTTCTATTAATGTTGAATTAAATCGTTCTACGATTCCATTTGACTTGGAGTTTTCGGTACATGTCCTACGATGTTTAATCTTGTGCAATTTGAAGAAATCTGTCAATAAATTATTACAAAACGAGGGGTCATTGTCGGTGGTTAATTTTGAAAACACTCCGTGGTGCGACATATATAGGGCTAGATATTCTAATATAGTTTTGAATTTCTGTCAGGAAGTAAATATGCTTGAGCGTATTTTGAAAACGAATCTACGATTGTAAATATTATCTTTCTTTGTATAAATAATAAATCGATTGAAAAGGTTTTTCCGCTGTAGGTGATAATGCTATCGTCATTTTTTGGGGTTGCGATCTATTTTACCTAAATTGCATATTTCGCAATTGTTAATGTAAGTCGTTACGTCCAGCTCCATATTCGGCCAATAATATAGTTGTTTTTAAAAAGAATTGTACGTTTCATTGATTCCTCTGTGTTTCGTTTTACCTGTATGGTAATATTCCATGAATTTGGATCGGTCGTTCTCGTTTTCGACATCTTCTAACATTTTATTAGTGACGTTTAATTTTACAGTGTCGTTAAAGTTTTTCCCTCATTATTTTTAAAATTTCTCTTTTCATGTTACGATTCTTGAAATAAATGCTGCTGCTGACGTTTGGTTTATTATTTCTTTTAAAGTTTGTAAAATGTCCTCATTGCTATAACTTTTTGTATTTTCAATTAAGCTTGTATGTTTTATTATTGCACCAGGGCTACTATTATGAGTGTCGAATATAATTTGGGTTTTTGCAACATTTAAACTGGATGCTCTAAAGTGGATGTCGATTTGTACTTCGCCTCGCGATGTATGTATTGTAGCGGTGTCATCTTCGTTTTCTGTGTGAGATAAGTGTTTTAGTATGTCATCTAATTCCTCTAAATCTTAATTGCTGGGTCCGTCGTCAATTGCCATTAGTGTATCAAAGTCGATATCATTCACGTATGTTTCTTTCGGGGGTCTCGATAAAGCATCGGCCACGTAATTATCTTTTTAGACGACTGCTGTAGAAACTGACTATATCGCAACGCTACCTTATACGAGAAAATTTCAAATAACGTGTTAGTTACTTCCTAACATATTAGTTATTTCTTAACATATTAGTAACTTTTAACTTCTTAGATACCCCCTAGCAACGGCCCATTTTTTACAAAATCAAGTGGGTATTTATACTTTGACATTTTAAATATTAAATTCAGTCAGGTTCAGTTTGTTTGAATTATAATTAAAATGATAAGTAGCGATGATGATGTTCAATGTACCCCACCAGCAGTTTTAGAAGCGGCAAAGAGTCAGAATTTGGTTTATTACCCGAAAATCTAGAGATACATGAAAGCTTTTGAGAGATTTATGGATTGGCGCAAGAAGGCAGGAGTTATATCCTCTTTTTTCTGAAAACACGGTGTTAGCATACTTTGGACAACTGGCCGATAAAATTGCACCAAATTCACTGTGGACGCAATATTCAATGTTGCGAACGACTCTAGCTATAAATAAAAATATAAACATCGCCAATTATGCTAAACTAAAAGCTTTTTTAAAACGGAAGTCCGTGGGTTACAAACCTACAAAATCAAACACTTTAACACCAGATGAAATCAAAAATTTATTAATGAAGCACCGGATGATCTGTATTTATTACAAAGGTGGGCACCACAAATAAATAACAGTATTCTATATTCATACATTATTTTTATTATTATAGGTGATTTTGATAATAGGAATTAGCGGAGCTTGTAGAAAACAAGAATTAGTTAATTTAAAAATGGAAAATATTGAAAACTTGAACTCAGCTGTACTTATTAAAATACCAGATACAAAAACACATAAGATACGCACATTTACTGTCACTGGAGAATTTTACGAATATTATTGTAAATATGCTGCCCTAAGACCATTCAATTTAAGCCACAACAGATTTTTCTTGAATTATCGAAATAGAAAGTGCACGATCCAACCTGTGGGAATAAATAAAATTGGGGGTACACCTAAGTTAATTGCAACTTACCTTAATCTCAAAAATCCTGAATCTTACACGGGCCACTGTTATCGGCGTTCCTCAGCCACCATATTAGTCGATGCGGGTGGTGATATTACCGCACTCAAACGTCATGGTGGATGGCAGTCGACTTCGGTGGCTGAGGAATCACATTAATGAGTCGGTACAAAATAAAATAAAAGTTGCCAATACAATTGTAAGATCTATCAACGAAGCATCGGGGTCAACATTAGCAAGACCTTCATCATCGACAGTTCCCGAACCTGTGGTTTCTACATCTTCCTGCATCGAAATAGAAAAGTCGACGGGTAATAATACTATGACAGTCTCAGAACGATATGTCCAGGCCCAGCATCCTGTAAATTTTTACAACTGTAACAATAATAATATTACAATTAATGTTTACAATAGTGTTCCACAATAAAATGTTAGAAAAAATGTACGTACCTATCAGTAAGTGTCAGTAATAAGCTAATAACGAAAAACAATAACAATTAACAAATAACAGCAACAAATAACGATGAACAATTAACAACAATATAAAATCGGATTTCTATTTTAACGCTCAAATAACAGGTCAGCAAACAATAGCACAATCAAAATACCAAAACGCTGCAAGAAAGTAAACTAGGGGAATGTGGTGCATTTAGCGCGATTCACGTCCATTTATTTTAGGTATTGATTTACAAGTTATGATACAACAGTTGCAGGAAAAAGTCCACAATCATTATAATTCGATTCCCAATACATCCATATGAGTTTCCTATCTAAACCTCTGCGTTTATCTATGGATCAGTTTATACTTGCAGGGAAAACTATAAGAGTAAGTTGGGTATGCAAGCCAGCAAACACATCTGCTTGAAGGTTTGCAAAAGCTGATTATTTTCTGTTTTATAATCAAAAATAAGATTTACATTTTCTATTCTCTCCCAAATCAAAACCGTCATGATTACATTGGCATTTAAAACCTTTATTCACAAAAATGTAAGCAGTCGTCTAAAAAATAGTGTTCCCTAACTCGTTGGAAAGTAACAATATCAGTGCTCAAAGTGCTTATCTTCACTCGTGCTTCGCACTCGTGGAAACTATCTAGCACTCGCACGATATTTACTACTTTCACACTTGATAGGAAAATAACTATTTCCTTTTCTATTCTTTGTTTCATAATTGTACTTCATGAGGCTAAGTTTCCAACGCGTTAATTTGCAATTTGCGTCTTTTAACGAAAACAGCCAAGTGAGGGGTTTATGGTCTGTTTCTATGACAAATTTGTTTCCGTAGAGGTCGGGTCTGAAGTGTTTTGGAAGCCCATACAATTGCCTAATAGCTCCTTTTCGGTGGTGCTGTAATTCTTTTCAGCGTCATTTAGGGTTCTTGATGCGTACGATACCGGGTGTTGTTTTGGCTTAGCACAGCTCCAATTGCTTCGTTGGATGCGTCTGTCGGTAAAGTAAATTCTTTATCCATGTCGGGTATTTTAAAATGGGATCATTTACTAAAAGGTTTTACATTTATTAATTGTAATTTTTGCAAAGTCTTTGATGAATTTTCGGTAATATCCGAGAAGTCCTAGAAATCCTTTAATTTCTTTTCGAGTACGCGGTAGAGGATAATTTTTCTTGCTTCAATTGTTTTGGATTTGGTTTAATTCCGTCTTTTGTTATTAAATGGCCTAAAAATTCAGTTTCTCGCTTGCAAAATTCACATTTATCAATTTGTAATTTTAGGTTGTGTAATTTTAATTTTTGGAATACTTTTTCTAATAATTTTTCGATGTTCCTCTAAATTGGGAGAAAATATGAATTATGTCATCAAGGTATACGAGACAGTATGAGTGTTAATTAATTCTTTTAATACGTTGTTCATCATACGTTGAAAGGTTGCTGGAGCATTCTTTAGCCCAAATGGCATTCTACTAAATTCGTAATGTCCAAACTCGGTGTTAAATGCTGTTTTTCTGTTTTGAATCCTTTTCTACTTCCAATTTGGTGATATCCCGATGGTAATCCAATGCGTTGAAATATTGTGCGCGTCCAATTTGTCTAAAATATCCTCGATGTTCGTGGAAACGGTCATCTATGGTTTTAGCATTCAGTTGTCTGTAATCAATTACCATTCTAGTCTTTTCCAATCCGGTAGCATCAGTTTTCTTCTTTATTAAATGCACGAAATCCCCATGGTGAAATACTGGGTTGAATGATACCGTCGTCTAACATCTCTTCAATATGGTTGTTTGATTTTTTCCTTTGTTGTGAAGGGTGTTCTCGTATGATCTTAGAAAAATCGGTTCTTCGTCTTTGGTTCTTATTTTTGTGTTTGATAAAAATCTGTCGCTGTTAGTTTTTCTCTTCAGGTGTCTTAAATATGTCGATGTATTTTTGCCGTCTTAATTATCATTCTTCTTCTCTTCTAAATTTAAGTGATTTATTCTGATTAAGTTGTTTAAATTTTTAAGTTTCGATTGTTGTGGGAAACAAAGTGGTTGTATCAAATTTGGGTCGATTTGTTCCTCGTTTAAACTGCTAATTTCACATTCCTGTTCGTAATCGGTACCGTTTTCGAATTACTACGTTGATATTTCCGTTAAAAATTTGGTAGAGTCCTTCTTCTAATTGACTCCGTTAATGTTTTGTTCAGAGATAAAAAACATCTTGATTTGCTTTAGTACACGGTAATGTAGTAAATTTGTTAGGTGCGCTTAGTTTAATTTTGATTTTCATAGGTTTTTATAATAAAGTGGGAAGTTTGTTGTTGTGAATTCGGGTTAACAAATTATTCTGCAAATCTATATTAAATTTTAATTTTTCAAATCGCGAATACCTATGAGCGCGTCAAAATATTCGTGAAAGTTGAGAACTATAAATTTTAAATTTCCGTGCGTCTTAAATTCGTCAAAACAAAGGTATTGTTGCCAGTGATTTCATTGTGCTTGTTCCATTGGCTGTATTTAATTTTAAATTTATTGGTTCCGTTGAATTAGGAGTAGAATTTTGAAACTATTCTAGGGTTGATAATATTTATTTCACTGCCGGTAATCGATTAATATTTTTCAATGGCGGATTTTTAACTTGATGTAGGGTAAACTGTTTGTCATTTCGATTCTGTCGTTGAGGAAGTTTCGAAAAAATTTGTATCTTGTTCCAGTACTGTCATTTTCTTCCACGTCTTCTTCGATTGGTTGGGATCGGTTGAGTTGATTAAATTGGTTTTTTATATCGATTGGTGCGTAATACTGATCAGGTCTCTTTGATCGTAAATTATTGATTCAGGGTCAGTTTCTTGGAGATAGTTATTAATAGTGGAAATTCCCGACATTGGTGTTGGTTTAGTAGATTAAAATTCTGATTTGGTCTAAATGTTTAAGGGGGGTTTATTGGATTGAACTTGATTTGGAAAATTTTTAGTTTGAGGATTTTTAAAGAAAATTTGGTATCTTGTACAACTGGTTTAATTACGTTCAGTCCCATGACCATCGCAAATTAAAAAGTATTTTTAGGGAATGGATTAAATAGTGGTTGTTTTGAAAAATTCTTTGTCTGAGTATTGGTAAGGTTTACATGTTGCCCTGACCTTTGTGCGAAGTTTAATTCATCTTGGAGGGTATGAAAATAGCTTTTCAATAGTGTCTGGTTTTCTAGCGCGAATTTGCATTGCAATTTGATAAGGAATGAGTGACTAAATAACGATCTAACGCATTGTTTATTAAAATTTCTTGTCAGGAGTGATTTATGGTCTAACTTTGATAAATTCGAATTTTGCTATTAATTTGCCTAATGCTGTTCTGATTCTGTGTCCGTATTCAACTAAATTTTCTCCTTTATTAATCTTAATATTATTAAATTCTACAGTTAGCTGCTCTAAGTCCCTAGCATCCGAAAAGTGTTCAATATTGCGTCTTTAATTTGTGTCACACAAATTAAGTCATCACGCGGTGATAATATTTCAGAAGCTCTGCTCTAAATTTAGAAAAATTGCGGCTCGATTACCGTTTGCACTTCCGCGACTTTTCTGTATCTAATATTAACGTTGTCTAAGCCATGCAAAAAATACGTTGATTTTGTGTGTTTTCTTTCCCTCAAACAAGGGAATGGTGTCCAACTCAATTTAAAAAAAGTTGGTAATTTATTGTGGGATTCGTCAGTCTTTTTCTAACGTTAACGAATCGAGTGATTCAGCTAATTCTTCCAGTTTGTAAAAATTTTGTTTCTCTTACTTATTTACGCACACGCGCTTTCCAAATAATGGAAAATTTAACAAGATTGTTTTTAAGGGAAGTACCTTATCTGTTAATAATTAACAATGTGAGTTATTTGTGCCTACCTTGCAATGTCCGGCTATCTTCGACCTCTGCGGGCGATGCAGGTGTTGAGTGATCACTAGGATGGCTCGCTGCTGCTTTTGTGGTGGTGAATTTGGTTGTTCAGGTTTGGCTCGGATCGAAGCTCGATGCACTTTGGGTGATCCACTCGCGTTACCTTAGGGTTGTTCGATCGCTAATTAAGGAATTAAATTCGCCAGTCACTTTCACTCGTTTAAGATAAACTTTCGCGAAACTAACTGTATTAACGATCCTACCGACTGCGCCAATTATATTTCGGTTATCGAAATATTGCTTTTTAAAGAAATATAAAATTTCATATTTAATGCTTTATTACAACAATGTTGTTCTACCGTACAAGGTGACAATGATAACTTACTTCTAAGTTTTACAAGATTGTACATTACAATTATGCCTAACTCTAATCATTTTGCATTTTCTGCAAATGAGTTAGTTCTCACTGAACTTAATCTAATGCGAAGTCATTACCCGCATTACTTTGCAATTCATTCAATATAGCTTATAGTATTAATTAATTGTAGTGATTAATTATTTAATAGTAAAAAGCAATTGTGCCTAAGGAATTAAGGTGGTAAATAAGTCTAATGATGTTTTACTTTAAAATCAACTGGAATCAAGAGGTCTTGCAATAGTCAAACATGAATTACTGAACAAGGCCATGTGTAGGTTGCTGTCTATAAATCCACAACCCAATAATTTTTGTTGTGACATTTTTTAATAATAGTACCAATAAACACCCCTGGGCGCTAGAATCCCGGAGTGTTTTTTATGACTCTGGCTCAAAAACAAACACCGAACTCTCTTTAACCTGGCCTTCGATGCAGGCGAATTAAGAGTTTTAGCGTTAATTTAGTAAAACTAAGTACGTAACAGAGAAATGTTTGCAAACGAGTGCGAGGAGTTGCAAGAGAAAAAGCCTGTTTGATTATTAAAACAGGATAATTATTGTTCCTATAAATGTGTATTAGCAATACTTTATATTTTGGGAATTTGAACCGAGGCAATTGAGTTTGTTAGATGGTTAAGTAAGGGAATCGATCGTATGTAATTCTTTTTACGATGAAAGCCTTCAGGAGGATTCCACTAATAACGGAGAAATTTAACCGAACTTGAATACTTTCGCATGGGATTAAAATAATCCTTCCCTCGCTGCAAGAAGAGGCCAGTAAGTACTTTCGTACAAATATTTGGTGCGGAATTATTGACACTATAATTGTTGCGTATGATGCAGGACTGCGGATCTTCAAAAAACTGCAATCACACTTTTTCATTAGATTTCGTAGCATCTAGTTGCATAAACAGAAAATTGATGTCACTTTGCGGTGGCCAACAAATCAAACAAAAGAAGAGTATAAACACTCAAAAAAATGATTTAATTTGCATACAGCTATAGCTACATAATGGCAAGCAAAGTGGGTGCGGCTTGCACGGTTTAACACAGCAACGACAGTCTTTTTGTGTTCTCATCAAAGAAGGGTGAACGTTTTGCACCCCTGGTACAAGGATTCAGGAATGAAACCGAAAACCAGCGACATATTGCTAACTATAAATGTATAAAAATGTGGTGCTTGACATGCCCCCCGCGGCCTTGAAACCCAAGACTTTCAGGAAGAGAAAAGAGCTAACTAAGCCTAACCAACTTCACAATCTTAGAAATACAGAAGTTATACAGATAGAGTCTGTACTAAGAGAAACTAAACAATTGATCGCGTGTAGCACTAACTTTAGCTTATTGGTAACGGACAAATTCTGAGAAAGGTTAGGCTTACTTCACCCGACACTGCTGTGCGTATGGACTTCACCGTCACCACCATGATATGGTTTTACAATTCGTTCAAGTTTCCAGTTGAGTGGAGGAAGATTATTTCCTTTAAGAAGCACTAGCGCACCTCTTACGTAGATCCGACGAGTTGACTTCATTTTCCATTGTGTGTGTTGTGCATTGTTGAAGCGTGAAAAACATATTCTTTGAACCAACGTTTCCATATACGTTAGGTGCACTGTTGGATACGTTGGTTAATTGCTTTGTGGAGTCTCGACTCCTTCAGGTTTGTTGACGTCGAGATCCGACAAGGATGTTAGAATTTTTAATGAGAAAATGAGACGAAGGGTTAGGGGCTGAAGATCATTAGGATTGGAAGAAAGAGGAGACAGTGGGCGGAAGTTAAGAGTTGCCTCGACCTAGACAAGCAAAGAAGAAAAGTGACAAACTCTTGATGCGTTCTACTTTCTGCTAAAAATTTCGTGACGTTGCACCCACAGTTTTGCTTAATATGATGTTTAGCCGATTTAATTTTCGGCCTCCCATAAGCATCAAAATGAATGTTATTGTGTGTTAATATGAGAGAAAATGTGTGGGTGTGTGTGTGTGTGTGTGTGTGTGTGTGTGTGTTGAGATGATTAGAAACTATGTGTTCGGGGATAAAAATGCCATTCAGTGCCTGACTAACCACTCTTACTTGCACATAAGCGTCAAATAGGGACGACGAATTTCTCTCACAAGAAAGATGGTGATTTCCTATTGGAAAGACCAGTAATCTTTTTGGATAGCCATAAAAAACCGTGTCACCAAAGATCTGAATATTTTAAGAGTTTGAAAAGATACCTTTGATAGTAAATCAGCGATTGGTGAGTTTCCATGTTTCCAATTACAGTGAGAGGTGTGCGTTCTTGAATACTACAGAAACTCGATTACAAATAAACGTTTGAGAAGCGAGAGGCTTGTTTTGGTCTTTAACCAACTAAGCACTATGGTCAAATCTGATCATAAATATGTATGAAAGATATTGGCATGTGCATAGCTTTTAATCACCCTGCTCCATTATGCTTGGAAGTAGAGCAGCTGAAGGGAAGTTTGAGTCTCGGAATTGTAGTAGGTTTCAAGGTGCAACCTTTGATTTTGAGCACAAGAGAAGGATGAATGAAGTTGTTTGACCAGGTTGGTCAACAGATCTGACATACATATCTACCGCTCCCGTACGCGTGCATTGATGCATCGTAGGGTCGATGAAGCTGCACGTCAATTGACATTTTACAAGGGCGATGCCGAAGGCGCTATTAGTTCGTTGAGAACTATTAGATCGTTGAGATGAGCCCCATTTAGCCAGAACGCTGTCGTCTCATGACAATTTCTCCAACCACAACTGTTAAGAAGAATTTTTGCACCAATTGTGTGCAAGGAGATAGCAACCCCAACGGATCAAATGTCTGAACAATCTCCAGATAATAGCATAGAACCTTTTTGTTACTGTCTTAGCAGTTGATGGAGGTATTGTAACAGCAACGAAAGTATCTGACTGGAAACACCAACTGACGCCAAGGTATTAGTGCGGTCATGCAATCCGAATTTTACAAATTCCTGGATGCAATTGCGCTGAATTAGGTAGGCCGGTAGAATATTGGGGTGCATTGGAGATCACTTGAGAAGATGGGTTTTAAACAGGATCCACAAAATTTTCTGAAGTGACCTTTAGTAGGATCAAAATCAGCACTTGCCGGTTAAGGATTAGGAGAGAGAGAAGACAGTGGGCGGGAGTTAAAAGTTGCCTCGACTTGAACAAGCAAAGTAGCAAACTCTTGGTACGTTAAAATTTTATTGCCCACGGTTTGCTTAATAATGATGTTTAGCCGATTTAATTGCGGCCTCCCATAAGCCTACGAAATGAGGACTATGTGCGGAGATAAAATATGGAGACGACAAATCTTTCTTAAGAAAGGTGGGTAACTCTTTAAGTTGAGAATTGGCTCCTGAAAAGTTAATTCCGTTATTCGAGTATATACACAAAGGTTTACCCCTGCGAGATTCACAAACCGGCGTAAAGTCATGATAAAGGCTTCAGCGGATAAATTCGTGACTAGTTCCAAATGCACAGCCTTGAGTGGCAAAACAAATAAACAAACACAATTATGACTTTACTCTTTCTAGCCGATTCATACTAGAGTAGATGGTGATTTGTATTGGAAGACCAGTACATTTAACAGTTTCCTTTGGTTAGCCATAAAAAGAAACCTGGTCAAGAAGAATCTTTTTGGATAACTATAAGGGCCGTGTCACCAAAAGATCTGAATATTTTAGAGTTTGAGAAGAGATCACCTTCTTGATAGTAAATCAGCGAGATCATCTTTGGTGGGTGCATCATTTCCAATTACAGTGAAAAGTGCGTTCTTGAATACTTGGAAACTCGATTGCAACCAAACGTTTGAAGAGGCTTGGTTTGGTCTTTAACCAGCTAAGCACTATGGTCAAATCAGACCATAAATGTGTGGAAGATATCGGCATGTGCATAGCTTTAATCACCTGCTCCATTGGTATGGAAGTAGAGCAGCTGAGCAAAGTTTAGAGTCTTGAATTGTGGTAGGTTTCAAAGATGCAACCTTTGATTTTGAGCACAAGAGGCGTAAATGAGGTTGACCGAATTGGTCAGCAGATCTGACACTTATATGCATAGCGGCCGCGTACGCGTGTTTGTTGCCACTGCACAATCCCATGAAGCTGCACGTCAGTTGCATTTTTTACAAGAGACGTGCCGAGAAACTTTAAGTTCGTTGAGCACTATTAGATCATGACAATTTTTCCAACCACAACTGTTGAAGAAGAATTTTTTGCACCAATTGTGCAAGGAAATAGCAGTCCCCAACGGATCCAAATGTCTGAGAAATCTCAGATATAACATAGAGAGATTTGCAAAGAGATGATCGGAACCCGAATCAAGCAAAATGCGAACAGAATGGGGATTGAACGTCGGAATCAATTTTGAATTTGAAGAGGAGGAAGGCTTATTCAGCAACCAGACTGGGCATCGTTGGTAGCAAAAGTTAAGATGCACTTGAACAAAACACCGAAATTGTTTGAGATGGATGTGGCTAAATCGTGCAGTTACCAGAGCATCTGCAATGAACTTAAGGATTGTCATTAGAGGAAGGTGGAGCGTGTAAAACAAAGTGATGCCTTCTTCTACAAAAGACTACAAGAATAACCTGGATGCACACTGCGCGGCAGAAAATGACCCCTGTGAAGACAATTAATGCAAAGCATTAATTCTTTGGTTTTTGTCTAACCTTTGTTGAGGAGACAATTTTATAAAAGCATCACATGAGCTCAAAGGGTGTTCACAACAAATGATTTAAGATAGGATTGTGGATTTCGATTTTTCTTGTGTGTGTGAACTTGGTTGGCGGTTTAGAAGGCAAACTGTCCAAGAGATTGGCTGTATTTGTCAGAAAATCGCGCCAATTCAGTAAAGATGGCAAATCAGAACTTGAGTTATTTCTTAATAGAGTTTCCCATTCGCGAGACGTAGTTTGCCAGACATGGTATGAATAATAACAATTTCAAATAACTGTTCCGCATTTACAATAGATTTTAACGCTGTTATATGTTTGAATAGCGCATCAGAAAAATTATGTAATTTTGTAACGAGTCTTTGATACAAGGAGGTAAATCTAAAATAGGCTCTAGATGGTTTCTTATTAATATACCGCGGTTGATCGTATCTAACACAAACTGATTCCCAGGCGATTTTGTAATTACAAGCAGAGAGGAATTGCAGGGATGTAACAACTTAAGATGCGGCTCCGACTAAGCTGGATTTTAAATAATGCAATCTTTGGATATCGTTAAGATCATCATTTGTGTGGATTAAGTTATTAAATATTTCACGAAAATCGAGCCAATCCTCTAATTCCCCAGAGAATTTTGGAATAGAGATTTTTGGTAGGTTAAAAGAACATCTGTTTGAAAAATCTGACTGAGCAGCTTGAGAAGATATAAGATCAATAGTATTTGACTTGGGTCTTCCAGTAAACTTTGAGCTTTAGAAACAGCTGAATGATAATCATCCTCAAATTTGATATGATATTCGTTTTCAGTATTTTCGTCGGAAACATCAATGATAATTTTAGATTGAATCTGTTCGAATTCAGATAAAGCGGAAGGTTAATGTCTAAACGATTTTTTAATTTCTTTAATTTGTTCGTCTGATACTTCATTGATGCCAAGAATAACCATTTCTGCTAAAAAATGTTTGGAAATCGAGTCAATTTTGATTTTAATAGATAACGTTGTTTTTTTTGCAAAATTTGGCCATTGTTTTAATAAAATGTATTTAAGCGATAAAATTAAGTAAAATGGGATTTTCGTAACTATAGCAAGACGTTAGCCACCGAATTAGTCGCTACTACAAGCAATAATACAAAATTGATTATTCGCTAATTGCTTACGACATTAAGCAACAGAAAAATGAATTTAAATTGCTTGAATGGAACGATTTTGAATCATAAACGAAAACACAAAGACACTATAGAACAATAGGATCAAAGTCAAGTCTATTCACGATGCGTACCTGTAAGCGAGGGATCCCAAATGGCATTTGCAGTGCGGGTCAAAATATTTTGTAAAAACTTAAATAGTACACATACAAATGCAAAACATGTATTCAAAAATACTAATCTATCGTTATGTTTTTAAAAGGATAAACTTGCGATGTATAGGAAAATTTCTTAAGTTTCTCTAAATAAATAATTAGTTCATTCAAACTTACGTTTTTCTTGATTTATTGGAACAATTCAAATCGATTACTTAGCTCGTAGTTCGTTGTTTATTCGGCTGCACGATGAACCATGTTGCGTATGATGCAGGACTGCGAATCTTCAAAAACTGCAATCACACTTTTTTTTCACTAGATTTTGCAGCATCTAGTTGCTTAAACGAAAATTGATGGCACCTTGCAGTGGCCAACAAACCAAACAAAAAGAAGAGTAGAAACATTAAAAAAATGATTTAATTTGCACGTAAACTATTGTACATAAAAAGAAAAGTGAGTGTGTCTTGCGGGTTTTAACACAGCGTTCTCATCGAGGGGTGAACGTTGCACCCCCAGGTACAAGGATTCTGAAATAATCCAAAAACAGTAACCCATTGCTAACTATAAATATATAAAAATGTCGTTTTTGACAATAATCTTAGGATCATTTTTCTATAATACAAACCTCAATTCTCAACGATATTTGAAAACTTCTACGAAGTGAATTGAAACAAACGTTGACAATTTACCTCTGAGTATACGATACAAAACTAACAAATTTACAGCACGACGGGTGCGCCTGCCTATTCATAATTTTGTAAATAATTATTAAAAAATAGTTTTTTGCTGAATAAATCTCAAACTAATGGAAATATCTGTATCAAATCTTATATCATTGGAATAAAAAAAATAATCTTTTGAAAGGCGCCACAGCCAACTACGATTTCTATTAGAAAATGAGTTTGAGGGTGAGGGGGTTCTTAAAGAATCCAACAGAGTATCAGTGATTTAGTATTTGTAATTAGTAATGAAAGTAAAAACAATAAAGTTGTATATTTCGGTGTATATAACAAATCATAAGTTACACGTACGAGTACATAAAACAGACTGGCCTATTCTATAGAGCACAATGTATGGTACTGATAACACGGTGATAATGCACGTTAAAGGTGAATTCTAAAATTTATCTTTAAATACATTTAACTTGACACTTCCTCTAAAGATTAATTTTCGTTTTCAATTAGAATTTGCACATATTTAAATTCAGATGATTACATAATAAGTAGATTATTTGAAATATAACATATATTTAAATAAACTTTACTTATATCATTTAAACATTCCTTAGATATACATAACATTTAGATATACAGACATTTACAACATGGAAGTACAAACAAAAAATTTTACATGGCTTATGTCTTTCAAGCCTAATTTGTCTCTTAGAATAGAGAACTTATCAAACGGCATTTCGTCAAAAGATCAGCTACGTTATCGTTAGAATTTACATATTCATAAACAAATTGTTTTTCCGAGCAAACTTCTCTAACGAATTTATAACGTATGTCTATATGTTTCGTTCTGTGATGAAACTTCGCGTCATTGATAAGTTTAAGCGCACTCTGATTATCCATTTTATTTTAAATTCATTAATGTTGATTTTAATTCACTGCAAAATTGTTTTAACCACAGAGCTTCCTTCGTCCTCGGACGCAGCGATAAATTCGGCTTCTGCAGTTGAACATGTGACTGATCGTTGTAATTGTGTCCTCCAGGTGACTGCCGTGTCGTTTATCATGAAGATGTAGCCTGTAGTCGATCTTCGAGTTGTTAAATCTCCGGCAAAATCGGAATCAGAGTATCCTGATACAACGCACTCATTGTTTACATTCGCGTCGTAACGAATTCCAAAACACTTAGTTTCTTTTTAGGTTTCGCACGACACGTTTAGCAGCGTGCCAATGAATTGCTGCAAAGTCTTGCAATTTTCGACTAAGTAAATTTGTCACGAACGCAATATCGGGTCGTGCAGTTTGAGCTGCAAAAATTAGGGAACCGACTATTTGATTGTATGGAACGTTTTCCGATGATTTTTTGTAGATTCGGGTCTGATAGGCACACATTTGGATCTGCGGGTATTTTAAATCCATTAGCTTCTTCAAGTTTAAAACGCTTCACTAATTTCTCAATGTAAGATCGTACACTAATGCTGATCGAACCGGTGTTTTCATCTCGCCAAATGTTTAAACCGATAAAGTTACCTAGCGAACTTGTTTTGATTTTGAATTCGCGCTGCAGATGTTCACGTACTTTATCTAACACGCACTTTGTTTTGCAAATACTAAACCATCGTCTACATACAGGACTAGCGTAACTTCTTCGTTGTTGATTTTTCCCTGATAGACGCACTTATCACTTTCGCACTGTCCGAGTCCAATTTTTGATAGCGATTGACTAAAGGTCTCGTACCATCGTCGTGGGGTTTTTTTAGTCCGTATAGTGATTTATTTAGCTTGCACACACGGTTATCTTGATCTAATTTTACACCTGTTGGTTCCATATAGATCTTCTTTTTTTTTTTGGGGGAGAAGGGGGGGTTTAAACGTAGGGTGGAGGATTTTTTATTTTGGGGGGGGGGGGGGGGAGGGAAAAGGGTGGGGGGTCTTATTGGGGTGGTGGGGCAAGGTTTCCGCATAATCGACACCGAAAACTTGAGAGAACCCTTTAGCGCACAATCTTGCTTTAAATTCGCACAATTTATTATCATTCACTTTGATTTTAAATACCCTTTTAGATCCGATAATAGTCTGCGGTGGTGATTGACGATCGACGATGTTCCAAGTCTTATTGCCATGTAGGGAATTCAATTCGTCATTGATAGCTTCTTGCCACTTAATTTTATGGGGACTTTCTCCAAGCTTCTTTCGTGCGTTTTTTGGGGATGATGATCTCCGTTAAATTAATCTCTGCTTCTGTATGATTATCAGAATCAAACGCAATTATATTATTACAGGTTGCTGGTTTTCTAGATCTCAAATTGTATCGTGGCGGAGTTATCATCGGTACCCTATTATTTTGTACTGTTACTTCTTCGTCTTGTCTTATTTTTGTTAGTGTTGTCTTTACATCGGAATAGCGACACTGATTGTTCGTCAAATATTGCATGCTTGGAGACTTTATTTGGTTCGTTTCAGGGTCAAAACGATAGTTTGTTGATGTTCTTTTGTAACCGACAAGTAACAATTTTTCGCTCTTCTTATCTAGTTTATTCCGCAGATGTGTTGGTATCAATAGATATGCAATACTACCAAAAGGTTTTAATATGATTTTAGCACCGGAACTTTTCCAGTCCACTTTTCGTGGATTGTTGCATCTTTAATCTGGCTATTCGGTGTTCGATTGAGTAAACAGCCATATTAACTGCTTCTGTCCACAGTTTTTTCGTAGGTAGTTGTTTGTTGAATAACATCGCTCGTGCGCTCTCCATAATAATCCAATTTTCTAAATAATTACATCTTCCGTTTTGTTCTGGAGTATATGTTCCAGTTGTTGCATAATTGACGCTATCAATATAAATTAATATAATATTAATCGTTTCCCATGCGGTATCAATGGCTGCAATTAGTGCATTCCGGTTTACTGGTATAAAATTTGGCCCTTGTTGTCTTCGGATAACAGCAAGTATTCGAACCCAAACATTTTCGATAATGTTAAAATCTGGGCTTTTTGCTGGCCAGGGTAACAGCTCAAGTTATTTTCTCGTATCCAATTGCGCACAACCCGCGAAGTATGAATAGGGGCGTTGTCCTTTAACAACAAAATACATTATGAAAATGTTAATTCAACAGATCCCGAACTATTTTTGGAGAAAGTATAGTGAAATAAGAATACTTACTTGTTGGAAAATATAATCTTCGTCTGGATAAAACACTTCGACTGAAGGTTTCATAATAGTTTCCAAAATATCTAAATACGCAGCAGAATCAAGACGTCCATCGATAGCCCAACAAACTCCTGGACCCCGCGCGCTAACCCAACCCCACACATTCACAGAAAAAATAACCACTTCGTTTTTTTAGGACATATGTGATTATTTTCGTAACGAGTTCCTTCCATTCTAAAAACTTTTAGTGGTCCATCGTTGCGGCTATTGAACGTTTTTTCGTCGCTAAAAATCACTCGATTCCAAAAATTCCAAGGTTCGTTCACATATCGCCTTGCAAATTCCAGACGACGTCTCATATTTTCGTCACTGAGAACTTCTTTCGCAGCAGCATTATACTTCTTTATTCCCATCTCCTTTAATCTTTTGTTATGCAATTATATAACTCGAGATCTTGAGCACGTGTAGATACTTTAGGTCTACCACTTCCGATGGCTCTTTCCAAAGTGTGTTCAAGATTCCATTTTACTCGGTAATGCCCTACGGTGCTTTTGGTATATCTAACATACGTGAAATTTCACGCACGCTACGGCCCGCCGCTAATTCCGAAACAATCCGCGCTTTCAAATCAGCACCGAGATGAGGTGGCATTTTCACAACACTTGAAATTTTAAACTAAAATGGAATTTACATTTCTTACTTTATTTATTGGTTCACACTACCCCTTCTCAAACAGTAGGTAATTGTTTATTTATTACATACTTCTAATGACCAATGTAACAACCCTTAGAGCAATATGACTCAAAGGAAGTAAATTAAACAAGCAAGGATATTCTATTGTTATTGAAACTTATTCATAAAGTAAAAGCCATTTCCTTATAATGCTAATGGACAGGATTTTCTTTTAAGTATTAAGATTACAATAGAGGACTTATAAACTTTCGAAAATATCTAATTATAAATATTTACACTGCAATTGCGCTTTTCCATTAATAATTTCTTAGCAATAATTTTATACACGTTCTTGGTTTTTAAGTTGTCATAAATTTGATATGATATAAATTTGTGTTTCTAATATTACATCACAAACTAATCTTTATTCGCCAAAAAATTGTTGCTTAAGTTGTAAAGCTTCGTACACACCTGAACAACAAACCGAGCAACAAACATAACAACGAACCGAAAGTCAAACAGAACGACAAACGATCTTTTATGATTTCCACAATCCGAACAACAAACGGAACGTTTGTGCTGTTCCCATAATTATTTTCAGTAGTTTTCAGTTCATATATATTTATTATTGAGAAGAGAAAATTGCGGAAAACAAGAAGATAGTGCCAACCAAATTTTTACGCACAAAGAAGAGTAAAAATTATAATTTACTTCGCTTTTTTTATTTTGGAAATTTCCGCTTAAATGATGCTAATAGGGACATCATTTTTTTCTTGCATTCTTAAACACTGATTAATTTAAAAACACTTTTCTTCTGTCAACTCCATAATATTACCTAAAACACAACAAACCCACAAAAGGGAGGACAAAAAATAATTATTAATAATTTAATTCTCCCGCATAAGTTTGTTCGCCGTTTTTTGTTTAGATTCGTCAAAACCTGCAAACGCATTCGCGCGCATTTTCTTTGATGTCGGAGAAAAACCGACAAGTTGCGGGAACGCCGCAAACCGTTCGTGGAACAATCAGGACTTGCAAATCTGTTCTAAAATTCGTACGTAGCACCGTCCAAATTAATGTTCCGATTGCCGTTCGGTTCGTTGTTCTGTTTGTTCCTCGGTTTGTTGTTCAGGTGTGTACGAAGCTTTACAATAAGCATATTAATATGAACTATATCTTATGAAAGGAGAGTTATGTAACTATAATTAACGACTTAACGTTACGTTAGTAGATTCCATTTACTATTTACACATATTTTCTTGGAACATTCGATAATTAACTATCGGGATATGATGACCCTATACTTCGCAGGTTGTGCGCAACTGGATACAAGCAAATAACTTGGAGCTGTTACCCTGGCCAGCAAAAAGCCCAGATTTTAACATTATCGAAAATGTTTGGGCTCGAATACTTGCTGTTATCCGAAGACAGCAAGGGCCAAATTTTATACCAGTAAGCCGTAATGCACTAATTGCAGCCATTGATACCGCATGGGAAACGATTAATATTAATTATATTGATACCTTGATAGCGTCAATGAGCAGACGCCTCCAAGAATGTATCAATAATAATGGAGGTCACACCCATTATTGATTTCTTATATTTATTTATATAGTAATACCTTTATTTAAAAAAAACGTTTTCATTTAATTTTAAACTATAACTTGGTATCTTAATTATAATTATGTAATAAATTCTTGTCAAAAACTAAATATATACGTTGACAATAAGAATTGCCTTAGTTTTTATTTTCACTTTTTATATTAACTACAGAAAAAATGAAACGTCATAAAATATACATTTTGTAAGGACTAAAATTATGAATTACAATAATTAGTAGGTTAGATTTATTTAAAAATAAGTAATAATCAGTCAACCCAAATAACCATGTTTAGTTTTTGATTTAATTTAAAAGTTATTGCTTGTAGACGTTTTTAAATCAAAATTATTTCTAATTTTATTTTGTAAACATTTCCTAAACAAAATTTTGATTCGATAATTAATCGAGCTATGGTGTTTAATTAGCGATACCTTCAAATATATTTTTTAAAGAAAAAAATTAAGTAAGCAACGTAAATTACCTATTTTCTAAAACGTGCTTAGTGTAATGATTCATTCTACAGTCCTTCTATAAGATAACCCCTGCTGAGACTACCTGCTGTTAGAATTGTAAATGATACCCTTAAGCCCGCTTCACAATGTGCAAACTTTTGTTTACAGAAATTGTGGTGTCCAAGTTTTAAATTTCATGAGTGTATGAGTTACCTGTTGACATGACGTTGACTTCAACGTTGGATTTTGTTTTGACTTTGATAAGCATTTTTGTACAAGTTGTTGTTTGCTATCTCTAACTGCAACACCGACCAGGAAGTTTATTTTCGTAAATTTTTTGCATCACATTCGCTTTTCTGAATTTGAAAACCTTTTTTTGTGTGTTCCTTCGGAAATTATTGTCTCCTTCGGAACAATGAATTTACGCCTCCCCCTTCCCCCCCTCTGAGTTGCGGGACGTGACCAAACATCTTCAAGCAATCCGTCCTTGTACCATTTTTCCTGTCAATGTACTTTTTGATATCCGATTTTTCTTCCAACACCTTTTAGCTTCTAAAATTTCACTTAGTTGCTGGTAGATGGCGTCAATTTCTTCAACATGTCGTGAGAGGAGTTCGCAATTCTCAACTAATGTAATCTGTTGCAAATCAAGGGCACTTGTAATCATACACATGGCTGTTGCATCGTCTTTTATCCATTTTTTGCTTTTTCGTTGCTAGTATTATCGTTAGGAGTGACAGCTGGCTTAGCTTTGGTACCATCGGTCATCTCGAACAATCCTTTCTGCTTTTAAAATACATTTCATTTAAAATCGCCATTGCTGATAATTTTACCGTCGAACTTCGTGACATGTATGTCGGCCATATTGTTCGTTAATCAGCACGCTTAAACGACGAACGTTTAATTGATTTGTACTAACACCGTTTCTGGTATCTTGTAGTCTGTACCAAGATACGTTTCAGATACGATAAACGTCTGTACGGAACTTTGACTATTGCGACACGCACAACTCGTATAGTTTGCGTGCACACGCGACTTTTAGCGACGAACGCACCACGTTTTCTTTCAATCACTAATTAATACTATAATCGTCACACTAGGCCCATAACCTGTTTGATGGGGGAGGGTTTTTTTTAGAGAATCCAACAGAGTATCAGTGATTTAGTATTTGTAATTAGTAATGAAAGTAAAAACAATAAAGTTGTATATTTTGGTATATATAACAAATCATAAGTTACACGTAAGAGTACATAAAACAGACTGGCCTATTCTATAGAGCGCAATGTATGGTACTGATAACACGGTGATAATGCACGTTAAAGGTGAATTCTAAAATTTATCTTTTAATACATTTAACTTGACAAAATGGAAGTTTGTGTTATATATTTGTGTTATATCTTAGATTTTTTTGTTGACATAATTATATCTACAAAAATACCTACAAGAATATGTGTTCTTTACTTTTATCAATTACCGTGTCGGAGATATTCAAGAAGAAAAAAATAGACCACTTACAGTTTTCTCAAATTATCTTGGGAAGTAGGCGATAGATTTGCAGTTTTTTCATATCATCAAACTGCTCTTGAATTATCTGCCCAACTTTGCTAATTTAAGCAAAGCTGTATTTTTACAAATATGAAAGTTACCCATTACACCTGGATAGATAACGGGCACCCTGCGTAAATGCAAGATGGCTAATATTGACCAACCGACCAACGTAATGCCGCTACTATTATTGCGATTTCACCACTATTCCAACACTAATAGTGATGACCAATGCATAACAGAGACTTATTTTTACTAGGATATTACAGAAAATTGAATTGCTCTTATTTTAATAGAAGAATGCTATTTATTTGCAACATTTTACATTCAAAAGTTCTTTCATATCATTTTACCAACAACACACTGTTGGTTTTGACAATTATTGATATGAATTGTATACTCCGGCGAGCAATTTAACGCACCTACCCCCCATTATCTTACAAACATTCGGCAATGTAACTGCTGCAATTCAAATTTACACTTAATAGATTAATTTATCATAAGTTGTACTTTACTATTGCATACCAGAACTATTATAACCAATAATTTTAGCAGTTGTTTTGCGATTATTTTTTTAAATAACTATAACAAACTCGAAATCTGATCATACTCAATATTTCCATAGACATCGTCACGTATATTTTACAATTGATATTAACGATTGCAAATAAAAAATAGTTGCACTTAAGCAATTATGTAAGGTGCAAGGTTAAAAATCGATGTTTAATATTTCATTTGCATCTACTTATTAAGAAAATTTACAGATCAAATTTATTCATACTGGTAAATTCAGTTTTTTACTTGTGAGCGTACAAAAAGTATTGAACATAAATCGAACCCTAAACATTTTTTACTCACGTTGCACTTTCATTTCGTTTCATAGTCGCACAGAAATCTTCCTCTTGGACGAAATGATTTTATTATAGAAAATAATATGACGTGATATCATTAATAGTAATTAGTTTTAATTTATCAATAAACCGAAAAAAATTTTCTTAACGCGTTATGTTTAGGTCATGTGAAATTTTTTATTTTTATTTTATTAATGTTTATTTGTACATTTTTTAATATTAAAATTATATTTTAATGACAAACTGAAAGTGATGTATAGGGGGTTCCTCAAAGTTCTTTAAAAAACTCTACCACGTTTTTTTTTTTCAAACCAAAATTAATCGATTTAATAAAACTTATCAGCAACAATTTCCTTGGTTTTGGTGCAATACGGCCTTGAAGTTGCAAATATGAAATCATTTTTTTCTATATAAATTTTGAATCGCTTAAGCGATTTTCCTAAAATTTGTAACGTTTACACGGTTATAGGCCAAAAATTGGCACATTAAAATTCTGACGAAAATGAATCTATTGGCGGAGAAATTGGGTTTGAAATAATTAAACATTTGAAATATTTATCAAATTTGGATTAAGTGACTTATGAGTACGAAAAAGTACTCTACATAAGATTCGATAAATCACACCGTTTTTGCAAAAATCGCATTTACTAATTGATAGCATTATTGTTGAAACATTTATTTCTTTTTCAAAAATCTGAAACGGCCAAACAAATTTGACAATTTCTGGTACGCTTACACAAATTTTTTGAGACAATAAAATTTTTGTCAAAAATCAATCCATAGACGGATGACCGTTTTCTTAGTAATAAAACATTTTAAATAACTACGCCAATGAAGAATAAAAATTTATTTAGTGTTGGTTTTTAAAAATGTTAACCATTTTTGCAAATACAAAAACATATCTATACGACAAAGGAAAGTAAAATTAACTCTTTGCATAACTTCCTGATCGCTTCTAAGATTATTTGTTGCGCCTTGAATACGTTGCCACAACACTTCTTCATCATTCACCGGTGTCTTGTAAATAATTGATTTGAAATCTCCCCAAAGGAAAAAATCCATAGGATTTAAATCTGGGTGCCCACCGCACAGGGGCTTCATTTCCTCTTCATTTCAGTTACTCTAACTTTTTAGAAACCGACTCTGTATAGACAGTGTTGTACGTTCCGCGAAAAATGCGAAAGTGCACCATCGTGTATCAACCACATATTCCGTCGAAGATCTAGTTGCAAATCGTCTTACAATTCCAAATGTACAAAATTTAAATAAGCTTCTTCAGTAAATCTTGCCGGAAGTCTAACGGGTCCGATAATAAAATTTCTGATAATTCAGCCCATATATTAATGTTAATTTCATGTTGGAAATGTTTAATTTTGATGGCATGTAGATTTTATTGTGCATACACATGTTCATTATGGAGGTTAGTAATTCCTCTTCTAGTAAAACAAGCTTCGTCGGTAAATAAAATAAGGTCGCTAAAGTTGAAGTTTCTTCCCAGCATTTCAGGATCTTGGGGTGAGAGGTCTTGAACTGAATTCTTTTGTAACAACTGCTTTCTAATTACTGCTGATTTTCCGACATTCTGCAACACGGTCTAGAATTTCTTCCTCCACTTCAGGTTCTCTCACAAAGATCTGCTTGCCATAGTTAACTGTTACTGGAGCTAAGCGATGAGTTTCTCGAAGACGTCTCTCTACTTCAGCAAGCGTTGGATGGCTTGGAACACGACCATTTGGGATCATTTCCTTTCCATATTGAACAGCTATGACGACAAACAATCAAAGTATTGTAAATTAGTAAATTAAACAACGTAAATTTTGAAAATTTAAAAAAATCGCTGTCAAATTTATTTATAATTTTGATAAAACGAAACTGTGGAAACCAACAAAACAACCAAATATCTACACAGGACAAAAACCATTTGGAAATTTTTGTGTGAATAATTTTTAATTAGATTTGTTGAATTTGTTTATTCATTGTCATAATTATTTAAAATATTTTTGCCTCCTAAACTGTAAAGCACATTTTTCAGTTGTTTAGACTTGTCTTGAAACTTGATTTTTACACACAACGCGGTAAAGTACGGCTACTATGCGGTAAAGTAGTGGCTGATTTATCTGCTATTTGGAAACGTTTTATAAAGTATAAAATCCGATAAATTAATTTTAAACAATTTTTTTTACCATACTTGACACGATAATGTACAGAATAAGGCGCATTTAATTTTTTATTGATGATTTTGATGGCGTCAGTTTAAACACATGAACTGACACATGTTAGGTGGTGTATGTCAAAATGGTTAAACAGCCAGGCCTACTTAAAATCAATAGAAATAATTTTGTTTATTTTTTACTTTCGTGTGTAAAGTGATTTTACGGCGCTCCAGCTAATGAGAAACTCGCTCGTTCCTCAAACAAAGCTGTCGCGCATTAAAATCCTACTTCCACACTCTAATGTAAATTACTATCATCAACCGAGCATTTATGACTTACATTAATGTAAACAAAATTAATCGTAATGACACCTATTAAAATGAACGATTTTAGTATACATACATATGCAGTATATCAAGTTGCCATTTTATCTGTCAATCAATTATAATATGAAAATATAAATACAAAATGTGTCATAATTTGTAACAAAGCAAATTTTAATAATAACAAATCGACAATTTGTTCACACAACTATTGAGACATTTTTTATACTGTGCGCAACATTCTGATGATAACATTTAATAACATTTAAGAGTGTTTAGCTCATCTATTTTACAAACTATTGTCTCACGCAGTTCTTTAATATTGTTTACTCATTGTTTAAACGAATTTAAAAGAATTTGATTCTTCAAGCAGTAAGAGAAAATAAAAAATTATAAAAAACGATTGGTCCGATAAACATTCCGACTCCTCAAATATCTTTTGGAGGTGTGTGAAATAACATAATATTTTCTCCGATAAAAATATTGCAAACCATTTATTTATTTAATCATATGGTACATTTTAAATATTGTATTGTGATGTAAGTGTTATGTATGGTGCCCCAGAAGATCAGTGTAAACCTGTACAGTGTGGTGACGAAACCGTGTGCAATTGTGGATTGGTTCATCTTGGCAAAGCATTTACTTCAAGGTTTAGGAAAACCACTAAAACCTAAACATGCCAACCTTTACCCACCCTAGTATTCACATGTAATAATATTAATTAAGTGTGTAATGTGATTGTGTTTTGTGAAATTGTGTTGTACATTTTTTCCTAATTATCCGGGAGGGTTTTGATGACCAGGTCTGGAAACCAAAGTGGTGATTCTCAGGAACAACATGTTTTTCTTGTTGACCATGGAGTACTGTAAGGTACTGATCACCTTCCATATTTTATATTTACACCAAAAAAACGCTAACAAACACACACTCTAAAGAAAAATTGACGTACGTTTTGACGTTTAATTCCGGAAACCAAAATGGTGATTCTCAGGAACAACATGTTTTTCTTGTTGACCATGGAATACTGTCAGGTACTGATTACCTTCCGTATTTTATATTTGCACCAAAACCCTTATAAAACACACACGAAAAAACTCTAATTGATTATTGTAAACATACATTTTTCCAAATACACAGACACCTTACCTTTGTTTGTGTTATTGTTTATTAAGACCAGAATAAAGTATCATATTGTTTTTTAAGTGATCCAGGACAAAATCCTTTTTCGATAAAACATCAAAAGAAATATAACCGATTTTTCAAAAATTATAGGTGGTCCGTTGTTTTGCACATGAATGTATTTTGAAATGGTGGTTTCAGTTGGTTTTGCCCACTACTGTTTATTGGAAGAGATTTACATAACTAATATGTGCTGTCTACACGTTTGGCACACATTAACATTGGTGCGTCCATTCGTAATCGTGTAACTTCCATTACAACTTCACCAATGAAGATAATATTTTTTCAGTATATTTGTTTTGCAGAGAAGATAATTTAAAATTAAAATAAAATCCAATAGGACACTTTACATTCAAAGTAACCTAAGGATACGTGTGCAGTTTTCATGGTTCTATCTATGCAACTTATTATCTTAAAATAGTTAGTAATCTAGTAACTTCAACCTTCTATAAGTAAGTATCTAACGCTATTAAACGGTAGGCAATCTATAGATTTTTGACAGCATCACAAATAAGACACTGACTATTTCATTGATAAACGGTGGGTTTAGATGAGAAACTCATATGGGTGTTTCAGGAATGAATTTGGACTTGACTAATACTTTTCCCTGCAACCGTTGTATGGCACGATAACATTAGATAGAGTCCCTTTAACATTAGATATAATATGGCGGATCACTAAGTTATATTACAGTTACATTCTGTATTTTAATTATGAAGTTGTCAGTTTGTATTACTTTATTGACAGTTGAGCTTACCCTACTGACGTGTTGAAATGTCAATTGTTAGTTGTTTCTACAACGTATTTCGTGTGCAATTTATCAGGTGTAAAATTTATTTTTGTTTACAAAACACATAATTTTATAAAATTGTTAGTTCTTATTCGTAGAGTAAACTGACAAAATATTTTTCTGAAATTTAGTCACATGACGCCAAATATACGAACTAAAAAACAAAGCGGTAAAATTTTGAAACTTCAGTGTACACTCATGAAATTTAAAACTTGGACACCACAATTTCTGTAAACAAAAGTTTGCACATTGTGAAGCGGGCTTAAGGGTATCATTTACAATTCTAACAGCAGGTAGTCTCAGCACGGGTTATCTTTTAGAAGGACTGTAGAATGAATCATTACACTAAGCACGTTTTAGAAAATACGTAATTTACGTTGCTTACTTAATTTTTTTCTTTAAAGAATATATTTGAAGGTATCGCTAATTAAACACCATAGCTCGATTAATTATCGAATCAAAATTTTGTTTAGGAAATGTTTACAAAATAAAATTAGAAATAATTTTGATTTAAAAAACGTCTACAAGCAATAACTTTTAAATTAAATCAAAAACTAAACATGGTTATTTGGGTTGACTGATTATTACTTATTTTTAAATAAATCTAACCTACTAATTATTGTAAGTTATTAAAAAAATCATTAAACTCTCTATTCATAATATTTAGTCCTTACAAAATGTATATTTTATGACGTTTCATTTTTTTCTGTAGTTAATATAAAAAGTGAAAATAAAAACTAAGGCAATTCTTATTGTCAACGTATATATTTAGTTTTTTGACAAGAATTTATTACATAATTATAATTAAGATACCAAGTTATAGTTTAAAATTAAATGAAAACGTTTTTTTTAAATAAAGGTATTACTATATAAATAAATATAAGAAATCAATAATGGGTGTGACCTCCATTATTATTGATACATTCTTGGAGGCGTCTGCTCATTGACGCTATCAAGGTATCAATATAATTAATATTAATCGTTTCCCATGCGGTATCAATGGCTGCAATTAGTGCATTACGGTTTACTGGTATAAAATTTGGCCCTTGTTGTCTTCGGATAACAGAGCCCAAACATTTTCGATAATGTTAAAATCTGGGCTTTTTGCTGGCCAGGGTAACAGCTCCAAGTTATTTGCTTGTATCCAGTTGCGCACAACCTGCGAAGTATAGGGTCATCATATCCCGATAGTTAATTATCGAATGTTCCAAGAAAATATGTGTAAATAGTAAATGGAATCTACTAACGTAACGTTAAGTCGTTAATTATAGTTACATAACTCTCCTTTCATAAGATATAGTTCATATTAATATGCTTATTGTAAAGCTTCGTACACACCTGAACAACAAACCGAGGAACAAACAGAACAACGAACCGAACGGCAATCGGAACATTAATTTGGACGGTGCTACGTACGAATTTTAGAACAGATTCGCAAGTCCTGATTGTTCCACGAACGGTTTGCGGCGTTCCCGCAACTTGTCGGTTTTTCTCCGACATCAAAGAAAATGCGCGCGAATGCGTTTGCAGGTTTGGACGAATCTAAACAAAACGGCGAACAAACTTATGCGGGAGAATTAAATTATTTATTTTTGTCCTCCCTTTTGTGGGTTTGTTGTGTTTTAGGTAATATTATGGAGTTGACAGAAGAAAAATGTTTTAAATTAATCAGTGTTTAAGAATGCAAGAAAAAATGATGTCCCTATTAGCATCATTTGGGCGGGAAATTTCCAAAATAAAAAAAAAGCGAAGTAAATTATAATTTTTTACTCTTCTTTGTGCGTAAAAATTTGGTTGGCACTATCTTCTTGTTTTCCGCAATTTTCTCTTCTCAATAATAAATATATATGAACTGAAAACTACTGAAAATAATTATGGGAACAGCACAAACGTTCCGTTTGTTGTTCGGATTGTGGAAATCATAAAAGATCGTTTGTCGTTCTGTTTGACTTTCGGTTCGTTGTTATGTTTGTTGCTCGGTTTGTTGTTCAGGTGTGTACGAAGCAACAATTTTTTGGCGAATAAAGATTAGTTTTTTTTATTACATTTATTTTTTTTTAATTTATAATTTTTAAAAACCAAAAAAATCAAAATTTTTATTAAAAAATAAAAAAAAAAAAAAAAAAATTCCCTTTTTAATTTTTATTTTTATATTTTTTTTTTTTTTTATTTTTTTTTTTTTTTTTTTTTTTTTTTTAAAAAAAATCTTTTTTTTTTTTTTTTTTAATAAAAATTCTTTTTTTTTTTATTAATTTTTTTAAAAATAATATTTTTTTTTTTTTTTTTTTTTTTTTTTTCTTTTTTTTTTTTTTCTTTTAAAAAATATAAAAAAAAAACTTTTTTTTTTTTTTTTAAAAAAGCTAATTTAATCCCAAAAAAAAATAAAAAAATATTTTTTTTTTTTTTTTTTAATTTTTAAATTTTTTTAAAATTCCCTCCTTTTTCCTTTCTTTTTCAAACTCTTTTTTCCTTACCCGCCGTAGCGTGCGTGAAATTTCACGAATGTTAGATATACTAAAAAGCACCGTAGGGCATTACCGAGTAAAATGAAATCTTGAATACACTTTGGAAAGAGCCATCGGAAGTGGTAGACCTAAAGTATCTACACGTGCTCAAGATCTCGAATTGTTTCATTACGTAACAGAACAACCATTTGCTACATACTTCAGGGCTATAGCAGATACACATTTTCCCGGATGCCGTATAACTGCACAAAAAAGATTAAAGGAGATGGGAATAAAGAAGTATAATGCTGCTGCGAAAGAAGTTCTCAGTGACGAAAATATGAGACGTTGTCTGGAATTTGCAAGGCGATATGTGAACGAACCTTTGGAATTTTGGAATCGAGTGATTTTAGCGACGAAAAAACGTTCAATAGCCGCAACGATGGACCACTAAAAGTTTTAGAATGGAAGAAACTCGTTACGAAAATAATCACATATGTCCTAAAAAACGAAGTGGTTATTTTTCTGTGAATGTGTGGGGTTGGGTTAGCGCGCGGGGTCCAGGAGTTTGTTGGGCTATCGATGGACGTCTTGATTCTGCTGCGTATTTAGATATTTTGGAAACTATTATGAAACCTTCAGTCGAAGTGTTTTATCCAGACGAAGATTATATTTTCCAACAAGTAAGTATTCTTATTTCACTATACTTTCTCCAAAAAATAGTTCGGGATCTGTTGAATTAACATTTTCATAATGTATTTTGTTGTTAAAGGACAACGCCCTATTCATACTTCGCGGGTTGTGCGCAATTGGATACGAGAAAATAACTTGGAGCTGTTACCCTGGCCAGCAAAAGCCCAGATTTTAACATTATCGAAAATGTTTGGGCTCGAATACTTGCTGTTATCCGAAGACAACAAGGGCCAAATTTTATACCAGTAAACCGTAATGCACTAATTGCAGCCATTGATACCGCATGGGAAACGATTAATATTAATTATATTGATACCTTGATAGCGTCAATGAGCAGACGCCTCCAAGAATGTATCAATAATAATGGAGGTCACACCCATTATTGATTTCTTATATTTATTTATATAGTAATACCTTTATTTAAAAAAAGAGTTTTCATTTAATTTTAAACTATAACTTGGTATCTTAATTATAATTATGTAATAAATTTTTGTCAAAAAACTAAATATATACGTTGACAATAAGAATTGCCTTAGTTTTTATTTTCACTTTTTATATTAACTACAGAAAAAATGAAACGTCATAAAATATACATTTTGTAAGGACTAAATATTATGAATAGAGAGTTTAATGATTTTTTTTAATAACTTACAATAATTAGTAGGTTAGATTTATTTAAAAATAAGTAATAATCAGTCAACCCAAATAACCATGTTTAGTTTTTGATTTAATTTAAAAGTTATTGCTTGTAGACGTTTTTAAATCAAAATTATTTCTAATTTTATTTTGTAAACATTTCCTAAACAAAATTTTGATTCGATAATTAATCGAGCTATGGTGTTTAATTAGCGATACCTTCAAATATATTCTTTAAAGAAAAAAATTAAGTAAGCAACGTAAATTACCTATTTTCTAAAACGTGCTTAGTGTAATGATTCATTCTACAGTCCTTCTATAAGATAACCCCTGCTGAGACTACCTGCTGTTAGAATTGTAAATGATACCCTTAAGCCCGCTTCACAATGTGCAAACTTTTGTTTACAGAAATTGTGGTGTCCAAGTTTTAAATTTCATGAGTGTACAGTAATGCATATTTTCTTCAAAGTTATTAAATTATAATTTTATTAAAATTACAAAGTACGGTCGACGGAAAAGTTGTGTAACTAACTCTTGAATTAAACAGCTATTAACAATCTCAAACATTAACGCGTGAGCGATTGTTAATCGCCACTTATTAATACAATCGTTTGTTAAATATATATTAATACTAAAAAAAAAACGTTATCCGTCTATGGATTGATTTTGATATGTTTTTGTCCCATATAACTTACTGTGTAAGCGTGTCAAAATTTGTTTCAGATTTTTGAAAAAAAATGTTTTAACAACAATGCTATCAATTAGTAAAATCCGATTTTTGCAAAAACGGTTGTGATTTATTGAATCTTATGTAGTTTTTACGGCCCATAAGTCATTTAATCCAAATTTGATAAATAATCCTTCTTTTTATCTATTGGTCTAGATGTTTCAAATTATTACAAAACCCAATTTCTACGCCAATGGATTCACTTTTCCTCAAAGTGTTAATGTGACATTTCTTGGCCTATTATACTTTGTAAACGTTCTAAATTTTAAAAATTTATATAGACTTTTTTTGGTTTAAAACATGTATCTTACCAATTTTACATAACTTTCTTTATATTTATGATATCATCTCGTTCGTTTTTTGCAATGGTTGTTCGTAATTAGTATGAGTCGTAGATAGAGACATCCTCAACTTATTTTTTAAATTACATTATTCTGTCTGTTTAATATTATTAAGTAATTAGTTACTCAAAGTGCAACATGTGACACTTTGATTATAAAATATGACACTTACGTAAAAATTAGAAAATTGAAATTTAAAGTTATTGAAAAAATATTTTTTTCTTAATTTCTTTGCTAAACTATGGCACAATGGCAAAACTTACAAAATTACAATTATAGGATGAATGCATCAAAACATTTCAATTGAAACCAAATCACACGCGGCAAAACTTCAATCAATCCCTTGTTTACGTCAATTTTGAAGACGCATTCTTGTTATTTGATTTAGTACTGAATCCAACAACCCTGTAGAGGGAAGAGACTTAATCACTCAGGATGCAACTACACAAATGTAAATAACAACTCATGTCACAATATTACATGTCTAAGCAATGGTGTTTAAAGGTGGGGCGATCAGCCATCTTAAAGAGAATTTGAATTACCTTGCATATTATTGTATTATTAAGAGCCGTTTGCACCAACATTCGGTTAAAGATGACTTAGATAAGCCAGGATTAATGTTAAAAAAAAACAAAAATTTTGCGGTTTTTGTACCAAACTCGACTTTGACATATTTAAGTAAATTCGGTTTATTTGAACTTTTTTGTTGAAAAATCAATAGTGGCGGATAAATTCGAAAATTGAGTCGTAATTGTCAATATATTGAACACGTTTGAAACAGTTTTTGATTTAGAATTTTCAGGTAAGTGGACAATAGTTCTTACGTGCTTCATAAGTCTTAGAAGTTACATAGTCAGGATGGATTATTTTCTTGAAAATGGTGTCAATGCTTTTGAAGACGATTTGGAAGTGTTAGTTTTAATTGAAAATGTATTTTCTTGTAGAACTTACCACCGAAAACATTATTTGATAAATTAGATGATTTAAGTTTCTTTCGACATTTCTGGTTAACAAAAGTTACCGTATTGCATCTACTGACTTTAATAGAGCTATAGCAAGAATTAGAGCATTACTCCACGGGACAACATCTACTAAGTTGTGCGGATTATGGGAGGATGTATGTAGCCCGTTTTGAGAATCATAGTAAAGGTTTCAAAGCTGTGGCTACTCTTTTACTACAATTCATTCAATTTCTATCGACGGAAAGAGCGTTCTTGACGTTCAACACAAATTTTTCTAAATTGCCGCTTTTCCAAGGGTGGTGGTAACCATTGATGGCACACATTGCAAAATTCAATCTCCAGGACGTACCGATGCAGAAGTTTTCAGAAATAGAAAAGAATATTTTTTAAGCGATTGGAGATACTGACATGAAATTAACTAATTTAGTGACCCCATAGCCCAGCTCTACGCATGATGTTACAATTTTTAATAATTTAAGAAGAAGATTCACATTTGAAAATGGAGAACATCCCAATTGTTTTGTATTAGGTGATAGTGGGTACAATTTAAGACCGTACTTGTTAATCCCACTGTTACATCCCAGAATGCAATCTGATCAGTTGTATATAATGAAGCACATCCGGGTGACAGAAAAGATGTTGGATGTTTGGAAACGAAGATTTCCTGTGTTGGTCTACGGTTGTCGTTGAGACTGAGGACTTTTTTAACAATAATTGTTGCCACTGCAGTCTACACAACATATATAGAGACATGGGAGAGGAGCAATCTCCAGTAACTGAAGAGTTGGATGAAAATGTACTTAAACTTGATACAAGATGGTCAAGTTTCGCCCATAAATCTAGTTACTAACGTAAATGAAAACATACTTAACGGTGCAAATGTGAGACAGCCATCGATTGAAAACTATTTTCAGAATTTGTAAATATGACTTTTTGAATTCATTGTTATGTTGTAAATAAAAACCAGTTCATGTGGTTGTAGTTTTTCAACTTTAATGAATTAAGTACATACATTTTGAAATCCTATTACATACACATATTCAGTTCCTAACCAAACAAAAAATCTATATGCCTACAAGTAGTTGACTCTCTCTCTCTCTATTCGTTAGCTTCATGTTTAAAGCGTCGTGATCTTATGTTTGTCTCATGTTGTGTTTTTAGCAGTTTCCTCCATTCCTCTCTATCTGCCGTACTTCTAATGTTGTCTTGGAAGGATTCTCCTGTAAACTGCTTCATCTGGTCCAGCCATCGTTTTGGAAACGTCTTCTAGGCCTCGTTTACTTTACTTTTTCTTGGACCATAAGTTTTTTGAGGTTATCATCTTTCCTCCTGCTGACATGTTCAAAATACTTTAGAATCAGTTGTTTGATTTTAGTTGACGATCTGGCTTGGATGTTAAGTTCTTCGAGTATGGATGCATTGGTTTTGCGGGCTGTCCAGGAATCCTCAGTAGTCTCCCAGACCCACATCTCAAACGCATCCAACTTGGCGATGTTTGTGGTCCAGGATTCTGCTGCATATAACGCAATTGGAAAAACGAGGGTGTTTACTAATTGGCATTTTGTTGTGGTTGTTATATGCCAATCTTTCAAATTTTGTTAAGTTTGGTCATAGCCGTTTTAGCGAGAGCTATCCTTCTTCTGATTTCTTGACTTGATCCGCCATTTCTGCTGATGTGGGCACCTAGATAGATTATTTCTTCTACGTTCTCCATGTCTTAAATACTAGGCATTTCTTTCATGCTTTGCGTGCGATCTATTAGCATAAGTTTCGTTTTCTGACGATTCAGTTGTAGACCAAACTCCAAACTCACTCTCTACTCGCTCAATAAGACTCAACATTTCCTGCTCATCTTTGGCAATGAGTGTGGTGTCATCAGCGTAGCGGAAATTATCTGTCCTTCTGCCACCTATGATAACTCCTCCTTCCTAGCCGTCCAAAGCTTTCCTTATGATATATTCCCTATATACTTTGAACAACAAGAGTGACAGAATACAACCCTGTTATACACCACGTTCCACGTTGAAAGGTTAAGATGTACTTCCATCCACCTTTATTAGTGTTATGTTTTTGTTGTATAATTCTTTTAGTAGGTGAATCAAATGTCGTGGAGTCCCCATGTGCGACAGGACATCCCATATTGTCGCCTCCAGTTGACACAATCAAAAGCCTTGCTGTAATCCAGGAAACATAAGTATGCAGTTTTGCCATATTCTCTTGTTTCTTCAATGATTTGCCAAACATTCATAATCTAGTCTCTCATACCCTTTCCCTCACAAAACCCGCCTGTTCTTGTGGTATTTGCCATTCTAAAAGTTTCTAAGTCTCTGTAACAAGATCCTGAGCATGAACTTGCTTGGATGAAGATTAATGCTATAGTTCTATAATTATTGCATTTTTACTGGATCATTTTTATGCAGCGGTCTGAAGGTAGAGGTGCACTAGTCGGTTGGCCACTGTCGTATCTGCCAGACCCTGTTACGAATTTTCCACAATAGATCAATACCTTTCGCGGGGAGGTGCTTAAGCATTTCTGCATTTATGTCATCTTCTCCTGGACTCCTATTGCTTTTTAGATGTCGAATTGCATGTTCTACTTCATTGCTTAAAATGTCGAGCTCCTGTTGTATGTCCTTGATTGAGATCGAAGTTTCGGGCTGTTCAGGTTCTGCTTCTTTGTATATATTGATACAGTGTTGTCGCCAAACTTGGATGTCGTTTCCTATTTCAGTTACCACTGTTCCATTCTCGTTCTCTATCGACCACGTTTTGGGTCTGAATTCTCTTGTGATCTCTTTAATACATTTAAAAGTTTACATAATTCATTATTCTTGGAGAATTTTTTATATTGAAACAAATATTTTGTAAATGTTGGTTCTTATCTCTTTTTGTTAGTCGTTATATTTCTCTGTTTAATTCTTTATACTCAGTTCTCTGTTCTTCGGTATTTATACCTGTTTTCTAAGATTCTTTCTTCTTTGTACTGTGTTCTAAGTTTCGTCGGTCATCCATTGTTTGTTTTTTTACATTTGTTTGTGCGTTGAATTACTGTAATACCCATTCTTTAGAGTTTGTCAAAGTTGTTTTAAAGCTTTTCCACATGTCGTCCGCGTTGGTCAGATTTGTGTTAACACTATGTACTTATATGTAATTATATAAATTAGACCTTTGTTTTTAGGTAGGATGGAAATTTCCCTGAAAGGAAATAGAATTCAATGATGCTTGGGACATCAATTGTAGAGTTTTTCTTAATGGCGATATTTAATTGCAGAAAACGTTTTCTGAAGTTAGCTTCTGTTCTCGTTTACTCTTCAAACCTTGCTCCTTCTTAAAAGCCGTTAATTGTAACTATGCTAATTTCACTTCGGCAATTTTAGTGTACAATTTTGATAGATTAAATGAATGTGATACCGTAACTTGTGGTCTCTTCCTCATGAGATTGTTATATCTTTTTCCTTTTTCAAATGTTTGCTAGCTGGTTGAGGGAAAATTTCTTCCTGTTGCGACTCTTCATTGCTTTGTGATCGAGTTTGTGGCCGTTTTACAAAACTTTCTGATGATCGTGAAATTGTTTTGGCCAATTTTGTATGTAGTGATTGACGTAACTTATCAACCGTGTACGAACTCCAGTTGGCACTAGAAAGGTTTCCATGCGATTCTTCGTTTCTTTGTAGTGTTTCTGTAAAACTTTTGATGATGAAGATTGTGAAACAGTATTACCCGAATTTGTATGCAATTTGTCCACTGAATGTAAATTTGATTCCTGGTTAGAGTGTTTGTATGATCATCCATAACAGTAGCAACACGATGCAAGAAATATTGTAACATCAATGTTACAACATACTGTGTCATTATCATACGTGTTAGTTAATTCATACATTTTTTTCGTTCATTATAGCAAGTGCCATGTCAACAGTTGGATTTTAAACAGTCATTTTGCTCTCCCACCTCCTCATACATTTTTCGTTTGCAACCGTTTGACGTACAATCTTCTTGTTATTATTGTACAATTTTTTAATGACTCAACACTTTGATCGTGTTTTTGTTGACACTGAGAATTGGAAAGTCTTCTTTGTGTTGAGTTAAAACTTTATTTGTTTGTTTACAATCTATCACATTCTTATAGTCATTTACCAAGGACAATAATACATTCTTTTCATATTTTGTATAATTTGCAGAGCGTTTACTTTTCTTATTATTTTCAATTTTCCAATTCTTCTTCACTATCCGCGCTGTTAAACATTATGAAAAAATAGGTACGCATATACACATTATTTTTGTTGCATTAACCCCTACATCTTCTCAAATCAATGTATATTCTAATGATAACTTGAGTTTTTGGTTGCGATTGACAAATTAATAACTTCCAAATCAAGCTCCGTTGACTGCTTAAATTTAAACCTTGCTCTAGGTCAACTTGAAAATGGTAAAGCACGTCAATAACTATGTATCTTCTTCATCGAAGCAATTTTTCCCAGATTAGAAGGTGTTGGGTTCTATATTTCCATGCTGCTCAGACTGGTTGGAAGTGATTGTGATCTACACACACAAAATAAGTACTTTTTGAAATAATTGACTTTTTCTCTATTTAAAAAACATTGGAAATTCCAAAACACCCTAATCTTACTATAAGAAGTTGTGTGGAACTCGATATTTCAATATTATTGTTAATATATAATATACAGTGTTACCCAACTCAAAGCGAAACACTCCCATAACATTTATATTTATTGTCCGATTATTTTTTAAATTATAGTGAGTTTAAAATTGAATGTCTATTTAAGAAAAAGCCCAATCCACTAATGCATTCAGGATTTTTAAAAAATAATTACCAATACAATTTTTTTAATTTTCATCTCTAAGAAATTATGTAGTAGGTTTTGGTTTTAGTAAGAAAACGGTGATAATTTGTCCTAAAGTATAGTTTTAAACGCTCTACAATTTAAAAAAAAAGTTTGTAAAAACCGGATTGAAAACCAACCGGGAGTTGGGTATCGCCTACTTTCTAAGATAATTTGAGAATACTGAAAATCCTAGCAAATATATGACTCTGTTTTCCATTAGTCCATCACTATTAGTGTTAGCACAGTGATTGAATTGCAATGACAACTGCGGCATGACGTCGGTCAGTATTGGCTATCCTACATTGTATACAGGGCAACAGTTTGTTTTGTTGTATTTTTTTTTGTAAAGCTCCGTTAAAAAAATATTTTTGTCGAAATAAATACTCCTCAGTGAGACCTTTAATTTAAGGTAGTGCAAATAGAGTAGTGCCATTTCACATTTGTGTGACATTTGAAGGTTGCATAAGAGGTGAGTCGACTCCTAACTGACGTATGATGATTCCGATTTCCCCTACCTGTATAACATTAGAACCACATGGGGTTTTCTCAGTTCACTTATACTTTATGAGGTATTTGCATTGAAAGTTTTCCAATTGACACCCGTATATACATTTGGCCAAAAAGTATTTTTGCCATGGGTTTTAAAATTTTAGCACCACAATTATCCACAAACACTCGGTAATGATAAAGCCATGATACATTGGTACAGTTTTGTCGTATAACTAAAAGCTCATATTATTGCTCGAGTAGAAGTTTTTCATTTTTATTGTAAACTTTACATATGAACAACATTGGCAGTGAAATAAAATTTAACACTAATATTTCTTCATATTACACGAATGTTGATAGATTGTTAATAGGGGTGTTAATTAAGTATGTACCTTAAATTAAGCTGACGATTTTTAGAGTAATTTTAAGATAAATAGTTCATGTAAACCTAGGTTCCTCTTTCAATTCTAAAACAAAAAGGTCATTCTAGTTTTTATCGTTAGATACATCGTTATTGAGGAAAAAAATAAAATCTGCTTAATTGCATATTCCTGGGCGATAATCCCATATCCCTTGGTAAATAATACTTGATTAAGTAATAATTTATTATTAACAATTATTAATTACAGATTACGAATTTTCGTTTGTTCGTAAAATAATACCGTCACAAAGTAAATGTCAAAATGGTCCACTTTTTCAAAACCACTTACGAAAAATTAAATTTTTTGACACTTGTGAGTTTGTTTCGACATTTATTTTGAAAATCGTAACCATGGTACGGTCGCACCCGATTAGAATTTGAATTCGTAATAGGTTTAATTCTTTTTTTAACTTGCTTTTTTTAACAGTCCAATGACCAATGGCAGGTTTTCTCTTGTACATAATAAGAAGATAGAAACATTAGACTCTAAAGAATAACATATATGTACAATCATAACAATAGGTTTAAATACTTAATTCATCGATCAAAAGATTGCGAAAATGTTTTAATTTTATGTTGAAAATATCCAATAAATTGTAAGTGCACATCAATCTATCGGTTAGTTTTTATAAAAATTTGTATTAACACTATTTACATAAACCAATTGTTGCAGTGTGGTTGCTTTAGGTGGCACGTAAAGTATAATTAATTTATTAAAAGTTGACTGTCAATTGTATAGTGAATAATTTTGTGCGGGCATATCATATCGTTAACGATTCTTCTGTTCTCTAAAGGTAGCGAGAGCAGCGCCGGATTAGCCACGTAGCATGAGTTAGCAAATGCTACAGGCCCCAGACATCTGGGGGCCTCGCGTCCGTTTTCCGTGTGGCAGTTACATGGAATTTAATAGGTGACCGTTTGCTACCCTTCCTAGTAAATTATGATTTTTCTCTTAGCTACTATTTAAAATGAATGTGATACGAGCCATCTAGTGATCTAGAGTGAAATTCTTTCGAAAAATATTTTCTTAACTCTTAAACCCTGTTTAAACGGTGAAAGACAAAAGCAAGACAAGCAGGTACTTTTCTTATGACTCATAGTCATACTTAATCCGTCTTTAGGGTTTATGTTTTGTTAAGAGCTATTTACAGAATTTGTATTTACCGTTACTATTTTTTTTAATTTTTGAGCTAGTACATGGGGTGTTTCTTATTGCTATTTAGTTTCGCAGTTGATGCGTTTCTTTTGTTTCTTATTTTTTCCAATCGCATTCAACTTTTTCAATAAAATTCTACGAAGACGGATTAAAGTAAGAAACATTCAAGCATAAGGTAAGCTACATTTATTTTATTGTTTAATTTGGTCATCAATATCGATTAAGTTGCATCTAGCTTCAGCAGAAAAATGAATTTTCTAATAAATGATACAAATACAATGCTTAACCGAATACTAGCGAATTCATTTTCATCAGTGCAGTAGGTGAATCTAAATTATACTTATTCACAAAATTTTTTCTATTATCATACTTCGTGTTAACAAATTATGAACGTTATACATAAAAGTGATTTTTGTCGCAGATTGAATGTCAAACATTGGAAATTCAAAAGTGTTTGAAATACAACTTCAATCAATAGATTTAAAAATGAGAAAATCATTTTTAGAGTAAAATTTACTTGCTTTATATCAATTTCAATAATCGTATTGTTTTTTAATTCAACAACATGATACCCACATGTATTATAATAAAATTTTTACTTGTCGTTTATTAGGCTAATGATGTCATTATTAATTAAAAAATTGAATTAAGTGTTGTATGAGGTGCAAAACACCACTTTTCTTAGTTGGTAACTTGGCATCCAAACGGTTTTTGAGAGTGTGATATTTTTATATGAAGTAGGTATTTACAATTTTTTATGTTTTTACTTTATAATTCCATCACTAGTTTTTGATTCAAACTCAACTATAATTTTAGATTGTAATTTCTTTTCAATTTTGTATAGATCAAGATAACGATTATGAGCAACAGACACTATGCTTCTGGATGTGCAAAGAGGAAATCAAAATTGAAAAGAAAAAAAGATCCAATCTGTTATATCTAAAACACGTAAACTTTCTGAGTTTTTTAATGTTCAGGAGGACGTTCCACAAACTCAAGAAATTTTATTAGAAAATAAAGAACTTACATTTCATCATACCAATAATGATGGTGGTACAGAAAATTCATTAACAAGTACTTCCACTTTGTCTATACCGTCTTCCAGTGAAAGAGAAGTAGTTGAAAGCACAACAAGTTGTGTTGGTCCAGAACCATCCTCTTCAAGTAAACGAGAATCGGAAATCGTGCCACATGTTTCCGATGTTACTACATGTTCTGAAAGTAAAATATATCCCAATGACATTGGTGAATGGTCAAGCAATTTTGATCGAGAGTATTGATTTCAAGAGGAAGTAGCGAACTACAAAATATGAACAGTGATTTTTGTCTTCAGAGAAAATGTACGCTAATGAAAACAAACCACGTTTCTGTAAAAGTCATTTTTCACTTATACACATAAATTAACGGGCAAAACTCACATTAGAGATTGGTTATGTTATTCAGAAACTAAAGGGAAACTTTTTGTTTTGTTTGTAAAGTTATGGATTTAGACAGTTCGGCACGGTTCACGAAAGACGGATTAGATGACTGGAAAACGCACAGATTTTGTTGAAAAGACATGAAGAAAGTATTTCGCATAGACAAGGACTTATTTCACTGTTAGTTCTAAAAAACAAGAACGCGCGTGTCGATTCTCAACTTGTGAGTCAAATAGAGACCGAACAAAAATATTGGCGGACACTGTTAGAACGAATTATTGCTGTTATAATTTTTCTAGGAGAACGAGGTCTTGCATTTCGGGGTAGTGATGAAATCATTGGTTCGCCTCACAATGGGAATTATTTAGGTTTATTAGAATTGATAGCAAAATTTGACATATTTCTGGCTGAACATATTCATATTCATGCAAATAAAGGAAAGGGACATACGTCATACTTGTCAAAAACAACATGCGAGGAATTTATTCGTCTAATTTCATCTACCATTCTAAATCATATTATTTGCGAAATGAAGAGGTGCAAGTACTATTCAATATCATTAGATTCTACTCCAGATATCTCACATGTAGACCAGTTGACTCTGATAGTGCGCTACGTCTTGCCCTCTGGACCAGTGGAAAGGTTTGTAAGATTCTTGGATATGGAAGGTCATACCGCTGAACAACTCGCCCATAGTTTACTAAAATTTTTAAATGAGAATTGTATTAATATCAAAGATTGTCGAGGGCAAAGTTATGATAATGCCAGCAATATGAGCGGGAAATACAGTGGGTTACAAGCACGAATTAAAGAAATAAATAAGTACGCGGAATACATTCCGTGTTTTGCGCATTCATTAAATTTGGTTGCTAAATGCGCTGCCGAGTGCTGTACCGAAGCATCAATCTTTTCGATTTTGTTGAAAACCTGTATTCATTTTTTCCGTTTCAACATACCGATGGGGTCTCTTTACGCAGGCGATAAAGAATACCAATTCAAAAACTCCAATTCTGAAAAGATTATCGGACACTAGATGGTCTTCCCGAGCTGATGCGACAAAGCCCTTTACGCGGTTTTACCACTATCGAACAAGTTTTAAATTCCATATCCAATAATAATGACCAAAAGATAGAGTGTCGCAATAAAGCTTACGGACTAGTTTTAAAAATGAATAAGTTAGAAACGGGATTAATGACTATTGCTTGGGACCAAATTCTCGAACGCTTGCAAAAACGAATGCTTTGCTGCAATCGTCGGGTCAAGACCTTAACACGGGCTACGCTCTTTATAAATCATTATACAATTACATAGAAGGCATGCGGTCTACATTTTCAGATATTGAATCAAAAGCCAAAGCTTTAACAGGCTGTGAAGAATATCAACAATCTATTTCAAGAAAACGCAAGCGAAATACAAGATACGACCATTTCAGTGGCTCTTCTACCCTCGATGAAGTTGTAGAACATCAAACACCTACAAAACATTTTGAAATTCACGTCTTTTTTGTTATAATTGATAATGTATTGTCTGCACTGGCTAAACGTATGGAAGCGTACCATAAAATGACCAGTATATTTGGAATACTTCGACAATTAAAATTTTTAACGGCTGAAGAAATCATGAAAAAACTCCAATTATCATCAGTGCTTATCCAGACGATTTGGAAGACAGTCTAGACAACGAGCTGGTGCAATTTGCTGAACTGCTCAAAACAGATCTAGCGGCTGCCATTGACAGCAAAAAGCAGGAAGCTCTGGAACTTCAGTATTATAAACTTTTAATTGAAAATTCTTTAGGAACGTGTTTCCCAAATGTCGAAATATTATTACGAATTTACTTAAGTCTAATGATTACCAACTGCAGTGGCGAACGTTCTTTTCAACATTAAAGCGTATTAAAAATGGGTTAAGAAACACAATGGGACAAGAACGTCTAAACGACCTCACTTTACTAAATATAGAAAATGAATTACTTAAAAATATTGATTTAAGTACTGTTATATCAAAGTTTGCTCACATTAAATCACGAAAAGTTTTGTTATGAATGTATTGTTTTATTTTATGTCACATGCTTAACACTTAAAGGGAATAGGGGCCCTTGATCACATTGCTACAGGCCCCTCGCTGGCTTAATCCGCCACTGAACTTGAAAACAAAAAAGCATACGTAATCTAATCAGTTAATGTCATTAGTGACATTACAGTTAGCAAATAATTGCCTAAAGTCCATAAACAAAATTTTAAACGGTCTTCATATTCGTTTACTGTCAAATGCTGATGTTGTCGAATGTGATACAGTTGTTCTTAACCATGCTTCTCACACTCGTTTCATTGATCATCAAATTATCCAAAAAATATGTAGTACTTGTATTACAGTTTTCCGTGACAAATGTGACACTTTTTATTATCAAAGTATGTGTCAAAATGGTCCACTTTTCTTAATTACTAACGAAAAATTAAATTTTTTGTCACTTGTGAGTTTGTTTCGACATTTGTTTTGAAAATCGTAACCGTGGTAATACTTCAGTCACATCCGATTAGAATTTGAATTCCAAGTAAGTTTAACTCCATTTTTAACTTATTTTTTTTTAATATTGTATGTATCATGTAACGAACCATGATTTTTTTGTAACTCAAGTGATTATCAGACTGTAATGTCTAAAAATGTTATTAACTAATTAAATTACGTATGCATTTTTTGTTTTAAAATCTCTCATTACCATTAACACTTAGGCATAGGACACCCTTATATCATTCGAAAGAGGACTTTTTGTTAACACTATAAAATAATAAAATACAGGGCGTTGTTTTTAAAATAAGGCTCATTATACATATTGAATGATCCAATTATTAACTTGTAAATTCTGAACACAATGTAAAGAGATGTTTAATATTTGATGATGGAATACGTTAATCTAATATCCAACTATTTAGACGTGAGAGTAAATTTGTTATGATTTGTTGGATTAGAAGATATTAAATTCTTTTTTAATACATATTCTATATTTTAAGAAAAGTTTTTTTACGGGCAATCAAAAAACGCAATAAAATACAGGGTATTCCACAAGAAAAAACATAACTTTGAAGCGCCACACTTTTCGGGACATACTGTATATTTCAAAATAATGTAAAATTTATCAACCTGCAAACTACTATAATGACAAAACTTGTAGAACTTTTCACTTCGCTATAAATCTCCGTCTCGTTAATGGTGATTCATCCTGTATATTGAGACGTCAACGTTAAAATTCCAATTTTTTTGTATAGTTCACGTATCGAAGCTTTATTATTCAGTTTATATGGCGCGGACAGAGCGCTTTTGAATAATAAATATTCTATCTACATCAGCCGCGTGGCCCCAAAGTAAAATTCCGTATGACATTAGACTATGGAAATATGAGAAATATACTATTCTAGCAGTTGATGTATTTGAAACATCTCTAATCTCCTTTACTGTATAAGCTGCGAAACTAAGTCTTACAGCTAGTTTATCTATACGAAGACCCCACTGTAGCTTACTATCTAACGTAATACCTAAAATCAGCGGAATTTACAAGATCCATTATTTCATTTTTTATTAAAATGATTTTATTTCGATTGAGTACATCAGATAGTGTAAAATTAGTGCATTTAGCTTTTGATTTGTTTGGTAATAGATTGTTTGCCGTAAACCATTCTACAACTTTATTCATGTAATGATTGACGTTGTTTTAATCTAATAATTTTCTATCTAACTTAAAAATAAGAGATGTATCATAGTCGAAAACTATAGCATTATGAATTTGATTTACCATATAAGGTAGATCATTAATATAAACTAGAAATAGGAATGGTCCAAGTATTGAACCTTGCGGCAACCCATGCAAATAATTGACCCCGAAGACCTCTCTCCCTCAACTTCAATTGTTTGAACTCCGTTTTTTAAGTGATTTTCAATAAGATCTAAAGCTTTTCTATTGACTCCGTAGTGTTCTAATTTGCTAGTTAAAATATTGTGATAAACTCAGTCAAATGCTTTAGAAAGATCCCAAAAATATCTATTGCATCCTTTGAATCTTTCCAGGCACTAAAAATTTGATGGATAAGATCAACACTTGCGTCCATAGTTGATTGTTTACCTGTGAAACCGTATTGTTTACTGTTTATTAACTTTATACTATAAAAACAGGTGAGTAGTTGATTTAAAATAATATTTTCAAAAATCTTACTAAAAGCTGGTAAGATGGAGACTGGTCTAAAATTAAAAGGGTCTGTTTTAGTACCACTTGTAAATACAGGTACTATTTTGCCGTGATTTATAAGGTTTGGAAATAGACCAATGTCGATACATTGATTGAAAATAGTAGCTAGAATAGGTGCGATTAGGTCAATTATAGAACTAATAATTCTTACTGATAGTCTATTTATGCCTCTTGTTTTTTTTTATATTTGACGATTTGAAAGATTAAATTATGTCAGTACTAGAAACTGGAGCTAAATATAGCATTGCAGATATTAACATTTTGCTTAAGTAGTGACACAGCTATTGCAGAGAAAGAATTATGCGACTTTGCAGTTATACAGTAAAACCTCTAAATAGCAGTCACTAAAATTTGCTGGAAAACTGGTATATGGAGGTTGCCGTTATTGGGAGAAAAAAAATTATTTCTATGCTTTGTTTATTAAAATCTTTTAAGTATGCAACATAATACTGTTTGCTATAGGGTACTATATATCTGCATTAAAAAATAACTATAAATGTGCTGATGCAATATTAAATAATTAGACGATATAATAATGGAAGAGTTATACATATTGAATACAAAATACATACATTTACATAATATGTACCTATTTTCTAATTGCTCGTTATACCTATTACAATAATTAATTACATACATATACACACCATTAAATTACATTTTTGTGAAATATTTTTGTATTGAGGTTTGTTTTACATTTTAAGTTTTGTTTGTAAAACAGAAGATTCACATTTTGATAAAATTTGAAGTACTTCTACCGCTAGCTCACTCTTATCATTAGAAAATAGAAAACTTTGCACATCTCTTAGTTTTTCACACATTTCACCCATATCTTTAATGTTTGACGTAAAAACTTTGGATTCTTCTGCATCACTTTCATTGTTTGAATCACAGCCTTCACTATAGTCTAATTTACTGATTATATTTTGAATACTTAAATTGGGGTTTTCGGTCAAAATATCACAATCAATAGATGCATAACTTTCAAGACTTACACGTTGTATACCTTCTAGCAATGCAGGAAAAAGCTGAGTTAATGGAATTTCGTCTTCTTCATCGAAATCTTCTTGCAGGACCTTTTTCGAGAACCCTGCTTTCGCAAAACGTTTAGCAATTGTAATAGGCGAAATGTTTTTCCAGGTTATTGATATCCAAACTAAAGCGCTGGTTAAATTGATACTTTTTTCCGCATCTTCAAAAGGACGTTCGGTATTTGTAAATGTTAGCAGCCTTTTGAAAAACTTTCTGTAGACCATCTTAAAGTTTTGGATAATTCCTAGATCCAGTGGCTGGCAATGGTATGTGGTGTTTGGGGGTAGAAAAACAATGTTCACATTTTCAAGAGTTTCTTTGGGATGAGACGTGACATTATCCAGAAATAATAAGACTTTTCTATTTTCTTTTTTCATTTTTTAATTAAATTTTTTAGCCAGGAAGTCATAATCTCTACCGTCATCCAAGCTTTTTTATTAGATACCCATTCTAAGGGCAATTTGTTGATATGAAAGCCTTTAAAGCATCTTGGGTGTTTACTTTTTCTAATGATTAACGAATTTTTTATCACCTTCCATATGTCTACAAAATAAATTTGTCAATCTTTGTTTTGCAGTTTTTTTACCATTAAATTTATCGTTTTCTAAAGAGAACGTTTTGTTTGGCATCGCAAAGTAAAAAAGTCAGGTCTCGTCAGCATTGTACACATTTTTGGGTGAATACTCCTTCAATATTACTGACAGCTTCCTTTCCAAGCTTCAACAGTGTCCAGGTTAATATCAGCTGACACCTCGCAAATTATTTTAAAGGTTATGTTATGACAAAATTTTTAAGCCATCCATTTGAAACTTTAAAATCCGTCATTTTAAATTTTCTGCAACTTCCAATGCTTTCTCTTTTATTAAAGGTTGAGATATAGGAATATTTTTTTCTTAGCTTTACAAAACCAATTGTAAACTACTCGGTCAATTTCTAAACCTTCAGTTCTAAGAAATTTTCTCTTCTGTTCTGTATTGGAACCTTCTTCAAATAGCTTTTTAAATCACATTTGTTTTTAAAATATCGTTAACTTGTGTTCTTCCAACACAAAATTTTTCAGCCAACTTTCTAGCACTGGTATTGAACTTTTCACTTTCCACAATTATATTAATTTTTCTTTAAGAGACAAACGTTTTCTTTTTAGCGACATTGTAATTATTCTGCACGTCTGTATGTAACAGCATTGTTGAACATACTAACTCAAACTATAAAATGAACTTAATGAGCCTTTTAATTGCACTTTCTTTGTAATGACTGTCTATTGTAAATCGAACAAATTCTTTTGTATTTGTTCTTAAATACCGGTAATTACTTAAGCCTCACATAATGAAACAATTATACTATTATGCACAACTTGAACCTAAGCTGTTGTCTACTAATGACTACATTAAGAATGGTCGGAAATGGGAGGCGAATTACATGTATTTTTCCAAGAAAGTTTACAAATAAGTGGCCGTGACCGTTATCGAAAAGTGGTCGCTAAGCTGTTGTCTACTAAGTCGCTATTAGAAGGGTCATTAATATGGATATGTTTATAGCATTCCATGTCGTTTTACTGATGTTAGTGCTGTTTATAATTTTATTTTTGGCAATTGAACAATGTTTTTTGAATTTTTTTGAAAAATTTTGACGTATTCAACGACTTCCTTATTTGTATTGCATGATTTTTTAGCGTATAAATCAAAAAGCTTTGTCCTATCCATATAAATCTCAGGTGTCGCCCAATCACAAAATTTTGCAAAACTTGTAATATTTAAAGTCTTTGGTACAAATTCTTTACTGATTTCAAAACTAATACTATTGAGAAGCGAATCATAATAAGCATTTGGATCATTACTGTAACCTACTTCAATTATTCGTGAACTTACGTTATTTCTAAATAGTAACATACGGGTGCTGTTCACAGGGGTATATTGAATTACTTCGGGTTCAGTTTGTTTATCATTGTTGTCCAGTGTGATCAGAATTTATTTTATTAATTATTGATTTAGTAACTGTTTCAATATCGGTGAAAATATTGTCGATGCAAGTAGATGAGTGGGTTCTAAGAATAGATTGACTATAGATTATAACACTGAATAGTTTTCTACTATGATTACTGGTTTCTAACAAATTTATGTTAAAATCAACACAAACTATAACACGCTTATTATTATTATTTGTGAGTGTGTAAAGAGCTTCATTAATATTTTTTCAAATTCGTCGAATAATGAGTCAGGTGGTATATGCTTACAACAACAAGGGATCCCAATTCTACACAATCCATTTCCAAGCGGTTTTCTCTACAGGTAGTCTAACAATATCTTCGCGATTTTAATATTTTGAAGATTTATGAACAATTATCATTGACTCGCAACGTATTGAATGACTTCTGCAGAAAACACTTGCTATTTGATGATTTTTAAAGCTAAATAGAAGTTGATGTTGCTTAAGCCAATGTTCCGAAATTCACAGCAAATCAACATTTTCACAATGCAAAAAAGTTCAAGTTCTTTACCATGTAGGCCCTGAATATTTTGATGAATTAAATTTATTTTATGTTTCAGTTTACTATTATGTAAAAATCCACAATTTTTAATAAGTGAGATAGTCATAGGTTTATCATTAGTAGAATTATTGCAAGAGTTTCTCTCTTTTGTCTTATAAACTAATTTAAATTATTAGCAATAACATTCTTAGCCGAAGTACATTCAAGAAAAGTAGTACCAAACTTCTTGGTGGAGTGATCAATACAATTTGCTAACAATTTTCCTAATCTACCGGTGTCATATTTTCGTAAATAAAACATATAATGATGATTATGAGTTAAATGAGGATATCTACGAAATAATTTATTTGAATCAATAAATTGGAATTTTTCTTGATTACGACTTGATAAAGTATGTAGGATCGCATTAATATTATGTCTTATCTTATTTTCAGAGTCACTGTTGCTAATAAAAGGAAGGGCAAAAAATATTATTTTTTGATTTTTACCGATGCTAGTTTAGAAAAATATTTCCTGAGTGTTGCCACATTTGTATCTCTTCTTCCACCCATAACAACAACAATTGTAGTATTTAAGCTAAAATTCTGAAAAGAATTGCGTGTATTATCTCGACATGATTTGCACCAGACATGCATAAAGAAGAAACATTGTATACTTTCGGCATTTTTGCAGTTTTTGATGATTTTGCGTACTGAAATTTAAACAATTTTATTTAAAACTCATAAACCAATCGGCGCCTAAAGTAATAGTCCGGGAGCTACCTTTTCATATGTAGCACTATACATAGTAGGATATGGTTTGATAATAGAGTATATATTGCTTACTGATAATTCGAGCGTCAGACCGCGCGACCTCGGTTACTTATAAAGTGTAGGAGGCTGAAGAGTTGTCGAAAAAACTATGCAAAATTGTAGCGTATACACGCTACAAATTATCGCATTACTTATTTATGAGGTCTTTTGCGGTCCAATTGACGGACTTTTAACTATTATTATGCAGTCTGGCGATTTTTTCATGTTATGTTGATTATAAATAAAAACCACAATCAATTTCAGATTGTATACTACTACTATAATCATATTTCGTGAATCATTAATGTACAAACTAAAATTAAAACACAATAGATTCAAGATACAGGGCGTTGAAAAATAATGTTTACACATGTTCTTTACGATTATTTAGAAACTACGGGCAACATTTTATTGAAAACGTCACCGTCTTGGTCCAAGCATTTTTGAGCTGTAAACTGTGAAATTTCAATTTGACATTTTTATCCTGATGACATTTATACAACAAACGATTGTAGTTTATAAAATCACAGCCACTTTAAATTTATTTGAAAAATCATCAATAGCTCTGTCATTTTTGACTTTAGGATAAAAATAATAGGACACTTTTTATTCAGTATTCAATTTCCTATCGATTGAGAATATTGTATACAGGGTGTCCTATTTGAAAAAATAGAACAATTTGACACTTAACTCGCGAACCCGATGTTTGATTTTTATTTTGTTTTTCACCATAGTGATGAGAGAAACAAATACTACTAGTTTGCCTATTTAACCGACCATGTAATTCTAATAATAACAAAGTTAGCAATAGTGCCGACTTAAGTTTAAAAACCCTGTATATCATGTAAGGTCAATCATAGTTAAATTTAGTCAAAACTCATATTTTCCAATATCAAATAAAAATATTGTTGTTGCCAAAGACATTTTGTTTTATTTTTATGACGGATGACGTCATGTATGTATGCTGCCTCTAATTACGTTACCACATTATCATTCTTCAATCGTCTGAAAAGTGTGAAATGGCTTACAAAAACTATGAAAAGTATGATATGTTAAAATGCTTTATTCAAAATAATAACAATTCCGACATTGCATCGAAAATACAGGGTGTAACAAAAAGGTAGGTCATAAATTAAAATAACTCGATTGAACCTAACTTACCTCAGTACAAATGTGCATGCAAAAAAAGTTAGAGGGTGACAAACCTTAATAAAGCACGATTTTAACAAAATTTGGTATTCAGCAGTTTTCAGCATGAAAATCTAAATCTGATCACAGTTTTGATGTACATTGTAGAGGGCGCCATCAGCAGCACTTCGCGTACATTAAAATGTTCATAACTTTTGCCCTTCGGTATATTGGATTGTTGTTTGAAGATTTTCATTCCTTGACGTAATGAGCTCAAAAAGTATACTTGAAAGATGTCTGAATACTAATTTTGAAATAAAAATTTCAATTTTTTTAAAATAAAATAATATGAATATAATATTAAGTAGCGGAAAAGTGTGTGGAGTTGAGAGGTAGTTATGTAGAATAATTAATTAAGAATTAGTTTATTTTATGCGTCGAAGTTTCGAAAATCGAAGGTATTGCCTTCTTCAAAGACGTAAAATTTTTAATTTTGTAAGAAAATCCATTAATTTATGCAATATTTGCTCGCCTTTTTTACTGTTATCATTTATTTTTACACATTACAAAATATATCATCTGTTAGTTTAACTCATTATTAAGTGTGTTAAAAAAATAATAGAAAATTATGTGGTACTTGTTGAGTTCATCATGAAGTTACGAAGGTCTTTAATTGCACTAAAATTCCCTAGCCTTATTATGTTGAAAATAGAAAATATCTTTTAATTAATGTTGTAGGCATTCCTGTATTCGACATAAATACTCTGGATGAGAATTTGTGATTATTTCTATTTCGTAATCTACCTTGACCGATAATATTAATGTATATTTTTATGGCCAATTTTTTTTTTCATTTATACTAAAGATTTCGTCATATTAAATTCGATTTAATTGCTAAATAGTGATTAATTATTTGTAACACTTCAAGAGTAATATGATTGGCTAAGTGCAACTAATTTTCCAAACCATTAATATCAACAATAAAATATAAAAAAATTAATTTTTACTCTCGTTATATAGCCACCACTTTTATTGTTGATATTAATTAGTTGCATAGCCAATCATATTATTCTTCAATAAATAAAGTACCAGTGTTAGAAATAATTAATCAGTATTTAGCAATTAAATCGAATTTAAAGTGACGAAATCTTTAGTATAAATGAAAAAATTACATTGTAAGTTTTTGGCGCTTTTGCATCGTGTGTAGAGTTTAATGGTAACTGAGTTGCCAAAATAAGTTTACGTAACCGTTTAGTGTTACATTTAATGAATGAGACATGCAACTGATAGATTACAGCTATACATATTGTACTGGGTACATGTTTGTCAAAGTAATTTATCTTGAATCGATTTCAATATTTAAAAAAAATTTTTTTTGCTGTAGTAATTTATTATTTAATTTTGACATTATTTAAAATGATATAAAAAATAGTGTTTTAGGCGTTTATTTTAAAGAGACAATTTACGTACTCATTTGCTGTCGTAAAGTAGCACTTTTTTGTGCAACTACAGATTTTCTGTACGATGTGTTATTTAAAAAAACTATTATCAACTCTCTTTTATCATTTAAGTAAGATAGGGAGTTATGCGACTATTTCCAATTCATAATTTCAACCCATTTCCCCACTTTTGCCGAGTTAAAGTTTGCACGTTATAATGAATCAAAATAAATATCTAGTGAGCAGTCAGTTGTCCGTGTTTAAAGCAATACACGCCAAACCACTTTGCTTATTTTTATAAAACTTAGCATGTAAGTATTATTTTTAATAATACCCCAGAACTGATTAGTGTTTAAGCAGAATCCGATTAGCTAAAGAAAAATTTAGATTAGAAATTTTTTTTTAGTTTTTGAATAGATAAATAGATAGATTTATTTTGTTTTTTTACACTAACAAAAGTATACGGTTGTTACGCTCTTTGTTCTCCCATCCATTCCCACGTAATATGCACAATCTATCCAACAGTATTTATTTTGCCTTTGCCTTCCTTCTTCTTCTCTTTTTCTGTTAATATATACCTATCTTGGCATCCCTTCTGTAATAATATCATAATACTTTTTGTTATACTTTCCTTCTTTTACTCTTGTTCTTCTATCTTGTACTTGTCTATCTTGATCTCTTCCCACTATATCTGATTCCATGTTTCTTTCTTTCCTCTTATTTCGCATATCCTTTTATTTCATTTCACTTTCTCATTCTTTACTTTTTGAGCTTCTATTTCTTTCCAAAATTTGTATAATATCTCATTCTCCATCTTCCTCTCTACCTTTTCGTCATACCTTACCGCTCTTCTTGTTTGAATTCTTATCTTTTTATTTTTACTTCTCTCGCACTATGTATCTGGTGTTTCTGTTTCTAATCCTAATACCCATTCCTACTACCTTTCTTGTACCCTTTCTAGTTCAACCCATTCCTTCCAACCCTACACCTTCGATCCAAACATCATCACTTCCAATATTCTTTTCCACACTAGTCTAATGATCTTACTTTATTTTTTCTAATTCCCTTATTTATTCTCTATCCTTATGTTGTAGTTTAAGATAAATCTAAATAGCTGTATTTGTTTACAATATTTCTTTTTCTTAACGCCATGTTATTTCCCTCTTTTTTTGTTTACATTATATCATCTTTGTTTTACCCATGTTTGCCTCTAACTTCTTTTGTTCTAAGTATTTCCTCATTATTTTATTACACTTTCATCTCTTCTTCATTTTTTGCCATTGCTACAATATGTCTACATACTCTAGTATCCATACTTAATTCATCCTACCACTATTCCTCCTACTTGGTGTTTTTCATTTCCTCTTCTAGGACACTAATATATAAAGAAAATAGACAAAGACTCTACTGAATCTATTATATCCTCACTTACCTATCTTTCTCTCATCCTATCTCACAATACTGTGAACACGTTCTCTACTTTTCTTCTATCTACTTGTTTATTACGTGTTTTAGCATTTGTAGACTGTCAATCGGACTCCTCTCTCTTTCTAAAGCTTATCTGTCAATTTGCTATGATTTTTTTCTCTACTTTTTTTTAACTTTCTTTTTATTATCTCGCTATTAACTTTGTATCCTACATTTATTAGGCTTATTTATCGGTAATTTTTATTTCCTCCTATCTCCTCTTATGTAAATTAGAGCATGTTATGGTCTCCATTCACTGTTGTGGTAGTTTACCTCCTTTCCGTATCATTTCATATGTTCTTCTCTTTCTCTCCACTCTCCCGTTGTGTTTCATCAGTAATTTTTTTAATTTTTCTTTCATTGCCATTTTTCAATTTCTTTTTCTCTGTTTCTCTTTTTCGTTTAATTTCTCTTATTTTTTTATCTAATTTTCGTAGTAAGTTCTTACAATGTTTTTGCCTTCTTTCTTGTTTATTTTTGTGGTATTCTTCTTTTTATTTTCCTTCTTTTTAAAAACTCCCAAGCCTGTGTTTTTGTTTTTATTTCTTTGATCTTTTTTTTAACTTCTTTTATATTCTTTCTTTCTGGTTTAAATTTAAAAAAATTTTGTTTTTTGTATTCTTCTACATCTATTTTTTGTTTTTCACTTTTCCTCCTTTTCAACATTTTTTACACTTTTTGAATTCTTTATTCCACCATTAATATTTTGTCCTTCTATTGTTTTTTCTTGAATGTTCTTTTTTCCAGTTGCATCTTCTATTTTCTTATCTACTTTTTATCTCCTGCATTATTTTTTTCGCTGTTCCGGTTTTCATCTATTATCCCCATTTCTTCCTTATACCTTTTATGTTATCTTTTGTACATATTTTTACCACTCATTATTCCCTATTCTGTTTTTCCTTTTTCTCCTCTTTTCTCACTAAAATTAATTGCAGCGGTTGGCATTTTTCGTTTACTAACGTAGTCTATTACTGATTCTTCCATTCCTCCTACAAATGTGAGATCTTCCTTTTACCCTTCCTCTATGTTACCGTTAATTATTGTCCATTGTCTTTCTTCACATAATTTTAACAATTTTCTTACTTCCCGTTTATTTGTCCATAGATCTTCTGCGTTTTATTCCATTTATCATCTCCCTCTTCCTCTAATCTTACATTAAAATCCTCATTTATTGATAACCTATCTTTTTTATTTTTACTAACTGGTTCTTCTATTTTTCTTTAGGTGGTTCTTTAGGTTCTTTCGTTTATTTCTTTCTGGTTAGTTTTATCTCTTTAATTTTTTTTAGCATTTCTTTCCAAATATTCATTTTTTCCTCTTTTTTTTTCTTCCGACCTATTTCTCGTTCTCTCTTTCTTTTTCCTTCTTTGGGCGTCCTTCCCATTTTAAGCTCTCTCCTCATTATCTTTTTGTCTTTGACGTTGACCATTCTAAATCTTGACCTATATTACTTATATTGTAATTGTAATTATTACTTTATTTTTAAAACTCCTTCATTTATTAAGTTTCGTTGAATTAATTTATTTCTACTCCGACGTAATTTAAATTCAAATTCTTGAACAATGCTTTCTACTTTTCAAATATTTGAACATGTGCATTTTCTTAATTTTGTTGTAATGCCAACTGTACAAATTGTTTACCTCGTTTTCTTAAACCCATTTTAAATCAATTTTTTATAAAGTTATGTACAGAGTGGCTCAGTTGAAAGCGAAAAATTCCCATAAAGTTTCTATTTACAGTCCGTTATTAATTAACTGTTTTTTTATTTATATAACTTTCAAAACTATACTTTATGATACATTATTATCTCACTCATTTTTTTCTCTCGCTTGATCAAAACCAAAAAATTGTTAATAACATTATAGCCAACAAATTAAAATTGAAATGAAGAATACCATCCAATCGCGTTATAAAAATTTTATGTTTTTCTTAAGACAAAATGTTTAAAAATACCCATCGTTTTTTAAATTTTCATGAGTAAAACAATACTCAAAATTTCCACACTTAACACATTTTGGGACAATCTTACAATAATAACTAATACATTTTACAAAATAATCAATCAATCAAATTAAATTTATTTGTTCTTTTACATTAACAAATCGATTCGGTTTTCTTATTATAACTATTTGCATTTTAAAATTTACATTACATATTAATACAATTAAAAAAAAATTGATACAAGAACATAACTTTCTGAATTTTTTATAATTTATTTTATTCTAACTTTCTAACAATTTTCTTCTTGTCATCTCCTTCTTTCTACCACTTCTCTCATCCATCTGGTCCTTCACCATTTCTTCAATAATGTCTTCCTCCTTCTTTCCTTTGTTCTTACTTTGCTGCACTCTACTAATAGATGTTCAATGTTTTACTAGTCTAATTTATTTTTATTTTCGTTTCTTTCTTCCATCCATCTTCTTCTGCTTTCTACCTCTTTCATCCAATTGATGTCCTCTCCATTTTCTCCTAGCAGAACTTTCCTTATCACTTCCTCTCTCATTAATTTGCTGCACTCATCTACCATGTGCTCTACATTCTCCTAATTTTCCCCACACATCCTACATTCTTTCTTCATCTTTCTTCCAATATTTATTTATTTCCTTATTTCCTACTCTATACCTCGCTATCATATGTCTTTCTTTTATGGTTAATCCTCCAATGATATATTTTGGTATCCCTTCCACCATCATATATTTGTATTTCATGTTATACTTCGACTCTTTTATCTTCATCGTTTTTCTTGTTTTTGGTTGTTTTTGTCCTTTTGTGTTATCTCTTCTTACTTCTTCTGTAGCATAACATCCTTTTCTATAGTATGTTCTTCTATCTTCTTTTCCGTGCTTTGTTCCATGCCATTTTACCTCCTTCCAACATTCATATTCATTGTCTTTTCTATCTTTCATTCTTTCCTCGAATCTTATTGCTCTCTTCCTGCTTGTATTCTTATTTTTCTATTTTCATTTCTTCCTCTATTAAATACCTTGGTGTTTCCCTCTCCAAACTTAATGTCCATCTCCAAAATTTTTCCTGTATCTTCTCTAGTTCTTCCCATTTCTTCCATCCCCAAATATCCGCTCCGTACATCATCACACTTATTACTATTTTTTCAATCAAATAGCCACTTTCTTTTTCTACTTCTTTGCCAAATAATCTTTCTCCTATACTCCATGCTTGTCCTATTATATTACTTCCTTTTTCCTTAATTCTTTTATATGGTCACTGTCTTTATTGTCATATTTTATTATGTACCCCAAGTATTTGTATTTGTTCACTCTTTCTATTTCTTCTTTTCCCCATACCATTTCTCCTTTTTTCCTATTTTCTTCTTAAATACAATTATTTTTTGTTTTTTTCTAAATATTTTCTCAACGTTTTTATTGCTTTCTTCATCTCTTCCTTTTTACTTGTAAGAATTACTATATCGTCCGCATAAGCAAATGTTATTACATTTTTTTTCTTTCTATTTTATTTCTCCAACCTGATCTCTCCTCATTTCTTCTTCTAGATCCCTTATATATTGAAAATAGCATTGGGCTCAACGGACATCCCTGTTTCAAACCTTTTTCTGTCCAAACTCCTTCCCTAACTTCCTTTCACCTTTACTCTATTTTTGTTTCTTTATAAATCTCTTCCACTGCTTCTATTATGTTTTCTCTTATTTCATTTTTTCATCATTTTCCATAATGTGTTTCTATCTACTCTATCAAATGCCGCTTTTATATCCACGAATAATGCATATACCTTACCTCCTTTTTTTCCTATCTCTTTATTACTAATTGTTTCATTATATATTATATTATCAATTGTCCCTCTTCCTTCCTAAACCCTGTCTGTCAACCTGGAATTATCTTTTTTTCTATTTCTTCTTCCATTCCTGCTCCTATTATTTCTGCGTATATTTTATATCAATATTTGTTAAACTAATCCCCTGTAGTTTTCAATCCTGCCTATCCTCTGCTTTGTATATTGGACAAATAATCGCTTCATTCCATGTTTCTGGAAAGCCTTTTCTCTGCCAAATTTTTTTAGTACTTTTCTTATTCTCTCTCTTATTTTTTCTCCTGTGTATTTCCACTCTTCACCCTGCGTTTCATCTGTGCCTCCTGCTTTTCCCATCTTTACTTTTTTTAAGGTCTCCTCCAGGTTTTTTTATTCTTCTTCTCTTTTACTTTTTTTCACCTATTTTTTTATTTTCTGCTATGATCTTAACTTCTTTCCTTGTAGTACATTTCAATGTGTTTTTTCAATTTTTTCTATTTATTGTTGGTTCTCTCCTATTTCCTTTGTTTCTTAATCTATTTACTAGTTCCCAAGCCTGCCCTTCATTTCAGATTTTCTTCACCTTTTTTTCTACGATTTTTCGATAATCCATTTTTTCTTTTTACATCTATTCTTAAAAGCTGTTCTTATTTTTCTTATATTCTCTATATTTATTTTACCTTTTTTTAATTTTCTTTTCTGCTTTTGCTTTCTTACATTCCCAGTTCCACTATTCTGACTTTATTTCTTTTTGTTTTTGTCATTTTAAATATTTGCTTTCCCGTTGCCATCTTCATTTTTTTGTAATTCTTTTCAACTAGTTTTCGACTTCTTCTGCTGCTTTCTGATCTTCCTTCATTTTATCAATATATTTTTCTATACTTTTGTCATTCCAAATTTTTTCTCTCTCTCTATACTATAGTTTCTTCTTCTTTTTCTTCTCTTATCAAGATTACTTTGATCGATTCTTGATCTGACTCTACTTCGTCTCCTATTCTTATATACTCTATTTCTTTCCTACTAGATCCGTTGGTTATAGCGTAGTCAAGTACCGTTCTTCCTCTCCCTCCAATAAATGTTAGCTTTCATTCTCCTCCTTCTTTTTTATATTCCCATTCAAAATCGTCCATCCTCTTTCCTCACACAGTTCCAATAATTTCCTACCTTGTCCGTTTATTTTTTATCTTTCGACTTTCTGTTTCTTTGTTCTCCATTTATCATTATCCCTCCTTCCTCTCCTGTTCTCGCGTTAAAGTCTCCTTCTATAATAAGTTTATTTTCTTCCCGTTCTTCAATTGTGCTTTTCTATTGTTTCTTTCGTTTTCTCCATTTCTTTTTTATATATTGTAATTATTTCGTATATTTTTCTTTCGTCTGTCCTTATTCTTGTGCTCATAATTTTTTTGTCTCACTTTTGTTTCCCTCTCTTTTTTTCTCCCATTTATTTTTTATTCCGATGATTATTCCCCCTTTGCTCCCCCCCATTTTTTTCTCTTTCTGCGAATTGTAATTCCCATTTAAATTCCTCTGGCATCTTATTACTCTAATTTTTCAATCTTTTTCTTCCAACCATGTCTCTACCAGTCCTACCATTTTGAAACCCTTTATGTATCTCCAGAAATCCTCTCCTTTATTTTTATTCTCGCAATATTTCAGAACAGAATTTTTTTTTCTCCCCTTTACTCTTCTTTCTTTCCCTTCCCTTTTTCTTCCTCTAACTTTAGTTTTTGCTACCCTCTGTCTTAAACCTCCTTCTTCCTCCACCCATCTCCTTTCCACCCCTTCTACCCATAACTTTCCATACTCCACATTCACTCTTTTCCCTTCTACTTTCTGTTTCTTTTTTTGTCAAATCATTATCAATTTAAATATCTGTATCTCTCAATTTTATTTTTTCTTTCATTATTTTCATTTTCTCTTCCCAGCTCCCAACTTCACCACTATCGCACTCTTTCCTACTTCTTTCCCTATTGTGAATGTGTCTGATAATTCTACTTCTACTCCTATTTTTTCTTTTAACATCTTTTTGACTCCATCTCCACTTGGTTGTTCTATCTTTATTGGTCCCTTAATGACGATGTTGTTTCTCCTGCCTTCTTTTTCTTGTCTTTCTATCTTTTTCTATTTCTTCTCATTCTTTTATCCATCTCATCTTTTTCTTTATCTAATTTTGCCTTTCTGTCACCCATAATTCTTCTTTTTTCCATTTCCTCCTTCATCTTTCTAATCTCATCCTTTTTTAAATCCCTCTATCATATCTCTTCTCATCTCTAATATCAACATTTATATCTGTTCCATTGTTTTATCTTCGTGTTCCATCTCTCTATTTCAATCTTGTTCTGGCGTCCTCGGTGTTTTTGTGTTTTTTCTCTTTATCTTGTCATCCAATTTCTCTTCCCCACTTGTTTCTCTCTTCCTTTTCAAAAATTCTTCTATATTTTCCAAACTTCCCGATCTTTCTCGTATCTCTTTTTTTCTGTTCATTTAAAACTTCCTTATATAAGCCAAAGAAATTATATTAATTTTTTATACCACTAATAGATACTTAATCACTAATTCTTATATTATATGCCCTCACATTAAATCTATTTACTATACTGCACTAATAAATACGCAATTGTTATTAATATTATAGCCAACAAATTAAAATTGAAATGAATACAATGCAATCGCGTTATAAAAATTTTATGTTTTCTTAAGACAAAGCTTTTAAAATAGCCATCTTTAGCCTCTATCGTCTTTTTAAATTTTCATGAGTAAAACAATACTCAAAATTTCCACACTTACTACATTTTTAGGACAATCTTACAATAATAACTAATAAATTTGGCAAAATAATATATTAACTCAACATCCACTACAAAATCTTGTAAAAGCATTTCAAAACCATATGGATGCGATGCTCGGCGAGTAACGCCAACGGGAGCCGGTAGATGGAATTTAAAACAAAATTTTTACGAAAACGAGATCAGTATCCTCGTTTCGCTCAAAGTACCACCTACTGTCAAATATCACAAAGAAAAGGGTTTGTTTATATTACCGTCTTCGGCGAATTCATACAAATTTTGGAACATGCTCACATTCTTACTCATTTCTCGAATTTAGTAAATAATGTATAAGAAATACAAAATAAATTAATTGTTTACAAACATAACGTCAAAATATTATTTTTTCTTCAAACGTCAGTACATCTAACATAAAATCTTAACTCTTCAAAGTGATTTTCGTGAAGAATACATTAAAACAACAAACAAAAGCAATGTATTAGTTTGGTGGGCTCTCCGTATTTGGTCGTTCCTTTGTTTGTCGCCTCTTCGTGGTTTTCTTCTTTAGCAGTTAAAATATACGGAAGATCGCAGCACAATTTTTCTTTTCGTACATTTTGGCAAAATAATTTCTGGAAGGATGCATTCTTTGTAGAACTGTGAAAATTTTAACGCATATTTGTCCCCAGAAATTTTTATCGCGAGATTCTTTTGGTAAATAAATCCGTTTGGCGATCCACAAATACTATGGGACGACAAATGTTTTTACCTGTTATATGCAATTCCCCTTTGATCTAAAATTAAATAGATACAAATTCAAATTCGAACAAACTCTTCCCAGCTGCTTTTGTTTTGAACAGGCGTATAGGGCATTTTCTTCCACCAGTTTATTGTCGCCAATTAAACCTACATTAAAAATAATTGTTTCCCAATTCATGATTATATTTTCTAAACTATGAAATTCTCTTTTTATACTATGTATTCTCAAATAATCCGTGGGTCTGTGACATAATGTGCGGGAAACTTGTATGTCAGTTTTTAGATCTTAGGTGTAGAATGCTATGAAACGTGTAGATCCGCGACATGAGACCCAAAAAGTTCACCGTTAGATTTCGGCTTATACAATATTGGATGCAAATATTTTTTAAATTGTACGTCAGCTTTTTGCAGACAGATCTCTAAGGTATGGTTTAGTTACCAAAGCCAAAAAGCTGACGTTTTATCCAGACCCAAACGTTCAGGCCCATACAATTCTCATTGCAATGTGCATTGGCAATTGTATCGTCAGCTTTTTTCTAAATTGCTTTTTCTCTGTGAAATATCACCGAATTTCAAAAAGCTGACGTTTTGGTTGAAGCGGTGAAAAGTTAAAAGGAAAATGAAAAAAATAACAATTTTCCGATTTTCTGGAAAATCAATTCGAATTTGACGTTGGTTTACGTTGTATGCCAATAATCCCAACAATTTCTCTTTTTAATCAAATTGGGACTTGAGGGGCAGAGTATTAAAAAGAATCGAATTATGACATTTTTTGGATGTATTTTCCTTAAGTCACAGCTTCAACCAAAACGTCAGCTTTTGAAATTTGATGATATTTTATGGAGAACATGCAATTTACAAAAAGCTAACAATACAATTGCCATGCACATTGCGATGAGAATTGTATGGGCCTGAACGTTTGGGTCTGGATAAAAATGTCAGTTTCTTGACTTTGGTAACTAAACCATACCTTAGAAACCCGCCTGCACAAAAGCTGACGTACAATTTATAAAAATTTATTGCATCCAATATTGTATGGGCCCAAATCTAGCGCTAAACTTTTTGGGCTTTATGTCGCTGGATCTGCACATTTCATAGCATTCTACACTTAAGATATAAAAACTGATATAGAAGTTTCCTGATACATTATGTCACGGGCCACAGACTAAAAAATGAGTGAAAACGATCAAGTACTTTACAACTGGTAGTTACCGCAGTTCAAACTGATGAAAAACTAGACGCGTATCTTGCAAGTAATGTATAGTATGTATTCCAAAAATATTGGGTTCTGTAATATACAGTTGGTCACCAATTTGATGGACAGTTTTACCCAGCGGTTAAAGTATTGTTTTCAGTTATTTTTAAGGATAGTTTAGCATCTACTCACCATCTGGAGAAGAGGCGAGAAAAACCATATTCAATATCTACAAACAAGCCTGACTCTCTTATTATACAATTATTTTTTCCGCAAATAATTGTTTTGTCACATTTGTTGACATTATTGTTCACCGCTGCTTTAGAGTACGGTAATACTCTAAAGCAGCGGTTGAAAATTGTTTTGGGTAAAGAATGCACTTGACCAAGACGTGGCAAGATGTGTCAGCCCTACGTTTGCAGACACTTCCCAAAAAAAGAAGCTGTCAGCCTCTCTCTACTGCTTGACATGTAAACTGGGTTACTAAATTGCCCAATAGTCAACTCAGCAATTGATGTTTGTTCTTCTTTTGTCACCTATGTTATTAGGTACACAGTTATTTAAAAACTTATAATCAATTAATAAACTAAGTGTATAAATATTGCCTATACATGAAATAATGGATCTAATATTTGTTTCTAAAATTTAATTATATGTATATAGTTTATATCCGCACCTATAATAAAAGCAACTTTCTTTCACATGCCGCTTGCAACTCTTTGTTACTTATTTTGGGTTGTTCTGAACAAGGACCATAATCTATTTGCGCTGTAAGACTAAACTCTTTTTCTTTCGGCAAATTATTGATTTAGCAAATAAACGTCTTTTGTCTGATTTTGTGCTTTGGCGATTTACGTAGCGTTTCAAAATTTTTCCTACACTACGATAATTAATTTCTCTCCAACAATTGATATGTCATGAAGTACCGGCATTGTATCTAGGTGCGGCTAAAGTAGCCCTTTTTGAAAGGAGCCACGTTGAATAAGATTTAGTCGCTTTCTTGAATTAAATCTTGCCATTATTGGCATAAAAAGTACCGCACAATTATTAGTCTCATTTTAGATGAAGTGGTACTTTTTCAGCACAAGTTGACTCTAATGCGCCTGTTTTTTTTTTTTTTAGTATTTTTGTTACAATGTTTGAAGAATTACACTTACCGGTAATATATGCCCTAATACCAGACAATTGTAACACTGAAAATAATGTAGGACCTTCGATGTAGCCGTTTAGCTCACATATTTCACTTCGACAATGAGTATGTTCCCCAAAATAATTATTTACGCAGTTCAGAAGATATTTTTTCAAAGTATCTGGATTGCCATTTACGTTTACGTGAATTGTTTTTTAACATGTTTTGTCAGATCTTTTATTTTGGCAATAGTCAAGAGCTTACGGCCTTCTATAGGAAAAATTTTTATGTCATTTTTCAATATGTGAATTTTTTTACTGAAATTTTTTACAGCGTGGTTGACACATTTTGTTTTTCATTTTGCAAAAAATACGGTGTTGTAATGGAAAAAATAATTAATTTTTACTTCTTAACCATAATCTACTTTTTCTCGGATTTTGGCAAAAACGGTAAAATCAGCAATAAACATTTTATATCAGACACCATGCATTAGGATACTTTGATAAAAACCTTCGCATATGATGTCAGATTCCATTGCTAAGGAAGACCCAGTTTTGTTAAGATTACTGGCTCTAGCACAAATAGAGCAATACTTATTTCTAATACCTAAGAATAAAACTTTTTGGGTTTGTTTTCCAATTATAACTGCCTAAACATTTGTAAACAAAATATTTTTTTATCTATGATTGATATGTAGTAATTTACTGCTCCAGAATAGGCATTATAATTAGTGACCATAACTTTGTTTCTCCACCCTCCGTCTAAGTAAACTGTAATGTAAGGAACTCCATCAGAATCTACATTACCATCTTCAATAGCTATTTGCCGTTCTAACTTTACAGCTTCTACTATTGAATCTTCCAATGATTTTTCTACAATTTCCAACGATGTTTTCAATTAGTAATATAATCTGAGACTGTTTACTACAACTCAATGTCCTGTAACTATCTCATTTTGCTTTTATGTAATTTCCTCAAGTGTGAGATTATGTGCCATAACCCTATTGAAATCATATATACAGTAAAAGTTTTACAAGTTTTGTTTTTTAGTAGCTTGCAGGTTGATAAACTGATAAACACAAAAAGCAAAAGAAAAGAAAGAATAACGTTATAAGTAAAGGGAATAAATATTCCTAACATCGACACAAAAGAAGAAGTAGAACATTTGATAAAAAATACTTAGGGTGTGAATGAAAAATTAAAACAGCGTACAAATTGGAAAGATGCCAGAAAACAAAACAGTACTAGTAGAATGCGAAGAATGGAACAACAAAAAGAAATTATAGAAAACAAACAAAAACTAAAAGATTCACCAATTTATATAGAAAGTGACAGGACTGAAATGGAAAAGAAACATACAAAAATAATATACGAAAAAGCTAAACTAGAAAGGAAAAAGAACACACAACAAGAATAGGATATCAAAAGCTCTTAGTAAATGAGAAAACATACTACTGGAACAACAATAAACATGAACTTAAACTACGTAGCACCGACAATAAAAAACTAAGTAGATACAGTCTGGGACAAACGTTGATGACACAGGCTACAAAATGACAATAAACACACAAAGCAAAAAATACAAACGGACGATAATAATATTAAAACTGTTAAAGAAAAACATACGAAAAGTAGCAACATAGAATACCAGAGGATTACTAGGAAAGGCGTACGAACTCATACAAGAATTCAATAAACAAAAAATTAGATATTTTAGGAATCACAGAAACTAAAAAGAAAGGTAAAGGAGAAATAGAAATGGAGGAAGGACATCTTTTAATTTATAACAGAGTGAGGAGAGAATGTTAAGAGCAAGGGAGGAGTGGGATGTATTATCAGGCAAGAGCACACAAAGCAAATTGATTAAATGGACTGGAATTACAGAAAAAATCACTAAAATAGAGATGGCACTAGAGGAAACTACAACAATTATAGTAGTTTACGGTCCAAATAAAAATGATAAGAAATCAATAAAGGAAGAGTTCTGGGAAAAACTAAATGAAACTATAGAAAATGTGAAATATAGACTAATAATAATAGGAGACATGAATGGAAAAGTATGGGAAAAAGATCAAGAAAGCAGTGACCGTGATAGGAGTACATGGAGAAAGAGAAAGAAATAACAACGGAAAAGGTTAATAAATTTTTGTGTAGTGAATGATTTAATAGTAACAAACAGTTTTATCAAAATAAAGACATTCATAAATTTACAAAAAGGTTAAAAGTAGAGAGAAAAGGTCGATTATTGGTTACTTACTTATAAGCAGGAGCAACAGTAAAGATGTAAAAGAAGTTAAAGTTAAAAGAAGGGCGGAGATACACAGTGACCACTATTTGTTAAGGGCAAAAGTAAAAACGGCAGCTGGGAAACAAAATAATAAGACACAAGGTTAAAGCAAGTAATGAAAGATTAAGGAGGAATGTAAGAACATACAAACTAAAGCAAAAGGAAGTAGCAAAAAGCTTTAAAGAATGCACAGAAAATAAATGGACAAGTTGCCAAACAGCATTCAAAAGGGCAACTTATGAGGAAAAGTGGAAAACTATTTAAATCAATAGTATTAGATACAGCAGAGATGTTTGTGAAACAGCTATTGCGGGTGGAAAACACAAAATTAATGCAAAATGGTGGAATCTGAACATACAAGAGCAAGTAAAAAAAAAAAGCAAAAATGCATAGAATATTTACGAAAAAGAACAAACAAAAGCCACCCAAATAATGGAAACACCAAAGAATAAAAGTGAAAGAGATGATAACAAATGCAAAAAGAGGAGTTGTGGAAAGAAGATTAGAGAAAAATGGAGAGAAAGACAGCAAATATAACCAGAAACTATTCTTCAGAGTACTTAAGCATTTAAGAAAAGGAACCTGTAAATAACAACAACAAACAAATTAAGAACAAAGAAGGTCAAATACTAAGAGAAGAAAATGAAGTCATGGAAAGGTGGAGAGAGTATTTTGAAGAACTGTTAAATGTAAAAGTTTTAAATAAATTAGAAGAAGGCAACGATGAGATTATTAGTCCCCCAGTAGAAATTCACAATGGAGCTATAGAAATGGAAGAAGTAAAAGAAGCTATACAAATGTTGAAAAGAGGGAAAACAGCAGGGTATGATGGTGTGACCTCCAAAATGGTACAAAATCTGGGAAAAAATAAAATTAGAATATTAACAGAACTCTTCAATTACATCTAGAAAGAAGAAGCTATCCTAGAAGACTGGCAAGTAGAAATAATAACTTCAGTGTTTAAAAAGGGGATAATGTCGACTGTGGTAATTATAGAGGTATAACTCTACTATGTATCGTATTAAAAATTTTACGAAAGGTTCCGGGAAGAAGACTCCAAAAGCAATCAAAAAGATCTAGAAGAATCCCAAAGAGTTTCTCACTGTGTAGAAGGCTTGAGGCAGGCTGGCGTTCTAAGTCCAATACTATTTATATTCATAATGGACGGTGTACTAAAAAAGTAAAATCGAAGGTTAAAAGTACATATTGGATACGAAAATATGGAAGCAGTGCGCATCAGTGAGTGTGTATTTGCAGACGATCTTGTACTCTTTGCAAACAACAAAAAGAAAGAACAGTATCAAAACTTGGGATAAAGCCTTAGCCAAAAGAAATTTGTACATCAATTTTAAAAGACGAAAATAATGACTATCGGCAAAAAAAAAAAATTTAAAGATAGAATTAAATAAACAAGAGTTGTAACAAGTAAGAAGTTTTAAATATTTGGGTGTACAAATTCAAAGTGATGGAAAACAGGAGGCAGAAATAAATGAAAGAATAAGTGCAGTAGTTAAAGTGTATTACGCATTAAACGCTAATTTTATAGAGAATAAGGAAATATCCTCAAAGACCAAGATAAATGTGTATAAATCGATTTTTTGCCCAATCCTTACGTACGGTAATGGAAATTGGGTACTCTCAAATACAAATAAGGCAATAGAAATGAAATGCCTACAGAAAAGTAAAAGGATTACAAGAAGAGACCGGGTAAGAAACGACATGTAAGGGAAGAGTTAAAAGTGGAACCAGTGCTAAAGAAAGTAGAAGATTAAAAACTACAATGGTACGGACATTTAACAAGAATGGAAACCAGTAGACCTGTAAAGAAGATGTGGAAGACGATACTAGGAAAAAACAAACTAAGAGGAAGTGTTCTGCTTTAAAGTGGGTCACACTGGATACATAATATATGCCAATGTGAACAACTATAAACTATTACTAATATAAAGATGAGAAATTATGCAGTACTTGTTAGTATGGTGTTGCCAAGTTTGACTGATGCCATTCCTTTCGTGAAATATGTTTACTAAGTTTATTGCATGACTTGCAAAAGTATACATATTCGACGGTAGCGGCAATCGACAGAACATCTGCAAACTTAAATGCATAAAAGTATACGTGTTACGTGTTTTATTATAGAAGGTTGTGGTGTTACGGCAATTAACTACCACAAAGTTTTTAGTTTAACCGCATGCAGCGGTAGCAATCATTCTAAAATTTTAATTTTGAAGAGATTTTAAATTTATTTTAGTTTCTGTTGTATTCATAGTTAGTGCTATTTCTTTTGATTGTTTGTTTAGTTCTTTCATCATTTTTGTAATTCTAATCGATTCTCTGCAATAAACATTAGCTTCAATCGGATGTAACCACATGGCAGGCAGAAGCAGCCATCTGATATTAAAAGGTTACACCCATGATTAATACAAAACATAAGAAAGGAAACTGGTATCTGAAGTCCACTCTGCTGTTTTGTAATGAGTTTGTAATTGTCCACATTTCTATCGAGTCAAATGCCTTATTATAATCTATAAAAAGCTAGGATATATGTCTTTGTTGTATTCTGTTATTCTTTCAGTGATGTTTGGAGTGATTGCATGTGGTCTAGAGTATTGTATTTTTCTAAAACCTGCTTGTTCGGTGTTTTGATACTGTTCGAATTTGCTTGTTTGTCTTGTTGTTATTATTTTCATCAGCAGTTTATATACTTGACATAAAAGACTTATTGGTCTAAACTTCCTAGATCTGATTTATTTCCTTTCTTATGCAACAACACGATTAGTGCATTTTTCCAATTCTGTGGTATTTTCCGTTCTTCCAAGCATTTGTTTAATAGTATCTTTAAGTTTTTAATAATTGTTTTTCCATATTTAATAAGTTTCGGAATTACCTGTCTTCTCCTGAGCTCTGTTTAATTTAATTTCTTTAATTGCGTTTTCTATTTTGTCTTCTTCCATTTCTCGTTATTGCTACCTAACGAACCGACGCAACGTTAAGAATTGTGTGTTCTTTTTATTTTATCTGGTTTGCTTGAGTTTGGTCTATTTTGGTGTTTATATGGCTGGACAAAATGTAGTTACAGCTAGGTCCTTTGCCTGATGGTAACAGTATGGTATTTGAAAAAAAAATTACCTGTTTTGTGATTTCTTTCTCAAACTGACAAAATTAAGTTAAATGTCCACCTTTTCACTCTTAAGGTTGTTCTATCACTCGGGACAATTTCAGATTTCTAGTAGGCGGTTCACTATTTTTATTTCTTGTTACATAAATAGCTATTTGTTGTTTTTTTGTTTCTAAAACTGTTTAAAATGCACGTAATGTACAAAAAAATTGACATCAACAATTCAACAATATATTATTAATCTATTAATATTAATCGGCTTCCAAGTCAGGCCTGTTGCGATCAGAAAAATTCGCCCGCGAGTACATTCATTTCACAATCTCCAAGAGTTTCAGTATTTATCGTTTACTTAATGTTAATTTTTCTCATTGATTTTAAGTAAAAATTAAAAAAAATAGGAAGTTGTCAAAAAAACAATTTTATTATTATTTTACGTTTTAATTAAATTAAATACAACGAAGACGAAAATAAAAAAAATAGCTCCTGCACGACATAAATAATAATGTTAGCTATATGTTTGTGCAAAATCAGAAAAAAAATTCTAAAAATAAGCGAGATAAATTTACATAAACTTTATAGCTCCCTGAGAGAACAGCCTTAAGGATAAGGCACGTTATCAACGGTCACTTGAACTTCAACTCACAGTGCAATTATCATGGATGTTTATTCTGATGGAATTCAAATAAGAACTTTGTTTTTCTATATGATTCTCTGTATTTCTTCTGATATCTTCTTTTATTTTCTTTTGTACAGTTTTATTTAATTCCGTGTATTCTATCAAAACCTCTTTTACCTTGGTTTGCTAATTCTTGTCTTTTTTTTAATAGTTGTTTTGTTGCTTTCCTGATATTTTTTACATTTTTTGTTTTCTTTTCTGCTTGTAACATTGCATTTGTCATCTTTTGTTAATTAGTTCTATTGTATCTTGTTTTCTAATTTTGTTGTACCAGAGGTGTTTTTCTCAGTTCAATTCTGTATTCGTTGGTTTTTCCTTAAGAAGTTTTTATCTATTTTTTGTTTAATTTTTTTATTAATTTTATTCGTTGTTTTTGTGCATTTATCTTTATATTTCCTCTTATTAATCTGTGATCACTACTTGTTATTATTATTATTGGGTATTTGTTAATTACCGTCACATCTGTAACTAGGTGTTTATAAGATGATATAATGAAGTCGATCTCATTTCATGTTGTTCATTCGGGGCTTTCTACATTCACTTTCTTTCTTCCTTTTTCTTGTAGAAAGTATTCATAATATATAGGTTTTGTCTTACTGTGTATTAGACTAATGTTTGACCTCTTTGGTTTCTCTGCCTTATTCCAAAGTATTCTACTAATTTTTCATTATTTTCTTTCTTTTCTACTATGGCATTAAAATCTCCAATTATGATATAATGGTGTGTTTTGTTTAGTGTTGTTGCGGTATTTATTTCTTCGAAGAATTGATTGACCTCTTCATCTTCGTGTGTCGATGTTGGCGCGTATACCTGAATTATTTTAAAATTGTATCTGTTGGATATTTGAAGTATTAGGTATGCAACTCTTGATGAGATGGATCTTATTTCTTTTGTGTTTTGTTCTATCTTTTGTGTATCATAAATTCAACTGCCGTTTATTTGTGTATTCATTGAAGAGATTTGTTGAGTTTTTGGCCTTAACTCGCCGCGCTGGCCATACGTGTTGGCAGTCGACCCGGTCTCGCCTCCTATTTTCTAGTGATAAACTGTACCAAAGATTTTCTTTTCCACTTTCAACCTAGTATTGACGTTGTTGCTGCCCTTGGTCAAGTTTTATCATATCTGGCTATCCTCACCTAGTTTAGCCTGTAGGTCAATACAGTTTATATAATACATTTTTTTACAGCCTCAGTTGTGTTATGTGATAAATAAGTATATATCATCAATTGCATTTAACAACAAAGTATCATCTCTATATTGCATTAACTAGGGTAGTAAAATATGTTGATTCATTTATTCATTAGTATGTACCTAGGTGTCTGATTAAGAGAGATAAGCCACTGTATCTCAGAAACTATTTATCGTACAATTTATGGAAGAATACAAAGTCCCATAAACTTGAAAATTATGCAGTTTCTCTTATGCGCCTTTAATATACATAATTTCTTCCTTTAGTTGTACGAGAAATCATTCTTGAGATACAACGGGTTTCCTCTCTTAATCAAACCCTGGTACAATAAAAAATAAAAGCCTGAGACTGGATATTTGTGGTACCCCTTGACTAATGTCGATTGGAAATCTGTTCCTTTCGCGTCTTTTAGAAACTGCATAAAACCTTTCGGGTTCTGTCGGTTAAGTACAATGTAGACATAACCCACAAATCCCGGTTATTTTTCAAAATTTAAACAACAATATTAGATTACCCATATTAATAATATCGAAAGCTTTACGTTAAATCAAAAAAAAAACGTAGAAATTAATTTACAAGGATTGTAAGAGCATCTTGGTAGATGTTCTCCCGCAGAAACCAACTCGTTGACTATAATACATTTTTACAAAAAAAAAAACAAATATACAGGGTGTTAAGTAAATATCCGGCAAAAATATGTCTAGTGATGGCGGTCAATAAATCTAACAAAACCTTATCAAAAATTTTTGATTTTTTGCTTATTCTGACGAGACGCTTGTCTATGCCTTTATTAATTAATTGTTTTTATTGTTGATTGTTAGACAATAATGGTTTCCACAGATTTGACTATTGTTATTTTGATTAATGTCGTTTTGACAAAACTGTAAATAACTGACAATTAATAAGTAAATGATATTTACTTTAACTGATCTTGTCAAAATATTTTTGATTATTGCTAACATATGAGCAAATAATTCATCAGCCTTAAAATAGTCATAGGTGGGTATCAAAATTTAAGAAAATTTCAATTTTTTTTTTACTTTTTAGCAATTCCATGCCAAAAGTTATTAAGTTTTTCGTTTTTATTTATTGTATTGGACTGGTTGAAATGGCATTAACATCAGATATAGGTAATAGCAAATTTATATCTGAAAACTATAACACGTTTAGATGTGGCAGGCAATATGTTATAATAGGTAAACAGTGGGGTGGTGGTGCATTGTTAGCAATTAGAAGATCGATAACATCTGAAATCATTGACACAAGCACTCTAAAAAACTAAATTCACTCTATTGACGTTATTGGGTGTAAATGTAAATTTCAATTTGGTTCTTGTTATCTACATACCTCCAAGTACGAATCTCGACTGTTTTTTTAACTTTCTTGGAAATATTTGAACAATGTGTTATAATTATCAACATATCATGCTGTTAGGTGATTTTAATGTTTCAAACTTTATAAGCAACTCCATAAATGATAACAAGCACAGAACTATTTTAAATTTTATTAATACCTTAAATTTGAATCAACAAAATTCAGTTTTAAATGTAAACGATAGGCTTTAGACTTAGTTAGTTCAGTTACTCATGATAGTGATCCACTAATTGGTGAAGATGTTTATCATGCCGCATTGTCTATAACTTTTGATTCAGTAATAATCAGTGAAAACTTTCCTGCTAATACTTCAAATAAGCCTTTTAATTTCTTAAAAGTAGCCTTTCCTGCACTCTATAATCATTTTCTACACATCTATTGGCAATTTATATATAACTACGATGACATCAATATTGCTGGTAACGAATTTTATAAAATACTTATTCGGCTTTTGAGTTATATGTTCCTCAGTACCGTAATTGTAAATCAACATTTCCAAAATGGTATACTCCGAAATAATTAGCAATATTAAACTAAAAACAAAAATATTTAATAAATTTAAAAAAAAGCACATTAATCAAGATCTTTAAGAATTCAAACGTTTAAGAAAACTAATTAAATTACAAATTAAAATAGCTTATAGAAAGTATATATCTGATGTCGTAAATTCTATTTCAAATGATTGTAAACAATTTTGGAATTACATTAGTTCTAAGAAAGGAAATTCGAGAATTCCTGGTAGAATGAAATTCAATGATGACATTCTTTCTTGTCCTGAACAGATTATTGAAGCTTTTGGCACTTATTTTCGAGTATATTTTCAACACCAAGTCATATACAATCGTCTGTGGTTAAATCAGATATTAAATCTATTCATAATGTCACTGTCTCTTATATTTCAGAAGATGAGGTTATTGTTGCAATAAAAAAACTTAAAATTAAAACCACCGCTGGTTTCGACCAAGTACTGTCATTTTTGTTTAAAGACTGTTATTGTATCTTTCCTGACATCTGAAAATCTCTCGAATTACACCAATTTTCAAATCTGGTGACGTAGCTGATATCAAATATTAAAAAAGTTTTTAAAATAACAATTTTTAATTAGGTTTATAAACACATTAAGTCATTCATTTCACCTTCACAACATGGCTTCATGAAGAATCGCTCGACTGTCACTAACTTAGTGTACTGAGTAAAATGTGTATGAGGTGGTAGATAATAGAGGTCAAGTCGATGTGATTTACACCGATTCTCTAAGGCTTTCGATACCATTGGGCATAACATTATTGATAAATTACTTAGCTTTTGTTTCCATAGTTCTTTTCAAGTATTCTTTAATTCGTACTTAAAAACCGCATGCAATATGTCAGTTATAACAGTTATTAATCGAGACCTTTTGTTGCATCATCTGGAGTACCCCAATGATCTCATTTGGGTCTATTATTATTTTTGATCTATATTAACGACTTAGTCAATATACTCACTTGTTGTAAACTTTTTTGCTGATGACCTTAAAATTTTTCGTCAATTACATCACTTAATGATTGTTTCTTATTACAACAACAAATTGACAAGCTTTTTATTTTGGTGTAACAAAAAAAGGTCTTTCCTTGAATTTAAATAAATGTAAAGTAATATCTTTTTCTCGTAAATTAAATCTCACTGTTTATTCTTATCAAAATTGATTCTACACTTGTTAAAAGATGCGATGAAGTTAAAGATCTGGGAGTAACATTTGACAGTAAACTTTCATTCAATACCCACATTCACAACATTAGCTCAAACAAAATGTTAAGCAGGGTTTTTCACTTAAAACTCCGCACGCCAATAACTCCAAAACAAAAAGAAGTATTTAATTTCTGTAAAAAGTGATCAATATATGGGGTCAAGTAGATATTTTTCAAAGTTTAAAAAATTCGACGCCTGCAAAAGAGCTGGGCGTCGCGACGCGTCGAAAAATTAATCGATTGCAGGGACTTTGAAAATAAGCGCATACAAAAGTACATGTTATTTAAAAACTTTTTGTAGTTTAATCAAACTTATTTACTTTACTCGTTTCTGAGTTATACCGGGTTTATAAGAAACCCTTTTTTATTGACAAAAAATGCGATTAACGATTTTTTTTACTAGTATGCCATGAATATTAGTTACTATAGCAACCATTGTTATCGCAATTTTTTCGAGTGCAATTAAAAACGATAAATGTCAGTGCTGTGTCAAAGATATTGTCACATTTTGTCACAAGAAATATCCAAACTTGTTCGGTTGAAAGAAGACTAACAATAATTATGTGAACATGGTGCAATTTAGCAATGAGGAAAAAGTAGACATGTTACTGGTGTTTGGAGAATGCAGGTCCAATTGTAGAGAAGCAAAAAGAGTTTACGCACTGCGTTATCCAGAAAGAAGAGTCCCCGATGCAAAAACCTTTTCAAGTTTATGTAGAAATTTAAGGGAATATGGCAGCTTCGTAAAACCTAAGAGATATAGAGAAAAAATGGCTACAAATGATGAAAATACCGCTGCTGTAATTTAGCAGGTTCATAATAACCCTAAGATATCCCTAGCAGGAATAAAAGAAAATACCGGTGTTACCATAAGTTCATCGTGGAGAATTCTACATAGAAACTCTTTTCGCCCGTACAAAACTAAACTAGTTCATAAATTAGAACTAGGTGATTACGCTAGAAGAATGGATTTCTTAGCAACATTGTCCGATTTGTATAGCCAAGATGCAAATTTTCTATTCAAAATCTTATGGAGCGACGAAAGTCGATTCCATAATAATGGAATCGTTAACACAGATAATTCTCGTTTTTAGTCTGAAAACCAGCCTCGTTAGATTACAGGAAGTGGCAATCAGCGATTTTTTGGCATCAATGTTTGTTGCGGCATATTAAATGGATTCCTTATTGGATCTCACTTTTACGAAGGCACTTTAAATGCAGATCGCTATTTAAGATTTCTTCAAACTACACTTCCGGAACTATTAGAAGATGTGCCCGTTGAGACTAGAATGAACATGTGGCTACAACAGGATGGAGCGCCTGCACATAATGCCCAAATTGTAACGAGGTATTTGAACAGAGAATACCCCAATAGATGGTTTGGTACTAATGGACCAGTAAGGTGGCCGGCGAGGTCTTCGGACATTACACCACCTGATTATTTTCTTTGGGGTTACCTAAAAGATGTTGTTTATGAAGAACCTATCGAAGATATGGCTGATCTGATTAACAAAATTAGTGCAGCGTGTGCCGCTATTACAAGAAGGACGCTCCTACAAGTTACCCAAGCTCATCTGTTAAAAGTTTTTGATAGTTGTGTTCGAGCAGATGGACATAATTTTGAACAAAATTTTTAATTTGTTTTATTATGTATTAATTTCAATAATAATTTTGGTTATTAGATTGCAGGTATTTTGCTTTAGTTTTTTATTTATTTATTCATATTATCACAACTAAATGCCTAATTTTGTCAAAATAAATACTCGTATAAAATAAGTTTACTAAAATAATAATTATAAAATCATACTAGTTGTACTTTAAACATTAACATTAAAAAATACAATAATACAAAAGCCAGTTTACATGACAACATCTATTGTTTTTAATTGCACTTGATAAAATTGCGATAACAATGGTTGCCATAGTAACTAATATTCATGTCATACTAGTAAAAAATCGTTAATCGCATTTTTGTCAATAAAAAAGGGTTTCTTATAAACCCGATATAACTAAGAAACAAGTAAAGTAAATAAGTTTGATTAAACTACAAAAAAGTTTTTAAATAAGATGTACTTTTGTATGCGCTTATTTTCAAAGTCCCTGCAATCGATTAATTTTTCGACGCGTCGCGACGCCCAGCTCTTTTGTAAACGTTAAATTTTTTAAACTTTGAAAAATATCTACTTGACCCTATATATTGATCACTTTTTAGAGAAGTTAAATACTTCTTTTTGTTTTGGAGTTATTGGCGTGCGGAGTTTTAAGTGAAAAACCCGTATA
>JALBCR010003441.1:0-303864 GCA_030710515.1 Abscondita cerata | reverse complement strand
AATTGGGTAATGAACGAACGTACTACTGCACTTCACATTTTGATTGATGAGCTGCAAATTCCTTATTCAGCAACAATATTGGCATCATAAATTCTCAATTTAAGTTTTTGAAAGAGATGATCAGCAGAACCCGGAAATCAAGCAAAATACGAACAGAATGGGACCACCGTCGGAATCAAAAATTTGACCAGACGCCGTTGGTAGCAAGAGCTTGAGATGTCCTTGAATAGAACACTTTCGAATTGTTTGAGATGGTTCAGCTAATCAGCAGTTACCCGACTCTAATTGAACTGAGGATTGTCATTGAAGGAAGGTGGAGCGTAAAAGTGATGCACTGCTACCACAAAAGAACTACAGAATACCTGGATGCACACTGCGACGAAGCGGCCACTACCAAAATTAATTAATGCAAAGCACCATTATTTATAGTTCTAACCTTTGTTGAGGAGACAATTTTATAAAAAAGCATCACATGAGTTCAAAGGGTGTAAGCCTTTGCCAAATTTGCCCACATGGGAGATCTGTTCACAATAAATGATTTAGAGTAGGATTGGGTTTTGATTTTTCTTGTGCCTGAACTTAGTTGGCGGTTTAGAAGGCAAACTGTCCAAGGAATTGGCTGTATTTGTCAGAAGGTCCTTACATTCAGTAAGAGATGGCAGATCAGAACTTGCGTTATTTCTTAATAAAGTTTCCCATTCGTTGAGTACGGAGTTGAAATTCAGTTTGCCAGACATGATATGAATAATAACAATTTCAAATAACTGTTCCGCATTTACAATAGGTACTTAACGCTGTTATATGTTTGAATAGCGCATCAGAAAAATTATGTAATTTTGTAACGGACTCTTTGATACAAGGAGGTAAAATCTAAAATAGGCTCTAGATGGTTTCTTATTAACATACGTGGTTGATCGTAACTAACACAAACTGATTCCCAGGCGATTTTGTAATTAGAAGCAGAGAATTGCAGGGATGTAACAACTTAGATGCGGCTCCAGCTAAGCTGGATTTTAAATAATAGCAAATCTTTGGATCATTAAGATCATCATTTGTGTCGATTAAGTTTTAAATATTTATCCAAAATCGAGCCAATCCCTCTAATTCCCCAGATAATTTTGGAATAAATATTTTGTGGTAAGGATTAAAAGAACAATCTGTTTGAAAATCAGACTGAGCAGCTTGAGAAGATATAAGATCAATATTATTTGACTTGGGTCTTCCAGTAAACTTTGAGCTCTAGAAACAGCTGAATGATAATCATGCTTAAATTTGATATGATATTCGTTTCTCATTATTCTCGTCGGAAGCTATCGCGTGTAATTTTAGATTGAATCTGATTCAAATTCAGACTAAAGCGGAAAGGTGTATTGTCTAAACGATTTTTAATTTCTTTAATTTGTTCGTCCGACACTTGCATTGATGCCAGAATAACCAATGTTTACTAAAATGTTTGAAATCGAGTCAACTTTGATTTTTAATAGATAACGTTGTTTTTGCCAAATTTGGCCATTGTTTTAATAAATGTATTTAATCGACAAAATTAAGCAAAATGGGATTTTCGTAACTATACTTGGAGCGATTAGCCACCGAATTAGTCGCCGAAAAACTACAAACAATAATACTAAATTGATTGTATGCGCTAATTGCCTTACAACATTAAGCAACAGAAGAAATGAATTTAAATTGCTTGAATTAATCGATTTTTTGAATCATAAACGAAAACACAAGACACTATAAACAATAGGATCAAAGTCAAGTCTGTATTCACGATGCGTACCTGTAAGCGAGGGATCCCAAATGGCATTTGCAATGCGGTCAAAATATTTTGTAAAAACTTGAATAGTTTTACATACAAAACATGTATTCAAAAATACTACCGTTGTGTTTTTAAAAAGGATAAACTTTCGAGGTGTAGGAAAAATTTCGTTAAGTTGGCTAAATAAATAATTAGTTCATTCATAATCTTGCGTTTTCTTGATTTATTGGAACACTTCAAATCTCTTTGTGATGCCAGCTCAATAGTTCGTTGTTTATCCTAAGCTGCCACGAAGAACCATGTTGCATATGATGCAGGACTGCGGTTCTTCAAAAACTGCTGTAACATCTTTTTCACTAGATTTTTGCAGCATCTAGTTGGCAAACAAAAATAGATGGCACTTTACGGTGGCCATCAAACCAAACAATCCTTTCGTTTTAAAATACATTTCATTTAAAATCGCCATTGCTGATAATTTTACATGTCGAACTTCGTGACATGTAGAAAGTGATATTGTTCGTTAATCACACGGTTTTAAAACGAGTTTAATTGATTTGTACTAACTACCGTTTCTGATATCCTTGTAGTCCCAAGATACGTTTCAGAAATAAACGTCTGTACGAACCAGTGACTTATTGCGACACACTATAAATATATAAACACACGTCGTTTTTTGAAAATACGTTTTGGATCATTTTACTATAATACAAATCTCAATTCTCAACTATTGCAAAGTGGGCTGGAAAACAAACATTGTACAATTTACCTCTGGGTATACGATACAAAGCTAACAAATTTACAAATACGACAGTACGTATTGCCTATTCATAATTTTGTGTAAATAATTATTAAAAAATAGTGTTTTGCTGAATAAATCTCAAACCAAGTGAAATCTGTGTATCAAATGTTATATCATTGGAATAAAAAAAATAAGCTTTGAAAGGCGCCACAGCCAACTACGGAGTTCTATAAGAAAATGGAAGTTTGTGTTATATCTTGCAGTGTTATATCTTAGATTTTTTTGTTAACATAATTATATCTTACGAAAAATACCTACAAAAATAAGGTATTATCTACTTTTTATCAATTACCGTGTCGGAGATATTCAAGAAGGAAAAAATAGACCACTTTTAGTTTTCAAATTATCTTGGGAAGTAGGCGAAGATTTGCAGTTTTTTTCATATCATCAAACTGCTCTTGAATTCTGCCCAACTTTGCTAATTTAAGCAAAGCTGTATTTTTACAAATATGAAAGTTACCCATTATACCTGGATAGATAATGGCACCCTGCGTAAAATGCAAGATGGCTAATATTGACCAACCGACCAACGTAATGCCGCTACTATTATTGGTGCGATTCCACGACTATTCCAACACTAATAGTGATGACCAATGCATAACAGACTTATTTTTTACTAGGATATTATAGAAAATAGAATTGCTTTTATTTTAATAGAAGAATGCTATTTATTTGCAACATTTTACATTCAAAAGTTCTTTCATATCATTTTACCAACAACACACTGTTGGTTTACGACACTATTGATATGAATTGTATACCCGGCGAGCAATTTAACGCACCTACCCCCATTATCTTACAAACATTCGGCAATGTAACTGCTGCAATTCAAATTTACACTTAATAGATTAATTTATCATAAGTTGTACTTACTGCATACCAGAACTATTATAACCAATAATTTTAGCAGTTGTTTTGCGGATCATTTTTTAAATAACTATAACAAACTTAAAATCTGATCATACTCAATATTGCCGGTCACGTATATTTTACAATTGATATTAACGATTGCGAAAAAAAATAGTTGCACTTAAGCAATTATGTAAGGTGCAAGGTTAAAAATCGATGTTTAATATTTCATTTGCGCATCTACTTATTAAAAAAAAATTGGTACAAGATCAAATTTATTCATACTGGTAAATTCAGTTTTTACTTGAGAGCGTACAAAAGTGTTTGAACATAAGATCGAACCCTAAACATTTTTTTACTCACGTTGCACTTTCATTTCGTCTTCATAGTCGCACAGAAATCTTCCTCTTGGACGAAATGATTTATTATAGAAAATAATATGACGTGATATCATTAATAGTAGTAGTTTTAATTTATCAATAAAGTTTTAACCGAAAAAAATTTTCTTAACGCGTTATGTTTAGGTCATGTGAAATTTTTATTTTTTATTTTATTAATGTTTATTTGTACATTTTTTTAATATTAAAATTATATTTTAATGACAAACTGAAAGTGATGTATAGGGGGTTCCTCAAGGTCTTTAAAAAAACTCTACCACGTTTTTTCAAACCAAAATAAATCGATTTAATAAAACTTATCAGCAACAATTTCCTTGGTTTTGGTGCAATACGGTCTTGAAGTTGCAAATATGAAATCATTTTTTTTATATGTTTTGAAACGCTAAGCGATTTTCCTAAAATTTGTAACGTTTACACGGTTATAGGCCAAAAAATGGCACATTAAAATTCTGACGAAAATGAATCTATTGGCGGAGAAATTGGGTTTTGAAATAATTAAACATTTGAAATATTTATCAAATTTGGATTAAGTGACTTATGAGTACGAAAAAGGTACTCTACATAAGATTCGATAAATCACACCGTTTTTGCAAAAATCGCATTTTACTAATTGATAGCATTATTGTTGAAACATTTATTTCTTTTTCAAAAATCTGAAACGGCCAAACAAATTTGACAATTTCTGGTACGCTTACACAATTTTTAGACAAAAAAATTTTGTCAAAAATCAATCCATAGACGGATGACCGATTTTTTAGTAATAAAACATTTTAAATAACTACGCCAATGAATTAAAAAAATTTATTTAGTGTTGGTTTTTAAAATGTTTACCATTTTTGCGAATACAAATACATATCTATACGACGAAGGAAAGTAAAATTAACTCTTTGCATAACTTCCTGATCGCTTCTAAGATTATTTGTTGCGCCTTGAATACGTTGCCACAATACTTCTTCATCATTCACCGGTGTCTTGTAAATAATTGATTTGAAATCTCCCCAAAGAAAAAATCCATAAGATTTAAATCTGGGTGCCCACCGCACAGGGGCTTCATTTCTCTTCATTTCAGTTACTCTAACTTTTAGAAACCGACTCTGTATAGACAGTGTTGTACGTTCCGCGAAAATGCGAAAGTGCACCATCGTGTATCAACCACATATTCCGTCGAAGATCTAGTTGCAAATAGTCTTACAATTCCAAATGTAGAAAATTTAAATAAGCTTCTCCAGTAAATCTTGCTGGAAGTCTAACGGGTCCGATAATAAACTTTCTGATAATTTCAGCCCATATATTAATGTTAATTTCATGTTGGAAATGTTTAATTTTGATGGCATGTGGATTTTATTTTGCATACACATGTTCATTATGGAGGTTAGTTATTCCTCTTCTAGTAAAACAAGCTTCGTCGGTAAATAAAATATGGTCGCGAAAGTTGAAGTTTCTTCCCCGCATTTCAGGATCTTGGGGTAAGAGGTCTTGAACTGGATTCTTATGTAACAACTGCTTTCTAATTACTGCTGATTTTCCGACATTCTGTAACACGGTCTAGAATTTCTTCCTCCACTTCAGGTTCTCTCACAAAGATCTGCTTGCCATAGTTAACTGTTACTGGAGCTAAGCGATAAGTTTCTCGAAGACGTCTCTCTACTGCAGCAAACGTTGGATGGCTTGGAACACGACCATTTGGGATCATTTCCTTTCCTTATTGAACAGCTATGACGACAAGACAATCAAAGTATTGTAAATTAGTAAATTAAACAACGTAAGTTTTGAAAATTTAAAAAAATCGCTGTCAAATTTATTTATAATTTTGATAAAAACGAAACCGTGGAAACCAACAAAAACAACCAAATATTTACACAGAACAAAAACCATTTGGAAATTTTTGTGTGAATAATCTTAATTAGATTTGTTGAATTTGTTTATTCATTGTCATAATTATTTAAAATATTTTTTTGCCTCCTAAACTGTAAAGCACATTTTTCAGTTGTTCAGACTTGTCTTGAAACTTGATTTTTACACACAACGCGGTAAAGTACGGCTACTATGCGGTAAAGTAGTGGCTGATTTATCTGCTATTTGGAAACGTTTTATAAAGTATAAAATCCGATAAATTAATTTTAAACAATTTTTTTTTACCATACTTGACACGATAATGTACAGAATAAGGCGCATTTAATTTTTTTATTGATGATTTTGATGGCGTCATTTAAACTAAACATGAACTGACACATGTTAGGTGGTGTATGTCAAAATGGTTAAACAGCCAGGCCTACTTAAAATCAATAGAAATAATTTTGTTTATTTTTTACTTTCGTGTGTAAAGTGATTTTACGGCGCTCCAGCTAATGAGGAACTCGCTCGTTCCTCAAACAAAGCTGTCGCGCAGTAAAATCCTAATTTCCACACTCTAATGTAAATTACTATCATCAACCGAGCATTTATGACTTACATTAATGTAAACAAAATTAATCGTAATGACACCTATTAAAATGAACGATTTTAGTATACATACATATGCAGTATATCAAGTTGCCATTTTATCTGTCAATCAATTATAATATGAAAATATAAATACAAAATGTGTCATAATTTGTAACAAAGCAAATTTTAATAATAACAAATCGACAATTTGTTCACACAACTATTGAGACATTTTTATACTGTGCGCAACATTCTGATGATAACATTTAATAACATTTAAGAGTGTTTAGCTCATCTATTTTACAAACTATTGCCTCACGCAGTTCTTCAATATTGTTTACTCATTGTTTAAACGAATTTAAAAGAATTTGATTCTTCAAGCAGTAAGAGAAAATAAAAATTATAAAAAACGATTGGTCCGATAAACATTCCGACTCCTCAAATATATTTTGGAGGTGTGTGAAATAAAAAAAATATTTTCTCCGATAAAAATATTGCAAAACCATTTATTTATTTAATCGTATGGTACATTTTAAATATTGTATTGTGATGTAAGTGTTATGTATGGTGTCCCAGAAGATCAGTATAAACCTGTACAGTGTGGTGACGAAACCGTGTGCAATTGTGGATTGGTTTGTCTTGGCAAAGCATTTACTTCAAGGTTTAGGAAACCACTAAAACCTAAACATGCCAACTCTTACCCACCCTAGTATTCACATGCAATAATATTAATTAAGTGTGTAATGTGATTGTGTTTTGTGAAATTGTGTTGCACTTTTTTTTCCTAATTATCCGGAAGGGTCTTGATGACCAGGTCCGGAAACCAAAGTGGTTAATTTCAGGAACAACAGCCTAACTGTTCCCTTCCTTATGTTTTTATAAATTTGACCATGAATGTTTGACTTTAACGGGGGGGTTCTTAAAAAAAAATTTTTTTTGTTCTGGGTACTGATGGTACTGTTCTTCCATGTTTTATATTTGCATCAAAACCCCTAAAAACACACGAAAAAACTCTCCAAAGAAAATGGACGTACGTTTTGACGTTGCTAGAATCAAAGTGGTGATTCTCAGGAACAACCCATGGAGTACTGTAGGTACTGATCACCTTCTATGTTTTATATTTAAACCAAAACCCCAAAAACGCACACAGAAGTTATTGAAAACCATTGTTAGTATTGAACACATCCAGGATCAAGTTAGTGGACCACTTGCGCACAGTAAAGATATAAATAAATATTTTTGTTGGGTATGATTTGACAAGTCATTATCCAAAGTTCAACTTGTTTACAGGCAACGTAGAGATATGCTTGTGTTTCATGATTTATCAAATATTGTCAACCACTTTTGGTCTAGTCTTTGTAGGTGCATAATTATTTTGATTAAGCACCAATCCTTTCTCACAAATAAATGTAATACACCTTGTTTTGCTGTGATGAAAACAATTGTATTTTGACGCAATGATTGGAATTAGTATCTCAATTCTCGATCAACTTAGTGACCGTAATTAAAATACGGTTGGCAAATAGCCATACAAAAGACAAAAAGATAAAGAATGATCAAAAGCAAAACTCACAAAAAAGTAGAAACAATGAATGAAATACGTTCAGAATAGCATATTTTCTTCAAAATTATGAAATTATAATTTTATTAAAATTACAAAGTACGGTCGACGGAAAAGTTGTGTAACTAACTCTTGAATTAAACGGCGATTAACAATCTCAAACATTAACGCGTGAGCGATTGTTAATCGCCCTTATTAATACAATCGTTTGTTAAATATATAGTAATACTAAAAAAAACGTTATCCGTCTATGGATTGATTTTGATATTGTTTTTTGTCCCCCTTATAACACTATTAAGCGTGTCAAAATTTGTTTCTAGATTTTGAAAAAAATATTTTAACAACAATGCTATCAATTAGTAAAATCCATTTTTGCAAAAACATTGTGATTTATTGAATCTTATGTAGTTTTACGGCCCATAAGTCATTTAATCCAAATTTGATAAATAATCCTTCTTTTATCTATTGGCCTAGATGTTTTCAAATTATTACAAAACCAATTTCTACGCTAAATGGATTCCACTTTTCTCAAGTTTTAATGTGACATTTTTGGCCTTTTATACTTTGTAAACGTTCCAAATTTTAAAAATTAGTATCGACTTATTTTGGTTTTAAAACATATATTTTACAAATTTTACATAACTTTCTTTATATTTATGATATCATCTCGTTCGTTTTTGCAATGGTTTTTTCGTAATTAGTATGAGTCGTAGATAGAACATCCCCAACTTATTTTTTAAATTACATTATTCTGTCTGTTTAATATTATTAAGTAATTAGTTACTCAAAGTGCAACATGTGACACTTTGATTATAAAATATGACACTTACGTAAAAATTAGAAAATTGAAATTTAAAGTTATTGAAAAATTTTTTTTTTAATTTTTTTACTAAACTATGGCACAATGGCAAAACTTACAAAGTTACAATTATAGGAAGAATGCATAAAAACATTTGAATTGAAACCAAATCACAGGCGGCAAAACTTGATCAATCCCTTGTTTACGTCAATTTTGAAGACGCATTCTTGTTATTTCTAATCAACAACCCTGTAGAGGGAAGAGACGTAATCACTCAGGATGCAAGTGGGTTTTATAAAGATAGAGAGATGATTTGTCGTCAAGGAAATCGTTGTTTATTCAATTTTTTTAACGAATCCTTGTAGAATAAACAAGATAACATTAAAATTAACACAACATGAAAAACTTACATCCGTTACAAATAATTATTATAAATCAACTAAAATATAAACTACACAAATGTAAATGACAACTCATGTCACAATATTACATGTCTAAGCAATGGTGTTTAAAAGTGGAGCGCTCAGCCATCTTAAAGAGAATTTGAATCACCTTGCATATTAGTGTATTATTAAGCCTTTGCACCCTTTGGTTAAAGTGACTTAATAAGCCAGGATTAATGTTAAAAAAACAAAATTTTGCGGTTTTTGTACCAAACTCGATTTGACATATTTAGGTAAATTCGGCTTATTTGAACTTTTTTGTTGAAAAATCAATAGTGGCGATAAATTCGAAAATTGAGTCGTAATTGTCAATATATTGAACACGTTTGAAACAGATTTTTTGATTTAGAACTTGTCATTTAAGTGGACAATAGTTTTTACGTGCTTCATAAGTCTTAGAAGTTACATAGTCAGGATGGATGATTTTCTTGAAAATGGTGTCAATGCTTTTGAAGACGATTTGGAAGTGTTAGATTTAATAATTGAAAATGGATTTTCTTGTAGAACTTACCACCGAAAACATTATTTGATAAATTAGATGATTTAAGTTTCTTTCGACATTTCTGGTTAACAAAAGTTACCGTATTGCATCTACTGACTTTAATAGAGCTAGAGCAAGAATTAGAGCATCGAACATATAGAAATAATTCAGTGTCTCCTGTTGACCAGTTGTGGTTAACACTACGATTTTACTCCACGGGACAACATCTACTAAGTTGTGCGGATTATGGGAGGATGTATGTAGCCACCGTTTTGAGAATCATAGTAAAGGTTTCAAAAGCTGTGACTACTCTTATACCCCAATTCATTTAATTTCTATCGACGGAAAGAGCAGTTCTTGACGTTCAACACAAATTTTTCTAAATTGCCGCGTTTTCAAGGGTGGTGGTAACCATTGATGGCACACACTGCAAAATTCAATCTCCAGGACGTACCGATGCAGAAGTTTTCAGAAATAAAAAAGAATATTTTTTAAGCGATTGGAGATACTGACATGAAATTAACTAATTTAGTGACCCCATAGCCCAGCTCTACGCATGATGTTACAATTTTTAATAATTTAAGAAGAAGATTCACATTTGAAAATGGAGAACATCCCAATTGTTTTGTATTAGGTGATAGTGGGTACAATTTAAGACCGTACTTGTTAATCCCACTATTACATCCCAGAACGCAATCTGATCAGTTGTATATAATGAAGCACATCGAGGAGTGACAGAAAAGATGTTTGATGTTTGGAGACGAAGATTTCCTGTGTTGGTCTACGGTTGTCGTTGAGACTGAGGACTTTTTTATACAATAATTGTTGCCACTGCAGTCTACACAACATATATAGAGACATGGGAGAGGAGCAATCTCCAGTACCTGAAGAGTTGGATGAAAATGTACTTAAAACTTGATACAAGATGGTCAAGTTTTGCCCATAAATCTAGTTACTAACGTAAATGAAAACATACTTAACGGTTGCAAATGTGAGACAGCCATATCGATTGAAAACTATTTTCAGAATTTGTAAATATGACTTTTTGAATTCATTGTTATGTTGTAAATAGAAACCAGTTCATGTGCTTGTAGTTTTTCAACTTTAATGAATTAAGTACATACATTTTGAAATCCTATTACATACACATATTCAGTTCCTAACCAAACGAAAAAATCTATATGCCTACAAGTAGTTGACTCTCTCTCTCTCTATTCGTTAGCTTTATGTTTAAAGCGTCGTGATCTTATGTTTGTCTCATGTTGTGTTTTTTAGCAGTTTCGTCCATTCCTCTCTATCTGCCGTACTTCTAATGTTGTCTTGGAAGGATTCTCCTGTAAACTGTTTCATCTGGTCCAGCCATCGTTTTGGAAAACGTCTTCCAGGCCTCGTTCACTTTACTTTTCTTGGACCATAAGTTTTTGAGGTTATCATCTTTCCTCCTGCTGACATGTTCAAAATACTTTAGAATCAGTTGTTTGATTTTAGTTGACAATCTGGCTTGATGTTAAGTTCTTCGAGTATGGATGCATTGGTTCTGCGGGCTGTCCAGGGAATCCTCAGTAGTTTTCTCTAGACCCACATCTCAAACGCATCCAACTTGGCGATGTCTGTGGTCCAGGATTCTGCTGTATATAACGCAATTGGAAAAACGAGGGTGTTTACTAATTGGCATCTTGTTGTGGTTGTTATATGCCAATCTTTCCAAATTTTGTTAAGTTTGGTCATAGCCGTTTTAGCAAGAGCTATCCTTCTTCTGATTTCTTGACTTGATCCGCCATTTCTGCTGATGTGGGCACCTAGATAGGTTATTTCTTCTATGTTCTCCATGTCTTAAATACTAGGCATTTCTTCCATACTTTGCGTGCAATCTATTAGCATAAGTTTCGTTTTCTGACGATTCAGTTGTAGACCAAACTCCAAACTCACTCTCTCTACTCGCTCAATAAGACTCGACATTTCCTGCTCATCTTTGGCAATGAGTGTGGTGTCATCAGCGTAGCGGAGATTATCTGTCCTTCTGCCACCTATGATAACTCCTCCTTCCTAGCCGTCCAAAGCTTTCCTTATGATATATTCCCTATATGCTTTGAACAACAAGAGTGACAGAATACAACTCTGTTGTACACCACGTTCCACGTTGAAAGGTTTAGATGTACTTCCATCCACCTTTATTAGTGTTATGTTTTTGTTGTATAATTTTTTTAGTAGGTGAATCAAATGTCGTGGAGTTCCCCATCTGCGACAGGACATCCCAATAGTCGCCTCCAGTTGACACAATCAAAAGCCTTGCTGTAATCCAAGAAACATAAGTATGCAGTTTTGCCATATTCTCTTGTTTTTTCAATGATTTGCGAACATTTATAATCTAGTCTCTCATAGCCTTTCCCCTCACAAAACCCGCCTGTTCTTGTGGTATTTGCCATTCTAAAAAGTTTCTAAGTCTCTGTAACAAGATCCTGATCATGAACTTGCTTGGATGAGAGATTAATGCTATAGTTCTATAATTATTGCATTTTTTACTGGATCATTTTTTATGCAGCGGTCTGAGGGTAGAGGTGCACCAGTCGGTTGGCCACTGTCGTGTCTGCCAGACCCTGTTACAAATTTTCCACAATAGATCAATACCTTTCGAGGGGAAGTGCTTAAGCATTTCTGCATTTATGTCATCTTCTCCTGGACTCCTATTGCTTTTTAGATGTCGAATTGCATGTTCTACTTCATTGCTTAAAATGTCGAGTTCCTGTTGTATGTCCTTGATTGAGATCGAAGTTTCGGGTTGTTCAGGTTCTGCTTCTTTGTATAGATTGATACAGTGTTGTCGCCAAACTTGGATGTCGTTTCCTATTTCAGTTACCACTGTTCCATTCTCGTTCTCTATCGACCACGTTTTGGGTCTGAATTCTCTTGTGATCTCTTTAATACATTTAAAAAGTTTACATAATTCATTATTCTTGGAGAATTTTTTTATATTGAAACAAATATTCTGTAAATGTTGGTTTTTATCTCTTCTTGTTAGTCGTAATATTTCTCTGTTTAATTCTTTATACTGAGTTCTCTGTTCTTCGGTATTTATACCTGTTTTTCTAAGATTCTTTCTTCTTTGTACTGTGTTCTAAGTTTCGTCCGTCATTCATTGTTTGTTTTTTTACATTTGTTTGTGCGTTGAATTACTGTAATACCCATTCTTTAGAGTTTGTCAAAGTTGTTTTAAAGCTTTGCCACATGTCGTCCGCGTTGGTCAGATTTGTCATAACACTATGTACTTATATGTAACTATATAAATTAGACCTTTTGTTTTTTAGGTGGCATGGAAATTTCCCTGAAAGGAAATAGAATTCAATGATGCTTGGGACATCAATTGTAAGTTTTTTTTTCTTAATGGCGATATTTAATTGCAGAAAACGTTTTCTGAAGTTAGCTTCTGTTCTCGTTTACTCTTCAAACCTTGCTCCTTCTTAAAAGCCGTTAATTGTAACTATGCTAATTTCACTTCGGCAATTTTAGTGTACAATTTTGATAGATTAAATGAATGTGATACCGTAATTTGTGGTCTCCTCCTCATGAGATTGTTATATCTTTTTCCTTTTTCAAATGTTTGCTAGCTGGTTGAGGGAAAATTTCTTCCTGTTGCGACTCTTCATTGCTTTGTGATCGAGTTTGTGGCGGTTTACAAAACTTTTGATGATCGTGAAATTGTTTTGGCCAATTTTGTATGTAGTGATTGACGTAACTTATCAACCGTGTACGAACTTCAGTTGGCACTAGAAGGGTTTCCATGCGATTCTTCGTTTCTTTGTAGTGTTTCTGTAAAACTTTTGATGATGAAGATTGTGAAACAGTATTACCCGAATTTGTATGCAATTTGTCCACTGAATATAAATTCGATTCCTGGTTAGAAGTGTTTGTATATCATCCATAACAACAGAAACGATGCAAGAAATATTGTAACATCAATGTTACAACATACTGTGTCATTATCATACGTGTTAGTTAATTCATACATTTTTTTTCGTTCATTATAGCAAGTGCCATGTCAACAGTTGGATTTTAAACAGTCATTTTTGCTCTCCCACCTCCTCATACATTTTTCGTTTGCAACCGTTTGACGTACAATCTTCTTGTTATTATTGTACAATTTTTTTAATGACTCAACACTTTGATCGTGTTTTTGTTGACACTGAGAATTGGAAAGTCTTCTTTATCTGTTTGTTTACAATCTATCACATTCTTATAGTCATTTACCAAGGACAATAATACATTCTTTTCATATTTTGTATAATTTGCAGAGCGTTTACTTTTCTTATTATTTTCAATTTTCCAATTCTTCTTCACTATCCGCGCTGTTAGACATTATGAAAAAATAGGTACGCATATACACATTATTTTTGTTGCATTAACCCCTACATCTTCTCAAATCAATGTATATTCTAATGATAACTGAGTTTTTGGTTGCGATTGACAAATTAATAATTTCCAAGCCAAGCTCCGTTGACTGCTTAAATTTAAACCTTGCTCTAGGCCAACTTGAAAATGGTAAATCACGTCAATAACTTTGTATCTTCTTCGTCGAAGCAATTCCTCCCAGATTAGAAGGTGTTGGGTTCTACACTTCCATGCTGCTCAGACTGGTTGGAAGTGATTGTGATATACACACACAAAATAAGTACTTTTTGAAATAATTGACTTTTTTTCTATTTAAAAAACATTGAAAATTCCAAAACACCTAATCTCACTATAAGAAGTTGTGTGGAACGCTATATTTCTATATTATTGTTAATATATAATATACAGTGTTACTCACCTCAAAGCGCAACACTCCCATAAAATTTATATTTATTATCCGATTATTTTTTAAATTATACGGAGTTTAAAGTTAAATGTCTATTTAAGAAAAAGCCCAATCCAGTAATGCACTCAGGATTTTTAAAAAATAATTACCAATGCAATTTCTTTAATTTTCATCTCTAAGAAATTATGTAGTAGGTTTTGGTTTTAGTAAGGAAAAGGTGATAATTTGTCCTAAAGTATAGTTTTAAACGCTCTACAATTTAAAAAAAAAGTTTGTCAAAATCGGATGATAAAAATAAATTTTATGAGAGTGTTCCGCTTTCAAGTAGGTCACACTGTTTACAGGATGCCCATTATCTACCTTGGTATAATGGGTAACTTTGTTATTTGTGACGATACAGTTTTGATTAAATTAGCAAAGTTGGGTAGAATTTCAAAGCGGTTTGATTACAAGAAGAAACTTTAAATGCATCGCCTACTTTCAAAAGATGATTTGAGAATACTGAAAATCTTAGCAAATATATATATATATATATATATATCTTGTGGAAATAAATACTACTCAGTGAGACCTTTAATTTAAGGTAGTGCAAATAGGGTGGTGCCATTTCACATTTGTGTGACATTTGAAGGTTGCATAAGAGGTGACTCGCTTCCTAACTGACGTATGATGATTCCGATTCCCCCTGCCTGTATAACATTTGAACCACATGGGGTTTTCTTAGCTCACTTACTTTACGAGGTATTTGCATTGAAAGTTTTTAAATTAACACCCGTATATACATTTATCTAAATAGTTCTTTATGTAACAAGGGCTTAAAGTAGCTGTTTTATGCCCAGAGTAATGTACGTTGTGCCCGAGCGTAAACAGGGCACAATCAATCAAGACGAGCCTAAAACAGCATAATTTACACGTTCCATTATTTTCGTATACAAAAAAGATAAAGTAAAAACATTTACAAATTTCGTTAATCTACATTATTATTACCACCATAGATGCCTTACAATTTTTATTTGTCACTCACTGACTGTCATATTGTAAAACTGCAAGCATCGAATTATTATTTAACAAAAACATTGAAGATTTTTCTTGATAATAATAAAACGGAATGCAAAATCATAGAGAACAACCGATAACAAGACTAAAATAAGCAAATAGAAAATAAAGGAAGGTAAAAGTAGAAGAAAAATTAACCAATACGCAAAAATTAAGGTTAGGTTAAGGAGATTACTCTAGTAAAGTTTTAGAAGGGATGGCTGCATTCATGTAGTGAAATACACACTGTGAAGTGTGAATTGCTCATAACCGTTTGCAGAATGCAGATCTTTTAACAAGCGTATCAATCATTACAATAGTTAAAGTTGATTACAGAATAGTCAATACAATAGACACCAATAATGGCGAGTTGGTTGCATCCAACAATACATTAGATCAACTTTATCGATTTAAAAACCGAAAGCCTATGGGCGTAAAAGTAACACTTTTAAGCCCGCGGGCAAATTGTTCTTCTTTACGCCCGAAAATGGGGTTAAAAAAGTCAATTTTACGCTTGATCGTGTAAAAAAGTATTTTTGCCATGAGTTTTAAAATTTTAGCCCCACAATTATCCACAAACATTCGGTAATCATAAAGCTATAATACATTGGTACAATTTTGTCGTATAACTAAAAGCTCATATTGTTGCTCGGGTAGAAACTCTTAAGTTTTTTCATTTTTATTGTAAACTTTACATATGAACAACATAGGCAATGAAATTTAACACTAATATTTTTTCATATTACACGAATGTTAATAGATTGTTAATAGGGTGTTAATTAAGTATGTACTTAAAATTAAACGGACGATTTTTTGAGTAATTTTAAGACAAAAAGTTTATATAAACCTAGGTCCGTTTTTCGATTCTTTTCTGAAATATGAGATCTGTAAAGTTTTAAAAAAAATCGATATTTAATAATATTTTAAAAACGGCTTAGAATATTTTTTTGAGTTTTTACATTTTGTAATAGTTAACAATGAACATTTTGCTATAAGTTTTAACTTTTTAATTTTATTAGTGGCGTTTACACAGTAATCCCACATGTGCATTTTAAGAAAAACTATTGGTACGCCACTGCTTTATCCACAATGTAAAAAATTAACATTAGGTTTCTCTTTCCAATTCTATAAAACAAAGGTCTCTCCAGTTTTTCGTTAGATACATTGTTATTGAGGAAAAAAATAAAATCCCTGAGCTATAAACCCATATCCCTTGGAAAATAATACTTGATTAAGAAATAATGGTATTAACAATTATTATTTACGGATTACGGATTTTCGTTTTGTTCGTAAAAATAATACCGTCTCAAAGTAAGTGTCAAAATGATCCAATTTTCTTAACCATATCGTTAACGATTCTTCTGTTCTCTAAAGTTAACAATTTGAAATAATTTAAGCTTTTACATATTCAATATTGAAGGCCATCTCCTACTTAAAAATTAGTAAGAAAAAAGTCCATTTAAATGCATTGAATAATTCCGATACGCTTTATCTCGGAAACTACTGCACCTAGAGAGACCGTTTTTGATGTAAATATTTATTTTTTAAAGCTTTAAACCCGTTAGTAATTTTATAACTGTCTAAATTATTTTACTCTAATTTTTTTATTTGATATCGCTTCTATTGTTAAACTGTTCGACCGTTCACAGCATGAAGTCCTACCTCGTACAAGGGATGGGTCATTAGTTCAGGTATCTATAGTAAGTAAAACATTTCTGTTTTATATTATAAATGTTTATGAACATTTATGCATTTATTTATGAATGATACATGTTAAATAATACTAATTAACTATACTCATAAAATTGATTAAAACTATAATGTTCTATTACATACAATCACTACAAGAATAATTGTCTCTTTTATAAAAATATAACCAATATTTAGAACTACTCTTACCAGTATTTTTTTTTACATAACTGGCATCAACCATTTATATTTTTCAAACCAACTCAATTTTATGTTTAATCAGATCAAAAAATAGGTTTTCTCTCCTATACAATAATTGTGTACAATTAAATTATTATTATACACATTTAGAAAAAAATTCGTTTATACGCTCATTGGTGCAATAGTATTCTACTTACGTGTACTTTTTTTGTTACTACCTACCTACATGCACATACAGGGTGATCAATTCTCACTCAAAGTTCGATATCTCCGTTATTTTGGGAAATATTAAAATTATGGAGAGAGTAGAGGTCCACATTTTAAAATTATTTTGAAATATACAGAGTGCTTCATAATGTCACACCAAATCAAAGTTGTTTTTTTAAATGGAACACCCTATATATTATTTCAGATTTAAATTTCCTCCGTTTTCTCATTCCGACAATATAGGTTTTACTATGTCTTTTAAAACTTATAATTTTTAAAAGATTTTCAACAACAAACAAATACATGAGTGATACCCAGTACATTACAATAACTGATTGGACAACCAGTTTCCGTGACGATGAATAGGAAGGGAGGCAAGTTCGATGGCCAGCTAAATTCCCAGGTCTTACTAAAGTTGACTTTTTTTCTGTGGTGGATGTTAAAAAATGAAGTGTATAAAGTACCTTCAACTACAAAAAGGTCATGAAAAATAGAGTTAGAGATGTTTTTCAAAACATTAATGTTCCAGTGCTCAGAAGGGTACAAACTTCATTTGAAAAATTACAGCACTGTTTAAATGTAATAGGGAGTCATTTCGAACAGCTTCTGTAAAATTATTTTATTAATTTTGAAATTTTTGTTTAGTTTATTGTTGTAAATCTGTTGAAAATTTAAGTTTTTAAAAGAGTTTACGATTTTTATTTTTGCAGCATTTTATGATTTTTTCGTAACCAGTACACAAAATTCATAACCTACCTTATAAAATACGGCATTCACCAAGATTTCCATAGCCATCCTAGAAACAAGGTGTTATTTTTATCAATTTTTTTAATTATTCTTAAAGAAATGGATTTATCTCAATAACTATTGAATTTAGTTATAGGGAAAACCTTATATTGTCTGAATGAGAAAACTGAGTGAAATTTAAATCTGAAATAATATATAAGGTGTTCCATTTAAAAAACAACTTTGATTTGGTGTGACTTTATGAAGCACTCAGTATATTTCAAAATAATTTTAAAATGTGAACCTCTACTCTCCCCATAATTTTCGTATTAAACTTTTTAATATATCCCAAGATAACGGAGATATCGAACTTTTGAATGAGACTTGATCACCCTGTATTTACAATATTTACAATCTAATGGGATTTATTTGCTAACAATGCTGCCCTTGCATTCAAAATGCTTGAAGGCTCTCGTAAAGGCAAACCACGATTCGCTCTAGAATCTACAAGTTCAGGGAGAACACATTCAATATAAAATTGATTTAGTTTTGGCAATAAATTGTCTATAAAAGTCACATCACGATATATTGTCAGTGTAATAATATCATTTGGAATGAATACAATAAAGTCGCATCTTTGCAGATCTGTACAACGTAGCTGTAGTTGTACTTGGAAAAAGTACGCGTGCGTTTTTGGGAGGAAAATGTCCCCATTCACATTTTTCCTTAACGGAAAAGACGACACTGTTGTGCAGGCATCAGAAATTGATTGGCATGTTCTGGCAGCATATGGACATTTAATTTCTATAATGTAATTGTTCCCATCTGAAGTCTCCACAAGTCCATCAGGGGTTGCAGCCAGGAATGGATGTTCGACATCAATAAAAGGCCACACTGCTTAACAGATATATTATGTTTCTGTTCGTACTGGCGTTTTGCAACATCTTCGTACACCGTGCCCCACTTAACAGCACTATTAGTAATTGCAGGGGGGTACAACAACGAAGCCACTAAAGGTGCAGACAAAGTTGTTTGTCGACGAGAAGCAACTGCTTTTATGCGTGAGGCAGTTAGACGAATTCTTCGTTCTTGACGCCACAAATTGTTGCACTGTCCTCGAGTGTTTTTCTCAATTTCAATTGCCTTAGTCTTTGTAACACATACTCTGGACGTGTAGAATTCTTGGGATAGATCTTCGAGAACTTGTTCGTTCACATCACATGCACCATAATGTAAGTCACGGTTCTTACTTTTTGGCGTAGTCGTTGGTGATGAGGCTGGTTTACGTGATGAAAACAGTTTTCTACGAACAGTTCTTTCCCTGTTTTTACAATCTTTCTACGTCTTTTACGATTAATCGTTTTACCGGAGATTTAGGATCTTCTTTCAGTTGATAATGAAATGTATGTCCAGGAAAAGAATGTGCAAGAATTGCTGCAGATACGCGCCTAGAATATCCTTGCCCTTTACTAAAATCAACTCGCTTTCCACCAGTTGTTTTCGCTACCTGACTCATAAAATTCTCAGCAGCATTGCTTGTTTTTTGTAAAATAAGAGAGTGACTTAAGCAACACATATGTATAAGGGCTTCATCAATAGCTCCCCAAACTCCAGCACATCTTAATATTTCAATGCACGATGCTTGCTCTAAAACAATGGTGGCACAAGGCTTTCCATTACATTGACTATGTTCATCAAAGACATGAAAATGGATATTGCGGATTGAGTTTTTGAGAGATCGCACAGTATCTGTACAGTTTATAGGATCAGTTTGTAACAGTAAGGCGTGGGAATTTATAACGTCTCTAATTTCGTCAACAAACTTGCTTATCTTACTCTTTAAAAGTTTTCTAGCTGCTAGACCAGACTTTCCAGGAAACGCTTTAGTATTTTCTGAGATAGCGCATAATTTTTGTGGAGATTTTTAACCAAATGATTGGTGCATTCAATTTTGAAATTCCAGTCGATGTTGCATATGGAATGCGTTCTCGAATTCTCTTCATCACTGAGGAGTCACCATCTCCGATTATTTTTGTGCACATTATATTGTGGTTTTCATAAAGGTCAAACAAGCCCTCAACGATGATATCCGCTTCCATTGCCGTAGATGTCCCTCTCCAATTGCAATTGCAAATGTGTTTTACAGTCTCATTTTCTCATTTTGCTGAAGCCTACATGTGACACAAAACTTGTTTCTTACTCCAGCAAACAAAACTTTTTTGTATGGTCGCCTATTATTACAGCAACTCCACTGTTTGCGTTATAGGCATGGCCATAGCTCCGTTTGGACCACCCCCCATCGATTATGACAGATATTTTGCAGAGTCCCTTTTCTGTGACATGACCATTACGAACTGCTTCAGATTTTTCTTGAGATATTGCATTTAACATACTTTGCTGTTCCAGCCTTTTCATGTTTTCGCCAACTGATTTTTCATATTTTTGATATGTACCATTTGCCATAAAGGTATATCTAATACACTAAAAAGCTCCTCTGCTTGATAATAACCCACACCAGTACTTATACAGCCTTGAACTACGTTTCTTTTTACTTCAGTTGCATTTTCTACAGTAGCCAAAGTAATTGTTTTGGTACACATTAATTTGAAGCACTCAAATTTTAAAATTGAACATAATCCCTTATTTCTAAAACTTACTAATATTAAACTACCTCCAAATGAACATTCCACACTATGTCTTTCCACTTCCCGAATCTTCTCAACAAACCAACACAAATCAACTAATCGCCGACTACTAGGCATAGGGATTGCCTTTCTGTTTGATTCTCGTTGAATGTTCAGTTCAGGCAATGGAACTTCAATTCCTTCTTCTTCAAATGTAAAAACATCTTTTTTTGTCAGTGACTCATCTCTGAAAGCAAAGATGTTTTTTTTACTGCCTACTGGATATATTTTAAAGGTAACTTGATGAACAAAGAGTGTTCACTATTCCTAATTTCTATATTCTACACTTTTTCTTTGGAAAAGTAACGCTTATGTTACTTTTCGGTCGTAATTTCATAAATCATTTTAAAAAGTTGGCGCTTACGATAAAAAATAATAAACTATTGTGAACATTAGTTATTATGATGATTTTCGATAATGTGTCGCTTACGATTTCAACTTTGTTATTTTCTTTAGAAATGTATTTTGGTACAACAGAAATATGCAGAAATATGGTAAAAGCCCTTATAAACATTTGCAGTTTTATATTATAGCTGTGGCACAAATTTTTAAAATAAAATAAGCTTTGAAAAATCAACAAAATAAAATTGAAAAAAGTGATAATTATTACAATAAATGTTGGAAATGAGCACCACAAACCGGAAAATGTATACAAAAAAAATAACCTGAAGACTCCATCTTCAAAGAGCTGCAGCTCCAAACCCAAGTTAAAAAAGTCTATGTTTGTATGATCGTTTATTATATTTCTGTATGTTCTCTTTGCCTTTACAATTTGTACACGTATTCATTAACACCCTGTATATAAAGAATTATACGAGTAAAATTAAACGTAATCGAAATGTATCAAGTTTGAATTTGGTGACTAGGGAGTTACCTTGTACGCAGATATTGTAATTGTAATAAATACTGTTACTTACTTATTATTTAGGACGGCTTTCTTCATATGTCTGCCTCTTTTACACTTTTTGGACGTCGAGAAGGACAACGTCTTCCATCTTTCCTATCATACCCTCGGCCCATTGTATAAACAACACTTTTCAAAATAAAGAAAATACTAATAAAAAGTATTAACAAAGTCACTGTTTAGATTCCAGCTGTAGTCAAACGACTGGTAACTCTAGCACATTATTTCGTATTTGCTAAATTCTTGCAAGTCTGTCGTACTAAATGCATAAATTTACATACAATAATTAACATAAAGTAGATACATATTGATTTTACTACCTAAAACAGTGACTCATCGTTTCTTGAGGTACAACCGGTAATGAGACTCGGTAGACCCTATGCTGTGAACGGTCGAACCGTTTAACAATAGAAGTGATATCAAATACAAAAATTAGAGTAAAATAATTTAGACAGTTATAAAAATTACTAACGGGTTTAAAGCTTTAAATAATAAATATTTACATCAAAAACGGTCTCTAGGTGCAGTAGTTTCCCGAGATAAAGCGTATCGAAATTATTCAATGCTTTTAAATGGACTTTTTCTTACTAATTTTAAGTAGGAGATGGCCTTAAACCTTTACACAATTTATGCACAAACTTTTTCTGAATGGATTCAATGAAACTTTACATTTTCTTTAAATTAATAGCAGCGAGAACTTTAAAAAAATGCACAAGTCATCTAATCAGTTAATGTCATTTTGTGACATTACAGTTTGCAAATAATTATCTAAAGTCCATAAACAAAAATTTAAACGGTCTTCATATTCGTTTACTATCAAATGCTGATGTAGTCGAATGTGATACAGTTGTTCTTAACCATGCTTCTCACACTCGTTTGATTGATTAGTAAATTATCCAAAAATTTGTAGTAATTATATTGCAGGTTTCCGTGACAATGTGACACTTTTTATTATCAAAGTATGTGACAAAATGGCCAACTTTTCTTAATTACTAAACGAAAAATTAAATTTTTCGTCACATGTGAGTTTGTTTCGACATTTGTTTTGAAAATCGTAAACCATGGTAACATCAGTCACGCCCAATTATAAATTTTCAATTCGAAATAAGTTAATTCCTTCTTTAACTTATTTTTTTAAATATTGTGTGTATCATGGTGGAAACATAATTTTTTGTAACTCATGTGATTATCAGACTGTAATGTTTAAAAATGTTATTAACTAATTGAATTACGTATGCATTTTTTGTTTGAAAATCTTGGCTACCATTCTTTTACAGAAATTTTAAATTGGTGTAAAACTGTAACTTACTTACGCATAGGACACCCTTATAATATTCGAAAGAGGACTTTTCGTTACTCTGCTATGAATAATAAAATACAGAGTGTTCTATTTAAAATAAGGCTCATTATACATAGTGAATGATCCAATTATTAACCTGAACACCATGTAAAGAGATGTTTAATATTTAATGATGGAATACATTAATCTAATATCCAACTATTTAGATGTAAGAGTAAATTTGTTTATGATTTTGTTGAATTAGAAGATATTGATTTTTTAATACATATTCCATATTTTAAGAAAGGTCGACGTAACTTAGAACGCTCTGTATTTAGGTATAGGTAACCTTTATGGAAGTACACCTTATTTTTTACAGGCAATCAAAAAACGTAATAAAATACAAGGTATTCCATAGAAAAAATAACTTTGATGCGCCACACTTTTTGGGACATACTGTATATTTCAAAATAATTTTTAAATTGTAAAATTTATTAACCTGCAAACTACTAAAATGACAAAATTTGTAAAACTATTACAGTCTTGCTATAAATCGCAGGTCCCAGTTAAAATTCCAATTTTTTAAATAGTTTACGTATCAAGCTTGATTATTCGGTTTTATATATGGCGCGGACAGCACGTTTTAGAATAATAAATATTCCTATCTAAACAAGTCAACCGCGTGGCCCCAAAGTAAAATTCCGTATGACATTAGACTATGGAAATGTAAAGTATACTATTCTAGCAGTTGATCTATTTGAAACATCCTAATCTTGCTTTACTGTATAAGCTGCGAAACTAAGTCTTACAGCTAGTTTATCTATGAAGACCCCACTGTAGCTTACTATCTAACGTAATACCTAAAATCAGTGGAATTTACAAGATCCATAATTTCATTTTTATTAAAATGATTTTATTTCGATTAGAGAAAGTGCATCAGATAGTGTTGTCAAATTAATTTGCATTACGTTTTTGATTTGTTTGGTAATAGATTGTTTGTCGTAAACCATTCTACAACTTTATTTATGAAATGATTAACGTTGTTCTAATCTAATAATTTTCTATCTAATTTAAAATAATGACGTATCACGGTCGAAAACTATAGCATTATAAATCTGATTTACCATATAAGTGATGTACAGATCATTAATATAAACTAGAAATAGGAATGGTCAAATATTAAACCTTGCGGCAACCCATGCAAATAATTGACCCCGAAGACCTTTCTCGCCCAATTTAAACTATTTGAACTCTGTTTTTAAGTAATTTTTCAATAAGATCTAAAGCTCTTCTCTTGACTCCCGTAGTGTTCTAGTTTGCTAGTCCAAAATATCTTGCATTTAATGCATTCAAATCTTCCGTGTGCTTTAGAAAGATCTTCAAAAATATCTATTGCATGGTTTACCGATCTTCCCAGGCACTAAAAATTTGATGGATAAGATCAACACAATCAGCGTCAATAGTTGATCGTCCACCTGTCAAACCGTCTTCGTTTATTGTTTATTAACTTTATACACTATAAAAATAGGTGAGTAGTTGATTTACAAATAATATTTTCAAAAATCTTACTAAGAGCTACAGTAAAGATGGAGTTTAGTCTAAATTAGAAGGGTCTGTTTGCATTGCCACTTTGAAAATGCTGTTTCTCATTTTACTATGACACGTACTGGTTTTGAAATAGAACCAATGTCGATATAGTGATTGAAAATATTAGCTAGAATATGATGCGATTAGGTCAAATATAGAACTAATAATTCTTACTGATAGTCTATTTACGCCTCTTGTTTTTATATTTAACGGTTTGAAAGATTGAAATTATGTTAGTTTTCAGAAGTTGATAAATGGCTAATACTAGCGTTGCAGATATTAACATTTTGCTTAAGTAGTGACGACAGCTATTTGCAAACAAAAATTACGACTTTGCAGTTATACAGTAAAAACCTCTAAATAGCGTCACTAAAATTTGCTGGAAAACGTCAAGTGTGAGGTTGGCGATTATTGCGAAAAAAAATTATGTCTATATTTGTTTATTAAAAATCTTTTAAGTATGCAACACAATACGGTTTGCTATAGAGTACTATATATCTGCATTAAAAAATAACTATAAATGTACTGATTCACTATTAAATAATCAGACAATATATAATACAGAAAAGAGTTATACATATTAAATACATAATACATACATTTACATAATGTACCTGTTTTCTAATTCAATTCCCGTATTCTTTGTTAATAATTCAAAATTACACATGCACCTACCATTAAAATTACATTTTGTGAAATATTTTGAATTGAGGTTTGTTTTACAATTTCAAGTTTAGTTTTTAAAACAGAAAATTCACATTTTACGATAAAATTTGATACTTTTAATGATAGAACTCTTATCATTAGAAAATAAAAACTTTGCAAATCTCTTAGTTTTGTCACACACTTCACCCAATATCTTTAATGGTTAACGTAAAAACTTCGGATTCTTCTGCCCCACTTTCATTGTTCGAATCACGCCTTCACTATAATCTAATTCAGTGATTTTCATCTTGAATACTTAAATTGGAGCTTTCGGTTTCAAAATATCACAATCAATAGATGCATAATTTTCCAAAGGCTTACGTTGATTACCTTCTAGTAATACAAAAAAAAACTAAGCTAGTGGAATTTTGTCTTTTTCATCAAAAATCTTTTTCCAGGACCTTTTTCGAAGAATCTGCTTTCATAAAACATTGAAGCGATTGTCAAAGCCGAAACGTTTTTCAAGGCTACTGATATCAAACTAAAGCGCTATTTAAATTGATACTTTTTCCGCATCTTCAAAAGGACGTTCGGTTATTTGTGAATGTTAGAGTCTTTTGATTAAAACTTCCTGTAGGCCATCTTAACAGTTTGGAATAATTTCCTAAGATCCAGTGATTGGCAATGTTATTTCAAAAAGTTGACGAGTTAGCTATACCACTATTTTATATCAACTTGAAAGCATTTTTGATTGTCTATCCAGAATTTTTAAGTAATATACAGGGGTGTTTCATTTTTTAAAAATAAAGTTTTGACTCTTTTTTTGTATGTCACGTCAAAACCATTAATTTTAAACTTCGCCCTGCTCTAAAATAATGGTAAATTTATTAAGGTAGCTGTTAATATACAAGGTTTTATGCAAATTGCATCTAAAATATCAGCCTTATATGGGTTCAAATAGCAGCTAAATTTAAATTTTGGTGAGTATCATATTTTGAAGAAAATAACTTAAAATAATTATTATCTCGAAAACCGATGTAGATAGGTATAGGAAACTATTTAAAAAAATTTATCAGTAAAAATTACGATTTTAAAAATTAAATAATATATAAAGTGTTTTATTTAAAATTAACAAGTTGTTACTACTTTTGAGTAGAAACGTCAACACCGCCAAAAGTAAAAATGTTTTAGAAAGACAATGTGTCTATTTATGTCAATAGCCCAATTTTTAGATTACTCCTATGCTCCGTTTTCCATTAACGTCAAACCTACTATCGGCCATCAATGACCCTGTATATTATGCACAACTTGAACGCTAAGCTGTTGTCTACTAATTTTATTATGTCTACTATTATTCATTATTTTTTAATATTTTTGTTCATTATTGTAAGCCTATGAAATAATTTGTAATTGGGTTTTTTAAGCCCGTACATTACTAAATAAAAAAAAAATAAATAATGACTTTACTTAAGAATGGTCGAAAATGGAGATAGAATTGCATGTATTTTTCTAATAAAGTCCTAGAAATTCAGTGGCCGTGGCCGTTATCGAGAGGTGGTTCGCTATTAGGAGAGTCTTTAATATAGATATTTCCGTATAATTGGTTTTTGACTTGGAAAACTTGGCCGGTTTAGAGGCGGCTGCTTTTAAGAGGTTGCCAAAAATAGAGGTTTTACAGTATGTCTTTGTTGTATTCTGTTATTTTGTCATTGATGTTTTGGGTGATTGTATGTGGTCTAGAGTAATGTATTTTTTTCTAAAACCTGCTTATTCGGTGTTTTTGATACTGTTTGAATTTGATTGTTCGTCTTGTAGTTATTATTTCCAAGCAGTTTATATACTTGACATAAAAGACTTATTGGCCTATAGGTTCCTAGATCTGATTTATCTTCTTTCTTATACAACACAATTACTACAATTTTCCAATTCTGTGGTATTTTCCGTTCTTCAAGCATTTGTTTAATAGTATCTTTAGGTTTTTTGTTAGTTGTTTTTTTTCATTTCTTTCATTGCGTTTTCTATTTCGTCTTCTTCCATTTCCGGTATCTCTTCCGAACCGACGTTAAGAATGTGTGTTCTTTTTATTTTATCTGGTTTTTCCACTTTAGCGCTGTACATTTTTTGATAGTAGTTTTTTGTTGTTTGAATGATTTCTTTTATATCATACGTTATTTTGTTGTCTTTTTATTTTTTAGATGGCTAATGATTATAATATTTGTGTCTATTTTTCTTTGCATCACTTTTAAACTTTTGGTTGTTTTCAATTATTTTTCTACGTTTTATTGCTTTATCAAATTGCCATGGGTTTTATTTTCATTGTGTTGCTGGTTCCATTTCATCATCATTGGTTCAGACCATACTAACAAGTTGTTGGGGATTGCGAGTTATGTAAAATGTAGGATAGGAGATCATAAATTGTTCTTGGTTGAGAGAGTAGTCATTTTTGGGTTAAATGAAATGTTTGTGTGTTGTAAGGTGTTGAAGTTTGATTTTATTATGAACGTTTGGTTCTGGTAAATGTTTGGAATTTGCAGCATTTTGGTAATTAACTTAGGTTGGCTCGGTATATTTTGTGTATATGGCTGGATAAAAATCTAGTTAGAGCTAGGTTCATTGCCTGCTAGTAACAATATGGTATTTGGAAAAGAAATTACCTGTTTTGTGATTTCTTTCTCTAAAACTGACAAAATTAAGTTAACTGTACCAAAGATTTACTTTTCCACTTTAAACTAGTACTGATATTGCTGCTGCCTTTGTCAGGTTTTACCATATCTGGCTATCCTCACCTGGTTTAGCTTGTAGTCAATACAGTTTTCCGGGTGTGTCGCTTGAAGGCATAGTTGACTCATGAGAACCAGTTATCGGGTTAGACCGTTGATGTGACCGTTCCCGATATAAAGGTACTACCTCTCTCTGAGCATTTCCCACACAATTGTGTATTGCTTATTAAATATGAAAATGATCAAGTGTGTCTAACATAGTTTGCTACTATGTAAATATAAAGACATGAATGTGGCACTATCCGAGGGTTTTCAAAGTAAGAGTGACAAGAGGATCTATTTTTTAATTTTAAAATTACTCCATGATTATTTTTTGGGACTTAAAAAAGCTTAAAAACTTTGTTGATACATTTTAACAGTATGCAGACTAAGGTTGCCACGTATGATTCTAATTATGTAGCCAGCCGAGTTAAGCTTTGACACTATACAAAGAATTTGATCATACCATCTTAACTTAGAGTCTATTTTTCTCCCAAGAAATTCATACAATTTGATTGTTGAATAAACTTATTATTTAGTTTAACCACAAGTGATTTAAATGTTTGTTCTGAAAAATATTAATTCAGTTTTATTTCAGACTAAAAAATTCTTGCTGCACCAATCAAACATTTTATTTTCAACCACAGTTGTGTTATGTGATAAATAAGCTATATCATCAATTGCATTTAACAACTAAGTATCATCTGTATATTGCATTAATCAGGGTAGTAAAATATATTGATTTATTCATTCATTAGTATGTACCTAGGTGTCTGATTAAGAGAGGTAAGCCACGGTATATCAGAAACTATTTATCGTACAATTTAGGGAAGAATACAAAGTCTCATAAAGTGTGATATTATGAAGTTTCTCTTACGCGCCTTTGTTATACAAAATGTTTTCCTTTAGTTGTACGAGAAATAATTTCTGAGATACAGCGGATATCAATCAAACCTTGGTACAATAAAAAATAAAGGCCTAAGACTGGATATTTGTGGTACCCCTTGACTAATGTCGATTGGAAATCTGTTCCTTTCGCGTCTTTTAGAAACTGCATACAAACCTTTCGGGTTCTGCCGGTTAAGTACGATGTAGACATAACCCACAAATCCCGTATTTTTAAATTTAAATAACAATAGATTAATATTAATAATGTCGAAAGCTTTAGTTTGATCAAAAAAACTCTAGAAATTAATTTACAAGTTGTAAGAGCATCTGTGGTAGATTTTCTCCGCAGAAAACCAAAGTAACTCGTTGATTATAATTAATTTTTACAAAAAAAACAAATATACATGGTGTTAAGTAAATGTCCGGCTAAAATATGTCTGGTGATGGCGGTCAATAAATCGAACAAAAAACCTTATCGAAAAATTTTTGATTTTTTTTTCATTCTGTCGAGACGCTTGTCTATGCCTTTATTAATTAATTGTTTTTATTGTTGATTGTTAGACGAAAATGGTTTGCACAGATTTGGCTATTGTTATTTTGATTAATGTCGTTTTGACAAAACTGTAAGTAACTAACAATGAAGTAAATGACATTTACTTTAATTAATCTTGTCAAAATATTTTTTGATTGTTCTAATATATGCGCAGATAATTCATCTACCTTAAAATAGTCATAAGCGGGTATCAAAATTTATGAAAAATTTATTTTTTTTTACTTTATAGCAATTCCATGCCAAAAGTTATTAAGCTTTTTGTTTTATTTATTGTATGACATCGCCCATCAAACCATTGGCTGATATTTACCTTACTACGTTTTCAATAATTTTGAAAAAAATTAATAATAACAAAATAGGTGTGTATTTGTTAGTTAAATTTGGATTTTCTTGTGTAAAAACAAACCGAAACTATTTTTGCAGTTTTTAGTTGATCAGAAAATCATCCTGTTAGAGAACATTAATTTACTTCATCAGCCAAAAGTGATGGTATTATTTCAACCACCGCTTTTACAATAAACCTTATTATATTATCTCGACCAGCTGAAAATTTACCGAGTAATTTTCTGACAATATTTCAATTTCATTTTCATCAGTCAAAAATAGAAAAAAATTATATTCAATTGATTATATAGAGTTTTCCAATAAGAGATGTTATTTTGACATTCAAAGAAAAATGGCATCTTTTAGATAAATGATCAGATGTTTATTTCATTATAATTTCGTTAATAATGGAAAATAACATCAGCCAAATGACCACCACGACCATGCTGGTCCTGCCCTATCCTTCTGATGAAATTTTGCATAATCAAATCGCAAAGGGCCCTATGTCCTCGATAGCCTCACGAATTTCATTTTGAGGTCTTGAATCGACGCTGGACTGTTGGTGTAGACCTTATCTTTCATGGCCCCAAAGGAAGAAGTTGCAAGGTGTTAAATTACAGGATCTCGGTGGCCAATTGTGATCACCTCTTCGAGAGATAAAAATGTTTTAGTTTTACGAACGTATTTATAGTGATTTTTAATAATTTGAATGCGTTGTTGAAGCGTGTATCGTTCCATTTTATTAATGGCTTAGTTTCTACGTGTCAAATGTCAAAAATACAGCTTTAAAGTGACATTTACCAAAATAGCGGGCTATTCAAAATAACACCGCCTATTGGAAAACCTTTTAGTTTGTATTCTTGTATTTCCAATTTACTTTAAGATTAAATTCCTCACTAAAAATGCCTCAACTATTTCAATAAGTTCTACATTGTCTCACCCCTCCTGGTCTATTTTAGTACCATTTTGTGTTTTATTTACATTTAGGATTTTATTATTTAAATTTCAAACTGTCTTACTTTAATTTTGACTAGCGAAACCCTTGGCTTTTGCTTAAAAAGCACGCATAATAGAATTTTTTATTTCTTTATAAGCTTAACATAGTAAATTGACAAATTAATATCTCAGCTTGTGGTGGTGCAATTTTAATATTTATTCTTTGAAAACATTCTCTGGGGCAATTTCAGAACACATAGAAAATTTCATACAGATTGGTTTAGTAGTTATCGGGTGATGCTTTCAGTTTTGTTGATGTAGATAGTAAGTAGGACATTGTTATAAAGCTAAATTTGCATATTTCTAATTAGCTTTTATATATTAGCCTTGTGCCATTACATTTTTATAAAGTATACACAAATCATTTAGTTTTATTGACCAGGGTGTATTTTAAAATAACCGACAAATAAAAACTGGTGATTCTGTGGTTCAAAATAAACCAAAATCTTTAGAAACGTTTTTTCAAATACGTTTTTACCGACATACAGAGTGATTAAAATTTTAATTTTTCATGTTTTTTAAGATTCATCAAAATGTAGAAAGATATTAAACTGAGATTTGGCACACGTAAATGTCTAATAATATACAATTACTCACTTGCGTATAATCATTTAAGCCACAATTAAAAATAAGAAAAAATGTACGCCACTGCTTTTTTTTGAAAAAAAATTTTTGTTTCAATAAAAACTATATTTATTTTTTTTTTGATTTGGCATGCCGTTTTAGAAATATTTGCATTAATGTACACAACCACATTGTTTAATAAAACCCAAATAAATTGCGTAAATTTTAAAGGTATCAGAAAGTAGAAAAAATATTAAGCTGAGACTGTCATTAAATAAAATTAATTGTACAAGTTGCAGTAAATTGATCCAACCAGTGGCGTAGGGATATTCTAAATTAACAACTTAAATTTATAAAAACTTAAATCCGTGCATTTTTAAAAATATTATTTTTGTTAGACTCAACATTTAATTCATGAAATTTACCACACTTAATATGTTTCTCCGTTTTTGAAAAAAGTGGACATACATTTTTTCTTTTTAAGTAGTTGGCTTTTAAGATGTACTACGCCACTGACGGATGAACTGCCTAGACTAAAATGTATGTGATTAATTCTGATTATTTAGACATCTTTATATGAAAATTTCTGAAAATTCACGGAAAAAATAATAATTTAAATAATAAATAAATAACACAAGATTCGGTGTTGAGAAGTGGTAAAGTAAAGACGTGTGTATAGAACGAGTGAAAATAATTAAGTAATTTGTAATTAAAAATAATAAGTAGAGATAGTGAAGGTGGAAATTTCATTAGGTAAAAGTGTAAGCTGTCGGAGATAAGAAAAATACAAAATTTTAGATTCAGAGGGCTCAACCTCAGATACAAAAAAGAGAATGAGGGAAGAGGAGATGAAATGTATAAGATATTTAGAAAGAGCTTAAAAATGGGAAGGTCGCCAAAAGGAGGAGGATCGAGAGAAGAAAAAAAGGAATGGACGAGAAATAGGGCGAATGAATAAAGAGGAACAAACAATAAATATGTGGAAAGAAATGCTTAATGAAATAAAGCAGATAAAACAAATCAGGAAAAAATTAATAAAAATGAGAGAGATAAGAAGACATAAAAAAATAAACAAAAGTTGGAAAATAAATGTGAAAGATTAGAAGAAGAAGAGATACATTTCATCTACTAACAAGGCACATTTTTTCGTTCTCACTCATTACATTTGTTTTAATTTAGAAGAATACCCTCGGTACAATTATTATTCTATATAAATTCTGTTTCTAATAATTACATAAAGTAAGAAGAGATTTGTAAATTGACAAATAAATTTGAATTAAAGTATGGTAACATGAATTATCAAAGCAAACACATGTCAAGATAATTAATTCTATATCTATAATACTAGATTTAACGGTTCTACCTGAGTCTTTTTTCTAAATTACCGTGGAATATAATATAAAATTTAATAAGATGTAATACATACATCTACAATGACTGCATTTTTGACATTATAAATATATGTATGATGTATTAGCCGATTTAAGGTCTAATTTGATTTAAGCAAAAATAAATAGAATCTTACCTTTGCAATATATTTTTGGTACACTATTTTTTCTTAAAACTTTCTTCGGTCAAAAAATGCTTTTCACACAACACTTTATTATTTAACTCCAAGTCGTCTAAACTCCAAATAGTAATGTTACTACAGTTTTTTCCACACACTTAAAGCTTGTCTATTTTTAATAGGAAATTAAAAATAACTTAAATGTTTATCTTTCTTCGCATTTCCCTTACAATCAAAATAACAGCATAAGTAAGTTTTCGGGCGCATTGTGAAAGAGCTCGCTGTTTCGTTCTCTCAGAGATCTAAACTCGACTAAGAATTCCTGGAGAAAATTATTAGTTACGCTTGCTCTGCCATCTATCCCTCGCCAACTTTGTACGACACAAAATCTTATACGGAGTCGCGCCTCTTAAAGAACTTTTTATTCAATCTAATAATGTAATGGCTCAAGTAATGCAAAACGGAGGTATCGAGGATTGAATCTATGGAGGTCAGACCCCCTAAAACAAAATTTTGAACTATTGACGACTGAACATAAAAGAGCTGAGATAGCACAGGCTAGCACAACTAAAATTAATGCTAGCACACTTTTAATAACGGAGTTATTGAGGTATGAATCTGGTAAAGGTAAGGCTACCTCAAACCATTACAAATAGATATCGAATTTTTGATGTTTACATACTAAAGATAATCTAACACAGGCTAGCAGAAGTTTGCTCAACGCTTGGACACATTTAAGATTGAATCTATAAAAGCCCTTGTACAACAAAATTTCAAACTTTTCACGTTTAAACATAAAAGACCTGAGCTGGCACAGGCTAGTACCACTAAAATTAACGCTAGTTAGCACAGGTTAGCACAATTTAAATGGATTAAATGAACGCTAGCCCCCTTTTCTTGTATAAGGCTGGTTTCTTTAGATTAAATCCTCAATAACTTCTTTATTAAAGGTGTCTTAGCGTTAACAAACTTGTGCTAATTGTATGCTAGCTTGTGCTAGGTGTTTTCTTCCGTTTGCAAACATCAAAAATTCGATATTTATTTGTAGGGGTTTAAAATCGCCTTACCTCCTACCGATTAATTTCTCAATAACTAACTTATTAAAATTGTGCCAATATTCGTTGTAGTTGTGCTAGTATGTGTTACCTTAACTCATTCATGTTCAAACGTCAAATGTTGAATAACTACGTCGTTAAAGGTGTGCTATTGTTAATTTTAGTTGTTTTAGCTCTGGTCTTTTATGTTCAAAAGTCAAAAGTTTAAAATTTTTAGTGGGGATTGCCTAGATCTATAGATCCCTCAATTCTCCGTTATAAAAGTGTACTAGCGTTGAGCAAAGTTGAGCTAGCTTGTGCTAGATGTTCTCTTTCGTGTGCAAATAACAAAAATTCAATATTGTAGGAGGGGGTAGTTGTGGTTGCCTTAGCCCCTCTACATTCAAACCTCAATAACTCCGTTATTAAAAGTGTGCTAGCGTTGAACAAAATTGTGCAAACCTGTACTAGCTGTTTTCTTTCGTGGTGCAAACGTCAAAAAATTGAATTTTTGATGGCGGGGATAAACTTTAAAATACATGAATGAAAATTCAAACCGGCTGTTGAGAACAATAATCTTTAATTGGGTCAATAATAAGTGATTTGATTTATAATCATAATTTTTTTAAATGTAATTTGATATAGAAAGCTGATGTGCATTATGGTTAATAATCTTTGCCTTCAATAAAGAGCAATGCCCTTGATTTCGGTTACGAGGTTGCTTAAAGGCTTCGTAACTGTTCGTAAACAAACGGCGTGTAATATTTTAAACCATATGGAAAAGAGGTTTTTCGACGACACACTTAGAAAACGGACGTTTCTTCTCTACAAATAGTGAGAAAATTTGTTTTTCTTTACTAGCGAGGAAAATAATGTCGTGTTACAGAAATGCCTCTAAAAAATGTAAGAAGAAGAAGAAGAAGTAAGAAGAAGAACTATATGCGCCTAGTACTTAGTTAAACAATTTAATTTAGTATACAACCAGGCTTGTTTAATTTAATATCTTATATTTCGACTTTCAAAAATTGCTATTCTACATTTATTGATTAGAATTACGCGGCTGCGCTATGACAGATTGAGACCACACCGATACTACAGAACACTGTAGAGTGACTGTTGGGACCCACTTTATTAAATATTACTTCTTTCATTAGGTTGTTTTCTTGGGGAATGTCTTGAAAAATGTTGTGTCTAACACATGAAGGAAGCCTTTTTCCACTCACTCTAATGTCTCAATCGCTACGCTCGTGAGGCAACTCGAGCTCCAGAGGAAAAAGAATCGCTTTCCTCACTTGTTGGACAAATAACCATTAATTCGGGTGGTTTATTTAACATTGAATTTGCAATAAATTAAACCATAACTAATGTCATACTTCGCAAACTTAAACAAATCAGCTCTAGCAATCTGCCTTATTTAACCCTTCAGAACACGCCTAGGCGGAGGAAAGCTCCGCACTATTTGTAAAAACTGATTTTCGTTCAAATTCGTTTATTCTATTTCTTTGTCGTTTTAGCTATCTATTTTTTAGACATTTTAAGGGTACTGTAGGTATATTGGTTTCTAGTAATTCACTTGAAAACTTGTTGTAAAAAGAGTGTAAAAGTTAGTCGTGGACGATTCCTCCGCGTATGCGTGTGCTGGTGATTTAAGTTTTATAAAATTATAACGTTTTACTAGTGTGATTATAATTTTAGTCGTTTATATAATTTAAATATGGCGTTATCTCGGGGTCGTAAAATTTTGCGAATGGCACTAGCAAAACCATATGATGAAGTATCGGTTGTTGTAGTGAAAATATAAGTGACAAAAAATTCTGACTCTGACATTCTAAACTACAGTGAACCAGACGAATGTTTAGATGATATATCAGAAAGTGAATCTGACAGTGAACAAAAAGTAATTGCAAAAAAAATGTACCATATTATGTGGGCAAGACGGGTCAACAAGGAAAAAAAAAAAAAAAAAAAAAAAAAAAAAAACACAACAACAAAATTAATTTTTTATTTTATTATTTTTTATTTTTTTTTTTTGTTTGGTGTATGATTTCGGATAAAAATAAAACTCGAAAACTCCAAAACAAAATATATTCAGAGAATCTCCGGACCGACGAATTACACAAAAGAATTGAAAACAGAACGAGAAATTTGGCAATCATTTTTTCCCGATAACATTTTACAAGAAGTTGTCAACAACACTATCATATATATACAAAGAATTCGTATCAATTATTCTAGAAAGAGACGCATGAATACAGAACTTATCAGAGCTAAAAGCTCTTATAGGATTACTATACATGCGTTTGCATCACACAAATGTAAAACAAATTTGGGCAAATGATGGTACGGGTACAGAGCTATTTCGTCTTACAATGGGAATGAACAGGTTTTTATTCTTGTTGAAGGCCCTGAGATTTGATGATGTAAACACAAGAAACGTCAGAAAGCAGACAGATAAATTAGCACCCATTCGTAATTTTTTCAAGACTTTGTTAGTAATTGTCAGAAAAACTACACAATTTCAGAATTTGCAACCATAGATGAAATGTTAGAGCCGTTTAGAGGAAGATGTTCCTTCAGGCAATATATACCGTTAAAGCCTGCAAAATGTGGATTAAAAAATTATGGCACTTGTGGATGCTAAATCGTTTTATAGTTTTAATATGGAAATATATCTAGGAAAACAACACCCTGGTGAATACGATCTTAGCAATAAGCCGTATGACGTCGTGTTACGATTATCCAAACCAATATGGGGTTCGGGAAAAAACTTAACCTTCGATAATTGGTTTACCTCCATACCTCTTGTCAAGACATTATTAGAGAAACAATTATCTGCAGTAGGAACTCTAAGAAAGAATAAAAAAGAGTTACAGCCATTATTTGTTGCAACATAAAGGTAGAGCACAATTTTCATCCATGATCGGTTTTTCTGACAATATGTCTATATTATCATATAAACCAAAAAGAACAAAGTTGTTCTTCTTGCATCCAGTATACATTTTGAAGATACTGTCGAGCAATAAATCCCCCAAGCGATTACCTGAGATGGTAAGTTTTATAATCAAACAAAGTGCGGTGTGGACGTGGCTGATCAAATGAAAGCAACATATTCCGTTGCTCGCGTAAGTTGTAGATGGCCACTTTACCATTTTTTATACCTGCTTAAATATTTCGGGTATAAATAGCCTAATTATTTATAAACATAACCATGCTCAACCAAATCTTTACCGAAAAGACTTTTTTGTTGGCCTTGGTAAAACAATTAATAGGGATCATCTTAAAACAATAGACTTTCGATGAATTTACCAAACACGGTTAAATCCAGAATTTGTGAAATATTGAACATTGAGGAACAGCAAAAACCTACCAGAAATACAACATCAGGAAGGTGTAATTTCTGTGATCGAAAAAAAAACAGACCCACGAAATCGCAGTGTTCTAATTGTAGTGCATTCATTTGTACAGAGCATACAACGAAAGTGTGTCCTAATTGTAACTATGAAAAGGATGATGACATGGACATAGATGAGTGAAAAACTTCTAAGATTACTTTTTATGTAACTTTTTATTTTATAATACTTATTATATAGCAAAATTACCAATATATTTCGTTTATTTTAAAATTAGTGTTTACAAAATGTACTTGTATTTGCATTAACATTTCTATAATATGTACTAAATATTTATATACCTAATACATTGATAAACATGTTTTATTTGTTAAATAAAATACGTAATTCGCTGAATGCGGAGGTTTTGTCCTGTACCGCGTACTGAAGATATATATTTAAGCGCGTGTACTGAAGGGTTAAATGCAAATAGTTTGATTGTTTTGTTGATAAGAAGTAAGGGATACTGTCTTTAACGTTTTTTTTGAACAGCGTTATCTCATTCACTTCAGGCAATTAAAAAAATCTAATTCTGTGGCTTCTTTATTTGATATATTTTCTGATGTGTCTCTACTTTTAAATTGTAATTTCATTTAATTTTCAAATTAATTTTATGGACTTCCTTCTTATGTGACGCATTTTTTTGCGCCCATTTTTGGTATCGATCATATTTACAATCGATCATACTACGCGACACGTTCTTTTCGCGCTCTTATTCCGCGCGATTTTATTCTAGCACTCATTTTTCGTAATAAGATTTTCTTCTCCAAGTTCTAGTGTGAATATTTTCGATAACAGAAACTAATTGATAGTATTTTCCCACAAACATCTAATAATGAAATGCGATTTTTCATTAATTTCAAAATTTTATAATTTTTATAAATACTTTATAGCTTTTGAAGATTGTAGACTAGAGAAGAACATTGAGTAAATATTGTCCAAGAATAGTACTATTATTATTATTACTATTATTGTTTTTATTATTATTATAAATGTTACTATTATATAGCAATGAATGCTGAAGACGGGTCCTATTAAAGTTATAAAAATAAATGTTTACAGATGATGTTCTGACAATTATTAATATTGCGGTAGAGCTAATTTCGTAAGGTTTAACTTTTTCAACTTTTGTTGATCTTTGCTTAATAAGCTCTAAAACAGTTTCACTGCAACATCCAAAAATAATGTAAAACCTATTTGTAAGGGAAAGTGTGGCCGTGGAGTAGCAGGTATTTTTATGTACACTTTCAAGGTTTTTGAAGATTGTAAACGAAAAGAAGATCTTGAGTAAATATTGTCTCAAGAATAAGTATGCAACAGTTTCTTTGTGTTAAACTACCCTAAATCAGTTTCACTTCAACATCCAAGAATAAGATAAAACCAATTTCTAAGGTATAAGTGTCGCCAACTAGGCTCCAATGTTTGTTAATGATTTATGTAATTATTACAGATCAAATAATGCATTTCTTCAAATTCTTCAAAGTGCTTTCGCGATGATCTAGTTTTTTTGCGTATAAGATCACTAGAGTTTCTAAGAAATCTAAAAATAAAATATGCGATTTAAAATTTTTGTAAATCACTTTGGTTTTTGAAATTAATGAGTAAATATTCTCCAAGATTAAGTATCTGAGAATTATTGGAATTGGTTAAGAACTAATACCTTAAGGTCACACATATGAAGCTATTCCAAGTATAACCTTGCTTATTTAGTTCTAACACAGTTTAACTGAAACATTCAAAAATGAAATACTAGTATATTATGTTACTAGGAGTAGAAGGCAAATATTATGTGTTGAGCATAGAAGTTTGTTCAGCCGAGGCGTTAGCCGAGTCAGAACAATCTAGGCGAAAAACACATAATGCGTTTTTCTACTCCGAGCGCAAAATAAAAATAAAATATGTATAGACATAACTTACAGTTTTATTTACTACGTGGACATTAGAGTAATCATCCTATATTCTATGAACTAAATAATAATAATTTTCTAATTATTATAATTTAAATTATTACGATAAGTTTAAAATTAGCAATAATATTAAAGAATGTCATTTGTTAACGTGTATATAATAATAATAATAATAATGTCTTTTTATTGAGCCATTGAAAACAGATATAAATGTACATAAAAAGTATTGAATGTACAATTTTGTACGGTGCAGTTACTTAGGTTTAAAACACTGCTAGCGGTCAAGACCGACAGTTCTGTCATTAATGAACACATTACAGTTGTCAGGACCATTTCTAAGAACCGCATCAACATTGCTAGAAAAGTCTTCAGTGAAAATATTTTTATCACCAATATTTGTAACTTCCCTTGAAGTACTGGGTTCATTATATTCTAAAGGCTTTAGAATTTTATTTGCAATCTGTTTCTTGTTGCTCACAGATTCTTTGATATATCCTTTGGCAAAGCTGGTAGATGTCTAACTACCATGTCGTTTTAGAGCTGTAATATCTCCACCGTTGTCAACTAAGATAATTGCCGAGGTTCTTCTAAGACTATGGCCTGTATATTCATGGAAATTTGGCAAACTTAAAACGAGCGCAACATCTTTTGAGACGTTTGAAATTCTAAGCATGCCCTTTACAACACGATGACAATGACCATGCTGATATTTAATAAAAAATCTATCAAAAATTATGTCCTTTGGTCGAAGATGTGCATATTTTCTATATACATATATATTTAAATAAAAATCCCCAATTATAGTAAATGATCGATGTTTTTTAGTTTTAGTGTTAGAATATTTACTTAGACTAAGTTTCCCAAATCTTATATATCGTTAACTTTTAATTGAACTAACTCGTTGCATTTACATGCTCCTGAGATTCCAAATATTAGAACTACTTAAAAAATATTGTTTATGAATTTTATAAAAATAATCGGTACATTACATATTTTTAAACATGGGTACGTACCTTTGTAGCCAAATATTTATCATCAGGTGCTGTACAAAGAAATTTGTCAAAGTCTTCTTTAGAAAAAACTTGAGACTTTTTCGGCTTATAGTTACACCTTGCCGTTTTAAATATGCAATTAATTTAGAATAATTATCAATCTTTACATTGTGTTCCCCATTTAAATTAAATTTTTCTATGCTCCCATAATGATGAACAGTTTTTGCGATAAAAATGCTATCATTACATTTTCGGAATAAATAGTCACATTATTTTCTTTGGCCCAATTCACAAATCTATGATAAATTGTGATAAACTTTTCTAGACGTTTCTGGAATTACTGTGGCCAATGACGAATAAGCTATTTCTCGTAATTCAGGTGGAGTGCATTGACTGTGTTCATTCATTTTAAAGTGATTAATTAAGACGAAATATCAAATTTATTACTAATACGATAAACGTTGAAATTACGTAAGTCCCTTATGCGTATGCGTAATGATATTCACGCATGCGCAAAAGCTTAAATCCACAATCTTTCCAGTAAAATAATAAAAAAATAATTTGTACTAGTACAAAAATGGATCACTTCTATTGTTATACCATTGAAGAACGTGGAAGTGTCGCCAACTGAGTTCTAGTGTTTGTTAAAGTTTCATTACACAATATGTAAACATTATAGTTCAAATGATAGCTTTCTTCAAATTATTGTAACTGTTTTCTCAATGGTCCAGTTTTGTTGCAGATACGCTCTTCCGTCTCAGTAGAGACTCTAGTAATGTAATGCGATTTTTCATAAACATTTAACGTTTTAAAATTATTATAAATACTTTTCAGGTTTTTGAAGATTGTACTCAAAAAAAGAACATTGAGTTAATATAACCCAAGAATAAGTATACGACTGGTATTTGGAATTGGGGTAGAGCTAATTTCGTATGGTTAACCTTATCATTTTTTCCAAGTTTAACCGTGCTTAATTAGCTCTAAAACAGTTTCACTACAACATCAAAGAATAAGATGAGACTGACTTGTAACGTGGAAGAGTCGTCAACTAGATTTTAGTGTATGGTAAAAGTTCATTATACCAATCGGTAATTATTATAGTTCAAATGATACCTTTCTTCAAATTATTGAAACTGTTTTCTCAATGGTCCAGTTTTGTTGCAGATACGTTCTTCAGTCTCATTAGAAGATCTAATAATGTAATGCGATTTTCATAAACATTTAACGTTTTAAAGTTATTATAAATACTTTTCAGGGTTTTCAAGATTGTACTGTATGAGAAGAACATTAAGTTAATATTGCCTAAAAATAAGTGTACTCCTGGTATTTGGAATTGGGTAGAGCTAATTTCGTACGGTTAACTTTTTAGTTATTTCAAGTTTACGCCGTGCTTAATTAGCTCTAAAACAGTTTCATACAACATCAAAGAATAAGATAAGACTAACTTGTAACGTGGAAGTGTCGTCAACTGGATTCCAGTGTATGGTAAAACTTCATTATACAAATCGGTAATGATTACAGTTCAAATGATACCTTTCTTCAAATTATTGTAACTGTTTTCTCAATGGTCCGGTATTGTTGCAGATACTCTCTTCAGTCTCATTAGAGACTGCAATAATGTAACGCGATTTTTCATAAACATTTACCGTTTTAAAATTATTATAAATACTTTTCAGGTTTTTTAAGATTGTACTCAAGAGAAAAACATTAAGTTAATATTGCCTAAGAATAAGTATATGACTGGTATTTGGAATTGGGGTAGAGCTAATTTCGTACGGTCAAACTTTTTTAGTTTTTATCAAGTTACGCCGTGCTTAATTAGCTCTAAAACAGTTTCACTACAACATCAAAGAATAAGATGAGACTAACTTGTAACGTGGAAGATGTCGTCAACTGATTTTAGTGTATGGTAAATGTTCATTATATCAATCGGTAATTATTATAGTTCAAATGATACTTTTCTTCAAATTATTGAAACTGTTTTCTCAATGGTCCAGTTTTGTTGCAGATACGTTCTTCAGCCTCATTAGAGATCTAATAATGTAATGCGATTTTTCATAAACATTTAACGTTTTAAAGTTATTATAAATACTTTTCAGGGTTTTCAAGATTGTACTAAGAGAAGAACATTAAGTTAATATTGCCTAAGAATAAGTGTACTCCTGGTATTTGGAATTGGGGTAGAGCTAATTTCGTACGGTCAACTTTTTTAGTTATTTCAAGTTACGCCGTGCTTAATTAGCTCTAAAACAATTTCACTACAACATAAAAGAATAAGATGAAACTAACTTGTAACGTGGAAATGTCGTCAACTGAATTCCAGTGTATGGTAAATGTTCATTATATCAATCGGTAATTATTATAGTTCAATTGATACCTTTCTTCAAATTATTGAAACTGTTTTCTCAATGGTCCAGTTTTGTTGCAGATACGTTCTTCAGCCTCATTAGAGAATCTAATAATGTAATGCGATTTTTCATAAACATTTAACGTTTTAAAGTTATTATAAATACTTTTCAGGGTTTTCAAGATTGTACGTAAGAGAAGAACATTAAGTTAATATTGCCTAAGAATAAGTGTACTCCTGGTATTTGGAATTGGGGTAGAGCTAATTTCGTACGGTCAACTTTTTTAGTTATTTCAAGTTACGCCGTGCTTAATTAGCTCTAAAACAGTTTCACTACAACATAAAAGAATAAGATGAAACTAACTTGTAACGTGGAAATGTCGTCAACTGAATTCCAGTGTATGGTAAATGTTCATTATATCAATCGGTAATTATTATAGTTCAATTGATACTTTTCTTCAAATTATTGAAACTGTTTTCTCAATGGTCCAGTTTTGTTGCAGATACGTTCTTCAGCCTCATTAGAGAATCTAATAATGTAATGCAATTTTTCATAAACATTTAACGTTTTAAAGTTATTATAAATACTTTTCAGGGTTTTCAAGATTGTACTTAAGAGAAGAACATTAAGTTAATATTGCCTATCAATTAGTGTACTCCTGGTATTTGGAATTGGGGTAGAGCTAATTTCGTATGGTCAACTTTTTAGTTATTTCAAGTTACGCCGTGCTTAATTAGCTCTAAAACAGTTTCACTACAACATAAAAGAATAAGATGAAACTAACTTGTAACGTGGAAATGTCGTCAACTGAATTCCAGTGTATGGTAAATGTTCATTATACCAATCGGTAATTATTATAGTTCAAATTGATACCTTTCTTCAAATTATTGAAACTGTTTTCTCAATGGTCCAGTTTTGTTGCAGATACGTTCTTCAGCCTCATTAGAGAATCTAATAATGTAATGCGATTTTTCATAAACATTTAACGTTTTAAAGTTATTATAAATACTTTTCAGGGTTTTCAAGATTGTACTTAAGAGAAGAACATTAAGTTAATATTGCCTAAGAATAAGTGTACTCCTGGTATTTGGAATTGGGGTAGAGCTAATTTCGTACGGTCAACTTTTTTAGTTATTTCAAGTTTCGCCGTGCTTAATTAGCTCTAAAACAGTTTCACTACAACATAAAAGAATAAGATGAAACTAACTTGTAACGTGGAAATGTCGTCAACTGAATTCCAGTGTATGGTAAATGTTCATTATATCAATCGGTAATTATTATAGTTCAATTGATACCTTTCTTCAAATTATTGAAACTGTTTTCTCAATGGTCCAGTTTTGTTGCAGATACGTTCTTCAGCCTCATTAGAGATCTAATAATGTAATGCGATTTTTCATAAACATTTAACGTTTTAAAGTTATTATAAATACTTTTCAGGGTTTTCAAGATTGTACTAAGAGAAGAACATTAAGTTAATATTGCCTAGGAATAAGTGTACTCCTGGTATTTGGAATTGGGGTAGAGCTAATTTCGTATGGTCAACTTTTTTAGTTATTTCAAGTTTCGCCGTGCTTAATTAGCTCTAAAACAGTTTCACTACAACATCAAAAGAATAAGATGAAACTAACTTGTAACGTGGAAATGTCGTCAACTGAATTCCAGTGTATGGTAAATGTTCATTATACAAATATGTAATTATTATAGTTCAATGATACCTTTCTTCAAATTATTGAAACTGTTTTCTCAATGGTCCAGTTTTGTTGCAGATACGTTCTTCAGTCTCATTAGAGGATCTAATAATGTAATGCAATTTTTCATAAACATTTAACGTTTTAAAGTTATTATAAATACTTTTCAGGGTTTTCAAGATTGTACTCAAGAGAAGAACATTAAGTTAATATTGCCCAAGAATAAGTGTACTCCTGGTATTTGGAATTGGGGTAGAGCTAATTTCGTACGGTTAAACTATTTTAGTTTTTCAAGTTCAATCATGCTTAATTAGCTCTAAAACAGTTTCACTACAACATCAAAGAATAAGATAAAACTAACTTGTAACGTGGAAATGTCGTCAACTGAATTCCAGTGTATGGTAAATGTTCATTATACCAATCGGTAATTATTATAGTTCAAATGATACCTTTCTTCAAATTATTGAAACTGTTTTCTCAATGGTCCAGTTTTGTTGCAGATACGTTCTTCAGTCTCAGTAGAGAATCTAATAATGTAATGCGATTTTTCATAAACATTTAACGTTTTAAAGTTATTATAAATACTTTTCAGGGTTTTGAAGATTGTACTCAAGAGAAGAACATTAAGTTAATATTGCCCAAGAATAAGTGTACTCCTGGTATTTGGAATTGGGGTAGAGCTAATTTCGTATGGTCAACTTTTTAGTTTTTCAAGTTTAGCCGTGCTTAATTAGCTCTAAAACAGTTTCACTACAACATCAAAGAATAAGATGAGACTAACTTGTAACGTGGAAATGTCGTCAACTGAATTCCAGTGTATGGTAAATGTTCATTATACCAATCGGTAATTATTATAGTTCAAATGATACCTTTCTTCAAATTATTGAAACTGTTTTCTCAATGGTCCAGTTTTGTTGCAGATACGTTCTTCAGCCTCAGTAGAGAATCTAATAATGTAATGCGATTTTTCATAAACATTTAACGTTTTAAAATTATTATAAATACTTTTCAGGTTTTTAAGATTGTACTCAAGAAGAACATTGAGTTAATATTGCCCAAGAATAAGTGTACTCCTGGTATTTGAATTGGGGTAGAGCTAATTTCGTATGGTCAACTTTTTTAGTTTTTTAAGTTTAGCCGTGCTTAATTAGCTCTAAAACAGTTTCACTACAACATCAAAGAATAAGATGAAACTAACTTGTAACGTGGAAATGTCGTCAACTGAATTCCAGTGTATGGTAAATGTTCATTATACCAATCGGTAATTATTATAGTTCAAATGATACCTTTCTTCAAATTATTGAAACTGTTTTCTCAATGGTCCAGTTTTGTTGCAGATACGCTCTTCAGTCTCAGTAGAGACTCTAATAATGTAATGCAATTTTTCATAAACATTTAACGTTTTAAAATTATTATAAATACTTTTCAGGTTTTTGAAGATTGTACTCAAGAGAAGAACATTGAGTTAATATTGCCCAAGAATTAGTATACTACTGGTATTTGGAATTGGGGTAGAGCTAATTTCGTATGGTTAACTTTTTAGTTTTTCAAGTTAGGCGTGCTTAATTAGCTCTAAAACAGTTTCACTACAACATAAAAGAATAAGATGAAACTAACTTGTAACGTGGAAATGTCGTCAACTGAATTCCAGTGTATGGTAAATGTTCATTATACCAATCGGTAATTATTATAGTTCAAATGATACCTTTCTTCAAATTATTGAAACTGTTTTCTCAATGGTCCAGTTTTGTTGCAGATACGCTCTTCAGTCTCAGTAGAGAATCTAATAATGAAATGCGATTTTTCATAAACATTTAACGTTTTAAAGTCATTATAAATACTTTTTAGGGTTTTGAAGATTGTTCTAAAGAGAAGAACATTAAGTTAATATTGCCTAAGAATAAATGTACTCCTGGTATTTGGAATTGGGGTAGAGCTAATTTCGTATGGTTAACTTTTTTAGTTTTTCCAAGTTACCCGTGCTTAATTAGCTCTAAAACAGTTTCACTACAACATAAAAGAATAAGATGAAACTAACTTGTAACGTGGAAATGTCGTCAACTGAATTCCAGTGTATGGTAAATGTTTATTAAATCAATCGGTAATTATTATAGTTCAATTGATACTTTTCTTCAAATTATTGAAACTGTTTTCTCAATGGTCCAGTTTTGTTGCAGATACGTTCTTCAGCCTCATTAGAGAATCTAATAATGTAATGCAATTTTTCATAAACATTTAACGTTTTAAAGTTATTATAAATACTTTTCAGGGTTTTCAAGATTGTACTTAAGAGAAGAACATTAAGTTAATATTGCCTAAAAATTAGTGTACTCCTGGTATTTGGAATTGGGGTAGAGCTAATTTCGTATGGTCAACTTTTTTAGTTATTTCAAGTTTCGCCGTGCTGAATTAGCTCTAAAACAGTTTCACTACAACATAAAAGAATAAGATGAAACTAACTTGTAACGTGAAGTGTCGTCAATTGGATTTCAGTGTATGGTAATACAGATTTTTGTTAACATTTACCGTTTTAAAGTTGTTATGAATACTTTTAGGTTTTAAGATTGTACTCAAGAAGAACATTAGTTATATTCCCCAAAATAAGTACTCCTGGTATTTGGAATTGGGGTAGAGCTAATTTTGTATGGTTAAACTTTTTTAGTTATTTCAAGTTTCGCCGTGCTGAATTAGCTCTAAAACAGTTTTACTACAACATCAAAGAATAAGATAAGACTAACTTGCAACGTGGATGTGTCGTCAATTGGATTTCAGTGTTTGGTAAAGGTTCATTATACCTATCGGTAATTATTATAGTTGAAATGATACCTTTCTTCAAATTATTGAAACTGTTTTCTCAATGGTCCAGTTTTGTTGCAGATACGCTCTTCAGTCTCAGTAGAGATTCTAATAATGAATTGCGATTTTTCATAAACATTTAACGTTTTAAGGTTTTTATAAATACTTTTAAAGTTATTAAAGATTGTACTGAAGGGAAAGACACTGAGTTAATATAACCCAAGAATAAGTATACGAGTGGTATTTGGAATTGGGGTAGAGCTAATTTCGTATGGTCAACTTCTTTTAGTTTTTAAAGTTTTGCCGTGCTTAATTAGCTCTAAAACAGTTTCATTACAACATTAACTAATAAGATAAGACAATTTAGTAACGTAGAAGTGTCGTTAACTGGATTCCAGTGTTTGGTAAAACTTCATTATACCAACATATAATTATTAATGTTCATATGATACCATTCTTTAAATTATTGTAACTATTTTCTCAATGGTCCAGTTTTGTTTCAGATACGCTGTTTAGTTTGAGTAGAGACTTTTATAATGTAATGCGATTTTCATAACATTTAACGTTTTAAAATTATTATAAATACTTTTCATTTTTTTGAAGATTGTACTCAAGAGAAGAACATTGAGTTAATATTACCTATGAATAAGTATACGACTGGTATTTTTAATTGGGGTAGAGCTAATTTCGTATGGTTAAATTTTTAAGTTTTTCAAAGTTTAGATCGTGCTTAATTAGCTCTATAACAGTTTCACTACAACATCAAAGAATAAGATAAGACTAACTTGTAAAGTGAAAGTGTCGTTTACTGAATTCTGTGTTGGTAAGATTTTATTATACAAATATGTAATTATTATAAATTCACATGATACCTTCTTCAAATTATTGAAACTGTTTTTTCAATAATCCAGTTTTGTTGCAGCTACGTTCTTCAGTCTCAGTAGAGAATCTAATAAAGTAATGCAATTTTTATAAACATTTAACGTTTTAAAATTAATATAAATACTTTTCAGGTCTTTGAAGATTGTACTCAAGAGAAAAACATTAAGTTATTATTGCCCAAGAATAAGTGTACCCCTAGTATTTGGAATTGGAGTAGAGCTAATTTCGTACGGTTAACCTTTTTTAGTTTTTCCATGTCTAATCATGCTTAATTAGTTCTAAAACAATTTCACTACACCATCAAAGAATAAGATAAGACTAACTTGTAACGTGGAAGCGTTGTCAACTGGATTCCAGTGTATGGTAAATGTTCATTGTACCAATCGGTAATTATTATCCTTCAAATAATACCTTTCTTAAAATTTTTAAATCCGTTTCTCGATGGTCCACTTTTGTTGGAGATACGCTTTTCAGTCTCAGTAGAGACTCTAGTATTGTAATGCGATTTTTCATAATCATTTAAGGTTTTAAAATTATTATAAACATTTTCAAGATTTTGAAGATTGTACTTAAGAGAAGACCATTGCGTTAATATTACCCAAGAATAAGTATACAACTGGTATTTGGAATTGGGGTAGAGCTAATTTCGTATGGTCAACTTTTTTTAGTTATTTCAAGTTTCGCCGTGCTTAATTAGCTCTAAAACAGTTTCACTACAACATCAAAGAATAAGATGAAACTAACTTGTAACGTTTAAATGTCGTCAACTGGATTCAAATGTATGGTAAATGTTTATTGTACCAATCAAAAATTATTATAGTTTAAATGATACCTTTTTTCAAATTATTGTAACTGTTTTCTCAATAGTCTAGTTTAGTTGCAGATACGCTCTTCAGTCTCAGTAGAGAATCTAATAATGAAATGCGATTTTTATAAACATTTAACGTTTAAAGTTATTATAAATACGTTTCAAGGTTTCTAAGATTGTTGTCTAGAGAAAACATTGAGTTAATATTACCGAGAATAAGTATACGACTGGTATTTGGAACTGGGGTAGAGCTAATTTTGTATGGTTAACTTTTTTTATTTTTTACCAAGCTTAATGGTGTTTAATTGGCTCTAAAACAGTTTTACTACAACATCAAAGAATAAGATAAGACTAACTTGTAACGTGGAGTGTCGTCAACTGGATTCCAGTATATGGTAACTGTTCATTGTACCAATCGGTAATTATTATAGTTCAAATAATATCTTTCTTCAAATTATCGTAACCGTGTTTTCAATGGTCCGGTTTTGTTTCAGATACCTCTTCAGTCTCAGTAGAGAAAGTTAATTATTATAGTTTAATTGATACCTTTCTTCAAATTATTAGAACTGTTTTCTTAAGGGTCCAGTTTTGTTGCAGATACGCTCATCAGTCTCAGTAGAGACTCTAGTAATGTAATGCGATTTTTTCATAAACATTTAACGTTCTAAAGTTATTATAAATACTTTCAAGGTTTTGAAGATTGTACTCAAAAGAAGAACATTGAGTTAATATTACCCAAGAATAAGTATACGACTGGTATTTGGAATTGGGGTAGAGCTAATTTTGTATGGTCAACTTTTGTTGTTTTCCAAACTTTGCCGTGCTTAATTAGCTCTAAAACAGCTTCACTACAACATGACGGAATAAGATGAAACTAACTTGTAACGTGAAAGTGTCGACAACTGTATTTCAGTGTATGGCAAAAGGTTCATTATACCAAACGGTAATTATTATAGTTTAAATGGCACTTTTCTTCAAATTATTGTAACTGTTTTTTTAATAATCTAGTTTTGTTGCAGATACGCTCTTAAGTCTCAGTAGAGACTCTAGTATTGTAATACTATTTTTCATAAACAATTAATAATAACGTGAAGGTGTCGTCAACTGGATTCCAGTGTTTGGTAAAGCTTCATTATACCAATCGGTAATTATTATAGTTCATATGATACCTTTTTCAAATTATTGAAACTGTTTTCTCAATCCAGTTTTGTTGCAGATACGTTCTTTAGCCACAGTAGATAATCTAATAATGCAATACGATTTTTCATATGACATTTAACGTTTTAAAATTAATATAAATGCTTTTCAGGTTTTTGAAGATTGTACTCAAAAAGAACCTTGATTTAATATTGCCCAAAAATAAGTGTACATACCTGTTATTTGGAATTGGGGTAGAGCTAATTTCGTATGGTTAACCTTTTTAATTTTTTTCAAGTTTAACCGTGCTTAATTAGCTCTAAAACAGTTTCACTGCAACAACAAAGAATAAGATGTGACTAGCTTGTGACGTGGAAGTGTCGTCAACTGAATTCCAGTGTATGGTGAAGGTTCATTATACAAATCGGTAATTATTATAGTTTAAATGATACCTGTCTTCAAATTATTGTAACTGTTTTCCCAATGGTCCGGTATTGTTGCAGATACGCTCTTCAGTCTCAGTAGAGACTCTAGCATTGTAATGTAATTTTCCTAGACATTAATGTTTCAAAATTATTATAAATACTTTTTAGGTTTTTTAAGATTGTACTCAAAAACGAACATTGAGTAAATATTACTCAAGAATAAGTATACGACTAGCATTTGAAATTGGAGTAGAGTTAATTTGGTATGGTTAACCTTTTTAGTTTTTCAATGTTTAATCGTGCTTGATTAGCTCTAAAACAGTTTTACTACAACATCAAAAGTAAGATAAGACTAACATGTAACGTGGAAGTGTCGTCAACAGGATTCTACTGTTTGGTAAAGGTTTATTATACCAATCGGTAATTATTATAGTTCAAATAATACTTTTCTTCAAATTTCTGAAACTGTTTTTAATGGTTAATGCAGTTACAAAGTCGATCCTATGATAATTATAGCCAACTAAGTGTTAACAAAATAAAATTCTTAGTGTATTAGGTTAGAAAAAACTAGTAATACCTTCTTTAGACACTTTTTGAGAGGAATTGAATGGCGTTGACGCATTTTAAATATCTACATTTGTTTATGAGTTATGCAGTAATTTTTTCTTAAATAGAAACCATAGTTGGCTGTGATTTATTTTGTTAGAGTTTTTTTCTCTTTACGACGATATATATCATTTAAGGTAAATCATAGTTAAATTTAGTCAAAACTCATATTTTCCAATACCAAATATCTTGCTTCTAATTACGTTACCACATTTTCATTCTTCAATCGTCTGAAAAGTACGAAATGGCTTACGAAAACTATAAAAATATGATGTTAGAATGCTTTATTCAAAACAATAACAATGAGTTTATCTCGGTAAAACTGATAGAGTCACCGATATCTATGTTTTCTATCTCTTATGGTTACCGATATACCCTATACAAACGTCAAAATTTGCCCACCTTGTACAATTACAAAAAATACCGAGAATCACCTGACAGCGGTTTCGTCCTATTAGGACACTTCAAGAGTGAGAAATCGAATGTAAGTTCACTATTGTACAAGTGCAGTCATCTATATTCCCTACTGGAGGGCACATCATATTCAGACCTTAAGTTTTGCAAACACCTAGTGCAAACTCGTGTTAACGATCACGTACGAAATTAATCGCATTACAACTTTGTCGACAGATAAGTAAAAGCAGTTACATAAATGGTTCCTACGATAATTATAGCCAACTAAGTGTTAACAAAAAAAATCTCAAATTGCCTGTTGTAAGTTCGCAAGAGGTTGTACAATAGCAAAGAAACACCAAAATCACTCGATAGCTTCGTTCTTTTGAAACTCTTCAGTACACGTCTAACCTTATAAAATTTTTATAAATACTTATAGGTTTTTTGAAGATTCTAGACAAGCAATGATCTCTGAGTAAATATTATCTAAGAATAAAATATATAAGACTATTTTTGAAATTGGGGTGTTTTTTGCTGGTTTCTTATGCCCGTTTGCACCGGTTTAGTATAAAATGTAACTGTAAGTTAAATATTTAAACACTTTGCACCGTCGTAAAAATATCGGTTAATATTGAGTTATTGCGGATTAAATTTAATCTCCACTTCATGCACGGTTTAGCGCTGTACTGTAGTTAAACCGAGTGTTTTGTAAGATTATGCTCACACTTATACTAACTGCTACACTACAAATATCGATGCAAATAAATATTTAGACGATGATGATGACTTGGAGATAATTGATTTTATTATGCACAGGTTACCTCGCCAAATTTATAATCGTAAAGTTATTTCGACGAGTTAGACAAAGCGGGGTTTTGAAGACGTTTCCGTCTGTCATGAATGCTCATTTTGTGTTAACATTGATCGAGCAGGAATTAGAATACCCGTATGTATTGTAAGTTGCATTTTTTTTTTTAAGTTATACCTACTTCTGTAACTTGATTCAGGAATAATAGTGTCGCACCAATGAATCAGTTACTAGTGTGTTTAAAATTTTATTCTACAGGAGAGCACTTGCAAAGTATAGCTGATTTTGCTGGTATGCACGTATCAACTGTCTCACGAATTGTTGTTAGAGTATCAGAAGCGCTGGCAAGAAAATACGACCAATTTATTAAATTACCACATATTCAAGCAGATAACAGTAAACTACAGCAAGAGTTTTACAACATAACTTCCTTTCTACGAGTTATAGGACAACTGATGAAACACACATTAAAATATAATCACCGGGTGAGTATATTTTCTTATATTATAATTATTACATACCTGTAGGTGAGGAAGATGCTGAAATATTCCAAAATAGAAAATCATATTTCTCGATAAATACCCACGATGGCCTGGATCGGCACATGATGCGACCATCTTTGCTCATTGCCGATTACGTGGTGAGATGGATAATAACTACATATTTGAAACTGCATATTGAATACTGAATAAAAAGTGTCGTATTATTTATCCTAAAGTCAAAAATGACAGAGCTATTGATGATTTTTTAAATAAGTTTGAAGTGGCTGTGATTTTATAAACTACAATTGTTTGTTGTATAAATGTCATCAGGATTAAAATGTCAATTGAAGTTTTACTGGTAAATAGTTTGCAGCCACTAAAAGCGTTTACAGGCGGGCTCAAATATGCTTGGGAAGACGGTGACGTTTTTGAGCATCTAATTTAAATTTTTCTTTTAATGAACTTGCATGTTAATCTATCCCCATAACGAAATAATTTTTTTTAAGTGTCTGCCGTGAACAAGATTCAAACCGCCTCTGACTAACGGTTTTCTGACTAGTGAACTTGACTACATTATTGACATTACTACTCGACCACCCGCGGGTTTGATATTCTTCTTACTTTCTACTTTATGGTAAGGTAAAGTTATAACTAACACGGCCACCTTAACCAATTTGAAAAATTATCAAAACTCTGTCATTTTTTGACTTTAGGATAAAAAATAATGATAAACTTTTGTTCAGTATTCAATTTTCTATTGATTGAAAATATTGTATACAGGGTGTCTAATTTGAAAAAATAGAACAATTTGACATAACTCGCAAACGCGATGTTCGATTTTTATTCTGTTTACGCCATAGCAATGAGAGAAACAAATGCTACAGGTTTGCTTATTTAATTGACCCTGTAGCTCTAATAATAAACAAAGTTAGCAATAGTATTGACTTAAGTTTGAAAACCCAGTATACATAAAATCCAGTTTTTGTTCTTCTGTTTGTTAGTTTGTTTGACCTCTGAGCTGGTAAAGTCAAATCTTTGAAAATTGAAGAGAATATAGGCATGTAATATGTCATTTTTTTCAGAACGTCAAGGCCGTTTTAATCATTTACATAAAATTGAGTTTTGTTTTTTTGTTTGTTTGTTTGTCCACTTTCTCCTCGAAATCTACTCAACCAATTAAATGGATGTAGCTTACTTTTTTAGAGGTCAAGGCAGTGAACTTAGGCTATTTACATGTTAACCTGACCTTTGACCTCTAAGCTGGTGAGGTCAAATCTTTGAAAATTGAAGAAAATACTGGCATGTGATATGTCATTTTTAATTATTTCATTTCTCTGCACTTCTCTTCATTATTCTATTCTGACCTACCTGAAAAGGTTGCAAGTCTTTCAAGGTAGAGAGTTGGATTAGAGAACATTTCTACTTCTCTTATCTCACTCCGACCTTATTCTAGGCCAATTTTCTGATCTATTAATGGGTGTAAGACTAGTCTGACCATAATAGTAGCAACTGCTATTTTACATAATACAACCATAAATAATGGTGATGTAGAACCTCCGCTAATTCTAGAAGAATTGGATCAACTTTGTTTTACGCAATTAATAAACATCGACAAGTAGCCAAAATAATTTCTAATGAAACGATTTACATACCAAGTATGGACGAATAAGAATCAGAAAATTTTAAATAACAAAAATAAATCATTACCAGAACCTTATCTTAAAATGAGAAATTCCTAGGCCTTTGTATTAAGAAGAAATTTGTTGTTGTGTGTCTCAATTGAACTTTTTTAATTTGTATTTCCATTTCTAAGTGTTTTTTAGCTGAAATTTACTTCATCATTGTCCTACTCCTCTCTCTATCTTCATTATATTTTTGTTTTTCTACATTGTATTGATACTCAGTCTTAATGTTTTTCTAATTGTTGTTTTATTGCCGCAACTTCCTCATACTTTTGAGCAACATTTACAGATGCATTTAGTGCTGGCCTGCGTCGTAAAGTATAGTTTCTACCTCCATTTTTTAAATTCGCTTGGGAATGGGTTGTTGAGTTTAATTTAAACTTCACGGGCTGCTAATAGATCCTGTCAGTGCCATTCAACTGATCCAGCTGATTGCTCAGTGGTGGTTTTCTAGACCTAAAAAATACTTTCCAATTATTCATTGTGACTTTAATGTTTTAGATCTTACATTATCATTACATACTTCCAATATTATTTGTTCTGTTCTTTCTTCATCTGAGTAGCTTCATTTTCAGAGTTGAAGACAGTTGGTGAAGTTATTGTTATAGATCCTTATCCCCATTAAATTTGTTGTTTAACCCCAAAACAGTTTTCAAATTTTACCATTTCCATATTCAGGTCACGCATCCAATCTTGAATTAAAAACGTTAGAGGACCTGGGTCCTGTTGACTGTAATAGAAACTAATTCGGTCTTTGGCAGCACATTCTTGAAGGCAAATTTTTAAGAATTTACCCTATTACGTGTTAATACTCTGAATTGAACGATTTACTAAGATGGACCAGTTGCATTCAGTTTGGTCATTATTTTTGGTACACGCATGTTCTTTGTCTCTCAAGTCACGCCGTCCGTTTTTGATTTCGATTATGTGTTTATATTTTCTTATTATGCCTAACATCATAACCTTCTCGTCTACACTAAAATTTGGCCCTCTTGCACTCTTACCACTTTTATTACTTAATGCACTTCTTATTTACTGTATATCTAGATGTGTTTGTGTTCACTAATAATTTATTAAAATATCAAACCAATATCTGAACAAAATAAATAAAATCTTAAAAGAGGTTACTATCTCTGTTACTTACGCAACATGATTAGATATTTTTATATTTTAAGTGTTCGGCAAAATTATCATTTTTTAAAAAATCAAATCATTAATCATTATTTCCATAAAATTGTTTTTGTAACTTTGTAAAAATAAATAATGTCAATGTTTTCATACAAGATTTGGTAAATTACAATTATCAAATTTTAAAACTACATCCGCAAGTCTGATTGCGAATTTTAAATATTTGAAGAAACTTAATTGCGATCGAATTATTTATTATTATGGTTGATTGTGATTATCGAACAACGAAGCGGAGTGTGTCGTCTCTTTTAAATAATGTAAAGAAGCTGCAAGATACAGCAACTTTGAGTCAAATCGAATCGTAAAATTTTGAAATTGACAAACGATCGAACGGTCACAAACATTTCTAACAAAACCAAGTCTGAACATCACTCAAAGAAATGGAAGTTGAGTTTGAGGATGTCCCCGACACCAGCACTCTTGGAAATCAAAATGGCCCTTATTAGTCGTTTAGATTCTATCAAAAAACCATCAAGTTGAAAAGCAAACAAAGACTCAAAAAATTCAACGATTGGCCTTAGTGAGTTGCCAAAAATTGATTTACTAAGTTTAATGAGAAAATCGAGGTTTGGATTACATTTCGCGATCTTTACAACTCCAGTTTACTTCAATCCAGAATTAGTCATGTTCAAACATTTGTATATCTAAAGTCACTGATTGTTGGAGACGCATCTTCTGTGATTAAATCAATTCCTATGACAGTTCAAAATTATGACATCATATATGACCAATTGACGAGAGATTCAACAAACCTCTTTTAATTATTCCCTTCAATTATTTAAATTTACTCAATTGCAAATCGGTAAGTGAAGATTTTCCCAACAAAAGATTTTGTTATAAAGTTTCACGAAACTATTCAAATGTTAGATTCATTGGGTGAGTACGCGACGTCTCGTGATCCTTGGATTATTTCGATGATGATTGAAAAAAATTTAACCAGGGTTTAAAACGGGAATGGGCTGATAAATGTGCCTATTAGTCATAGATGAGGCTCGATTTAAATCAACTTTTGGATTTCCAAGAGGGAAAAAGTGTAATGCGGTCGATCTCTTAATAGACAATTCAAAACTTAAATCAGAACCTAATCAGTTTCACATTAAATGTAATAATATGACAAACTTTAAATGTTTTTTTTTTTGCTTCGCAAGCCATACTATTAATAAATGTTCAAGTGTCTTAAATTAATTTAGAAAGAACGTTGAAAAAACCGTAAATAAGGAGTCACGTTGCTAAATAATTGTTGCTCAACACAACTACAGTGCATGTAATAAAAGGCAAATACTCTGTTACATCCTGAAACGTATCAAATTGCATCTTCAACAGTCGTCAAAGACTCAAGTGAGGCTTTCGTTAGTGCAAATTCAATCAACGATCCCCAAGTAGCACAAAATATTTCTTTAATATTGCGTAAATACAGCTATAATATTTGGTACCTTTGAATCTTTCTTTCTAAATATTTCCAGAGTAAAAAATATATTTTTAAATATATTTTTTTTTATGCAGATCTGCTGAAATTATTCTAGAAAAATATTTCATAAATATTAACGCAAGAAGAATTTGTTCAGAAATAAATACGAACTAAGTTTTAAATAATATCATATACATATTTAATACCTAGAAAAAAGACATACATTTTAAAATTTATTTGATTCAGATTAATAAAATATTGAATGAATATATTTTCGATAAAAAATTCACAATATTAATTGCACATATTATAATATCTCAAAATGTAAATGTATGTAGCATATATTTTCTTAACACTATAAACCGTACAGATAAATTAAAAATCGATGTAAATATTGCAATAACAGGTAATAGATTACAAATCTGCGTTAGAAACTGACCATAATATTGACACACAAAGTGGGTCGTTTTTAGTTAAAAGTGAGTGAAAAAAAACAAAAACAATGAAACAATATTGTTTTGTACACACTTGACCAGGTAAGTACCATTTATCAAGGGTAAGTATTAATAGATTTGAAATTTTAAATGCATGTAAAAACGTGTATACTGTACCTTAAATTATAGTTTGGAATTTCTTTTTGGATTTCGTCTTGATTCCCATTGTATCAATTGATTAAAAATACATATCTAATTTGAACTCTGTTTAGATCTGAATTATTTCTTCTTAAACTTTTCTAATGGTCATATTTTTGTGTAGGATTATGTGCTAAAAGCATTTGATGCGATCATAACAGAACAATAGCGGTTTGAATTTTGTACCATCATGGAAATTTACCAACTTTTGTCATTCTTTTCTTTTTCTTTCGCAAAATCGATCGTTTGCAGCCGTTCTATCTCTTTTTAAGGGTGAAAACAGTTCTAAAAACATGATATTTTTCCTTCTGAATGTGCTCGTTTTTGTACCTAGAAGTTGTTGCTAAAAAGCTAACTCAACACTTAACAGCAACAAAGGTGCATTAGTAGAGCTGTGTGAACTAAACAAATACGCTGTAGTTATTTAGATTTGGATTGTAATTACATTACGCCAGTTCGTTATTATTAAAGAACGTGCAGAATTTTAAAGGTAATTTATGTGTTTAATTATTTGTTAAAATAAACAAATTTTACTTATTGCTAAAATTTACGTAATATGAAACACATTTTTCTAAAGGGACGTATAGTCCGTAAAATGTAAGATTCGTATTTTCGGATTAGCGCTTCATTCAACTGCCACAGGTAGAAAGTATATCTATTTCGTTTCCTCCTACAGCGTATGATGTAGGCAGAAAAAGTAGAATGTTTTTAACGCGACGGGTGGTGAACTAACACCTTCACTACACGTAACGAGATATCGTACATTTAAACATTTGGTTAGAAAGAGACAACAAAACGAATGGTATGTTGCAGTTTAACCAGTAAATACTCACATAAATTCGCTTTAAAGCGGTATTGAAAATGTTTCTAGCGTAAAGTGCATAACTTGTAATTCTAAATATATTTATGTTAATCATTTGAAACAATGCTTTAATGACCTTTTTCTAAAACAAATTAGATAATGACGTTACCGTAATTATTTCTTTTAATGAGTTACACATATTTTTAAATACAGTAATGACATTAACCTTCATTTATCTTGGCAGAAAGTATAAATTCAACTAATGAAGTGAATTATTGTGTAGTTTTCTTCGTGCTTTCTCTTTTAAAACGTCGAAAGATGCCTGGCAAATGCTTAAATGAACGGTGCCGCGAATTAGTTCTTAACGTACATGAATATTTCTGCAGAGAAAAGATAACAGTGGCTCTTTATGTAGTGTTATGGCAGTGCAGCGAAGAACATGTGATGCTTTAAAAATATCAGTTGACACATTAAAAAGATCATTGCTAGTGAAAAAACTAACACTCCATTGCCTAAAAGGAACAAGAGATGTCGGAAAAAATATAAAACTACTGATATACCAGAAGGATTAAAACATACAATAAGGGATGTACTGTATGACATGTACGCACAAAAGAAACATGTCACGTTAGATGCGCTTAAACATACGTTACATGTTAAAGGCTTGTTAGAAGCATCTAGACCGACCATAAGTAAGATTTTGAGTGATATTGGTTTTAAGTATAAGAAAGACTGTAATCGGAGAGCGCTGTGCGAAAAGAACAGTGTTGTATTTGCGCGTGTTAAATTTCTAAAACAATATATACAGAACATGAATGCAGAATCACCTTTATCTGTTGTGTTTCTGGATGAAACGTGGATATTTTCCAGAGGATCACCTAAAAGATCTTGGCAAGATGATACTCCAAATACTGTTAAAAATGCCCAATATTCTTCAACTGGGAAAAGGTATTATTTTGCACGCTGGAAATTCTGATGGTTTTATAGAAGGTGCAAGTTTAGTATTTGTTGCAAAATCTAAAACATCAGACTACCACGATAATATGGACTCTACGGTTTTGAAAAATGGTTAACAGAACAGTTATTACCAAAGCTATGCAATCCGTCTTTGATAATTATGGACAACGCGTCTTATCATTCCCGTCTTATGGAACGAATGCCGTCGACTGCTTGGAAAAACAAGAAATACAGGAGTGGTTGAAAAATAAAAATATATCTTTTTCCGAAAAGATTTAAAGATAAATCTTTTGAATCTTGCAAAGAAACATGCAATAGAAAAACGCTACGTAGTGGACAACATTATTCAAGAACATGGTCACTTTATTCTTCGACTACCACCCTACCATTGTCAATTTAATGCAATTGAACACATTTGGGGGATCTGCAAGTCCTATTACGACAAACACATCGGTAGAGATGGATATTCGGATGCTAGTGTGTTACACATGTGGGAAGAATCTCTGCAACAGTGTGATAGTGCAGTGTGGAAAAAACAATTTTACATACTGAAAAGTTATAGTACAGGGGTGGTCACGAGAGCAATTATTAGATGTCGAGGTAACACCATTAATCATTTCTGTTGGAAGCAGTGATTCGGAAGATGATTTATATGCAGATACAGAGGACATGGTTTAAAACATATTTGTTTTTTTTAATTTGTACCTATTTATCAATGCTTTGTGTAATTTTTGTAAATATTTATTTCTATAATTATGTACGATATGTTGTACTACTGTTGTTTAGTGGTTGATTAAAATATTTACTACTTAAACTTTTATTTGGATTAACACAAAATCATAAATATGAGATTGAACAGTTTGAATGTTTGGAAAACGTAACTTTGGTTTTTTATTAACTTTCTATTAGTAAGCATGTACTTACTTAATAATAAGTAAACAATAATTCACTTCATTAGTTGAATTTATACTTTCTGCCAAGATAAATGAAGGTTAATGTCATTACTGTATTTAAAAATATGTGTAACTCATTAAAAGAAATAATTACGGTAACGTCATTATCTAATTTGTTTTTAGAAAAAGGTCATTAAAGCATTGTTTCAAATGATTAACATAAATATATTTAGAATTACAAGTTATGCACTTTACGCTAGAAACATTTTCAATACCGCTTTAAAGCGAATTTATGTGAGTATTTACTGGTTAAACTGCAACATACCATTCGTTTTGTTGTCTCTTTCTAACCAAATGTTTAAATGTACGATATCTCGTTACGTGTAGTGAAGGTGTTAGTTCACCACCCGTCGCGTTAAAAACATTCTACTTTTCTGCCTACATCATACGCTGTAGGAGGAAACGAAATAGATATACTTTCTACCTGTGGCAGTTGAATGAAGCGCTAATCCGAAAATACGAATCTTACATTTTACGGACTATAGCAAATATTTAAAATTAAAAAAGTGTACATCACAGATTAACCTGCTGTTCGACAATAGCGTATGTATATCAGAAGCTTTATAAAATTAGCAAATAGGTGATATTTATAATAACACAGATCTGATTGTGGGTGGAGAACAGAATATTCATTTACACATTTTTGCTTCAAATAAACATTGTTTGCAATTCAATTACACGCAGATAAGTAATTACTAAAAGATAAGTTATTGAGGATTTCATTGTTTGTAATTTTTTTATTCTACCATTTTTTTTTCTATAAAGCAATTTTCATTTTCTCTTTGCCTACAAAATTTTCTCGTAGGAAGCGCGCACACCCGGAACATCGTTTGGTCTCACGAACAACACAGAGGTCGTTCTGTGGTCGTACATTTTACGACGTTAAAAAAATATATAATTCAATTATAGGAATTACTTTCTCCTTAAATGTTTCTCGTCAAATTATAAATTGCGATGTTGTTAGGCGTATATTTTATTTTTCGAACAAAATGTTTTATGTCGCCGCACATCTTTGTTACTCTTTCTTACATTATTGGTAGCACCACAACAATGTAAAATTTTGCTCGAAACGCTTGTTTTGGTTTTGATTGTAATGGAATTATTTTTAATGAATTTTTATAATTTTGTGGTACAAAAATAGATGAGAAATTCTACTTCACATATGCACAAAAAAAGTAAATATATATTTTCGATGTTACAAAAATGTTAGGATAGACAATTTGAATTTAACTCTACAGATTCATCTGTCAACTTTACGGACTATTTTTCATTTGTTTTCATTACTTTACGGACGATTTCGGAAAAAAACTATTTTTTGATCCGACAAATAATAATTTAGAGCTAGACGTAATCACATGAAACATTGTTTTGATAATATCGTCCAATTTTGTATACAAAAGAGTTATTACATTATCTACACCTTCTACTGATATTTTTACAACACAATTTAATTTTCATCACTTTTGAGAAAAATGTTCTCGTACCCCATTTTATTTCTACGATCTTACATGTTTATTAGTACCGAGACAATGTGGAGTTTTGTGCGAAATGCTTATTTTTCATATTATTAAGTCTTCGTTCAAGAATTAGAGTTTTAATTAATGTATTTTATAGGGAAAGGATGTCGGCAAAATATCGAATGGCAAAAGTAGATTTATTAAGAATGAAATTTCAAAAGACGTACGTATGTTTTCGTTTAGGGACAATATTGTGGAAGACTCTCAAAATAAACTTGACGTAATTCCAGTTCCTCTAATAAATGAAAACCATTCCGATTTATTAACAAGTAATAATGAATACGAAAACTTACGAACACCAGAGCTTTCAAGTCGATGTACAATAATCAGTAATACAAGCAACAATATATCAGAATCAGTTAATATTTGTTCTTCAACATCTACAATCAAACAAAATGAAACCAACACCAACAGTGTCCTTACTACATTTTTAAAGAAGTTTGCTCTTAATACGAACGCATCTCATTTTCAAGTTAATTATTTGCTGAAGGGGCTGTCAGAAATTTTTCCCCATTATAATATTCCTTTAGATTCTAGAACATTATTGGGAACTAAAAGAAAATTTAATACTATCAAATTAAATAGTCAAAAAGGAACTGTAGGTGAATTTGTATATTTTGGACTATCAAATTCATTAAAAGAACTTTTAAAGAACAGGTTAGTATTTCAAGAAGTTATTGAAACAGGATATGTTTCTCTCATTTTTAATGTTGATGGGGTTCCAATATTTAAAAGTAGTTCGAAACAATTTTGGCCATTGTTATGTAAATTAGTTTTAAGAAAATGCACCGTTAATCCTTTTCCTGTAGCCATTTACTATGGCGATTCTAAGTCAACTTCGCTTGATTTGTATTTTAAGGATTTTATATCAGAAATTAATAACTTACAACAAAATGGTTTTTGTATGATTATTGTAAGATTACTGCTAAAGTCGTTTGTTTTTCTTGTGATGCTCCTGCAAGAGCTTTTATTAAATGTATAAAAGGTCACAACTCATACTCAGGTTGTGAGAGATGTTCCCAAAAGGAAAATGTATTGATAGAAGGACTGTTTACAGTAAAACAGCTGGCAATTCTCGTACCGACCCAAGTTTCAGAGAACAAATTCAGGTAGACCACCATACGGGTGAAAGTCCTTTAATCAATGTAAATGGTTTAAATATGATCACTAGCTTTGTACTAGATTACATGCATTTATGTTGTTTAGGGGTAATGAGAAAACTTTTAAATTATTGGATAAAGGGAAGGGGTTGTAAGAAATCCATGTTACCTCTTCGTTTAAGAAACAAATTATCGATTAGGCTTTAATATCATTACAAATTTTTACCAAACAATTTTACTAGAAAAGGAAGGTCGCTAGTAGAGTTAGATAGATGGAAAGCTACAGAATTGCGAACATTTTTACTGTATTTAGGACCTGTTGTATTAAAAAACATATTGTCAATGCCTGTTTATGAACACTTCCTTTTGTTTCATTGTGCAATGCGTATTTTACTAAACAACGAACTACATAAAAATGTTAATTTTGTTGATTGCGCTAATGAAATGCTACATGGGTTTGTTCAAAATGTTGAATTATTTTACGGTTCAGCATCTTGTACATACAATGTTCATAATTTGCTTCACATAGCAGAAGATGTAAGAAACCATAATACTTCCCTAAACGAAATTAGTTGCTTTCCTTTTGAAAATTATTTGGGTCAACTCCTGAGGTTGATAAAAGGTCAAAAAAATCCGCTAGCTCAGTTATGTAGAAGGTTATCGGAAAAAAAATCTATTAGAGTAATCCCAACTGAATCCAAACCTTACATAAATAAGTCCTGCACAAAATTGTTTCTGTCCGATAACAATGAAGTGAGTATTAATAGTAAAACTGATAACTATGTTACTCTTAAAAACGGTCGAATCTTAAGAGTTCTATCCTTATGAGACGTTCTTGAATGGTTATGCATCTGATATATTAGAGAGTCTATACGAGTATCCCATAAAATCGGGTTAATTGAGTATACAAAACCACAAAGTTTGAAGACCAATTGACAAAATGGCCACTCTTTGAAGTGAGAAGAAAATGTTTCTTATTACGTTCTCCTAATTATTACATAGTATTTGAATTATTACATATTTAGATGGTATATTAGTATAAGTGTAGATCTAATATTGGTATGTGGTTTAGTTAATTTATGATGTATTTACTTACGATTATATTTTATAGTTAACGATGACCTGGGATATTATAATATGGACTAATGAGAACACCTGTGATTATTTACCAACCTATTGGGGTAACAGCAATAAAACACTATACAAATATCCAGTTGGACCTAAAGTCACGGAAAAACTAAAGAACAAATTAATTAGTGACGGCAATGATTTAATAGAAAACTTTGCTTGGTATCCGGCAACTTGTAAGAAAGATGGCATTTCTAGTTTGTTTATGGCCAAAAACTTATAAGTCAACTAGCTTACTGTAGCAGTGTAGAATCGGTGGAGAGTGATAATGATTCAGATGACGATATAGCAAATATAACAAACATAATTCACAACGTTTCTGAGAAAATTGTATCATCAGAAAACAATCATACATGGGAAAGACCACAAATTATGGAAATAGGTGGAAGTATGTAACGTATTGTTTATGAAATTTTATAAAATAAAACTGTGTTTATTGCGTTTCAGTTATATCGGAAAGCCAAAATCCTCCAGAATGCCAACGAAGTTGCTGCTGGACCAGTTTCAACGTTTTCCTCCGCCTGTTCTACAGATCAACAAGTCGTAACCGCCAATACAGAACTGGGTAAAATTGATGTTTAGAAATCTACAATTGCTACTAACATAATAAGCAATAGTTTCGTAAAAAATGTATTCGAAAAATAATTATATAATCGTGCACTAAATGAGGAATTAATTTAAAATGATGAGTCAGGTTTTAAAAGTTTAGTTTTTTAGGGCCAGTTCTACCCAGATTGATTATGTTATATCATTGATTAGAATACAATCGTATTCAAAATAAACATAATTGCAATGGTATTTAATCAATGATTAAATTTAATCAAGTGTTTGGGTGAACAGGTCCTTTGCAACTGTTAATGATATACGTATCTACTGATTGAACCATAAAGGATTGGGAGGGGTCAAATCTGTGTAACATCACAAAAAAGTTTAACCATGCTATACCATTTTTTGTGTCTGTTCATTCCAATATCAAAATTTTTGGTATCAGAAGTAACATGCTTATTTTTTTTACTCATGATTTTAATTTTTAGCTTCCATGTCTAGAATGTTGTTAAAAAAGTTTGCCGAAATTAATTTCGAATTGAAAGACATTAAACATAAAATTTCAACATTAGAATTAGCTGTTACACACTACGTAGATTCGCGAAACATATCTTCATCTTCTTCCAATGAAAGAGAGAAAAAACTTATCAACAGTCTTCCCTTGGGTATTATAGAAGATTTGCAGTCTATGGAAATGTTATTAACAGACCAAGAGCAACACAACTGTTTGGTAAGTTATGATATTCTCATAAACATAATATTATATTAATTCTGTTTCATCTATAGGTGGAAATACTCTACTTGACTGGAGGACAGACACCACACAAAAGCATATACTTTCAAATGGGAAAATTGTTGACGAACGAGTTAGCGCTTCAATATTCAGGAATCGGAAAAAAGGGAAAATTACCATTTTGTCAACTGAACCTGTATCGAGCTGTTATATGTAATACAAAAATATTTTAGTGTATTAAATTATACTTTGTAACTGTTTTTTTAGTGGCAACAAGAAGACGGTTTTGTAATGTTTCTGAACAAGAAATTAAAAAATCAACTGCGCTGTACCTATCAACAGCAAAAGCTCGCCTATCCAAAACTCTCCAGTTGGAAACTACATGCGATGTTGGCGGTACCAGTAACTAACATTTACAGAATTAGTGACTTGAGGTTTAGATTTAACAATTTTTTAATTACGTAGACATTATAGTTTTTAAAAATTTTATAATAATTTTTAGATAAAGTACACTGTTTATTTGAAATTATATTTAAGGGAAACATGTTATTTGAAAACATGCTTTATGGCCGATTTAACAATTAGAGATACCGAAACATTTTTGTGTAAACCTATCAAATGTCATTTGATGTTTTTAAAAATATTCTATATTAAAATTACTGTCTTTAATCGTATTTCCTAATAGATTATTTAGTATTGTAACGGTACATTGCACAATAAATACTGTTACGATAAACACGTGTTACTTATTTGGATTATGAAGATTTCAAAACGATTTTATTATACAGCTAAAAATATTAATCCTTTCTTTTAAACTAATATTACAAACAAATAATTAATGAATATTTTTTTGATACGTATCTGTATATTTTAGACATATTACTTACATATTTTTTAAAAAATTTTTTTATACGTTTAAAAATATTTTAAAAATAAATAGTTCGTACATAACTAAATATTTTTCAAAATATTTAAATATATCTTATAACAATATTTTACTAATCTATTTCAAAAATAATACCAAAACAATAAAGAAAAATGTTATTTTCGTGTATTTAGAAATGTTTTTCCAAATATTTAAAAGTGTAACATTAAATTATTTAATTAATGTTATAAATAATATTTTTCTAATGTTTGTGACTACTTGGGTCGATCCTGTTTATCGCTTCTTCTAACTGTTTTAATTCTTGTGAAAGATAGCTTCGGACGATTTCACCAATTACGAGCTCTTCTTGATTCTGGTGCTCAGTCTAGTTTTATAAGCGAATCAGCTGTATCGTTATTACATTTGTGTCGGAACCAAAAACATATTTCAATCAAATGACCTTCGTCGCCTAAGCCATCAATGTCATCTGGTAGGGTCATATTAAATATCTGTTCTAGATTCAATAGATCTAATGCAATGACCGTGGTGGCACACATAATTCCAAATGTCATTAATCGATTACCTCATTCTGAAAATAAGATTTCCGTCTATGAGAATCTTATTAAACGTTTTGACGTGGATAATCACACGTCTCATTTACTTTGACCTGTTCATCTCATCCTGTCAGCATCCGTTTTCTTTTCGGCACTCAAACCCGAGAAATTTATTAATCATTCAGATAATCTAATCATTCAAAATACAGTATTTGGATATGTAGTATGCAGCAAGGAAATGCCATATTTTGAAGATATGATTAATAACACATTATTATTGACGCTGATCAAACAAATGATTGTTTATTAAAAAAAATTAGATTTGTAAGAACCAATTTATTGTCAACTTATTCGGACAAACAAAGAAGAAGATTGTGAAAAACAATTTCTTGCCGGTGTACGACGTTTGCCCGATAGTCGCTTTTCTGTAAACATTCCTTTTAAAATGTCACCCCAAGTTCTTGGAAATTCGTATAATATTCCATTTTGTCGGTTTCTTAATTTAGAGAAACGTCTTCGTTCCGATAATGCCTTAAAAATTGAATATCGCAAATTTATGCAAGAGTATGAGAATCTAAATCATATGTCACTTTTAAAATCAATAATGATCTAGAATTGTTGTGCCGCTCATTTATTGACAAAAATAACAAAATACGTTTTCGATTTGTTGCAATTGAATTCTGATCAAGTTTTTATATGGTCAGATTCAACTGTAGCTTTGGCATGGTTGCATGACTTGCCTCGCCGGTGGTCAACGTTTGTAGGAAATTGTACAAGTGAAATACATTCGATCATTCCCAAAATTAAATGGCTACATGTTCTAACAAAAAAAAAATCCAGCAGACATTGCATCACGGGGTTGCAACGGCTCATCTCTGATAGAAAATAACTTATGCCAAACTGAGGAAGAGAAAAAAGTCCATTCAGCTAAATATCGCATTATGCTTATCCTTATCCTTATTTTGGATTGATGTATTTAGGAAATTTTCATCTCTGAACAGATTAATTCATTCAATTGCTTATGTTCTAAGAATCCAAGATAGATTTAATTGTACTCTGAGAACTACACAATTAACGTTAGATAGGAAAGAAGTTCAAATTTTGTTAGAATTTATCATTCGGTAATTTCAAAAACTTTATTTTGAAAAAGAATATCATTTACAAAATAACCAAGTAATTCCAATCAACAGTAATATCGTTAAGTTGTCGCCCTTTTTCAATGAGAATGGTTTGATTGCTGTCCGAGGTCGTTTTCAATCAATCAAATATAAACCGATCTTAATTCCGAAAGGACATCTTTCTGATTTTTTGATTTGAAAAACACATAATGACACATATTACGGTGGTTTACAAATTACCACGTCATGGTTACGACAATCTTATTGTATACTCGATTTAAAACGTTCTGCACAGCAATTATCAATCAATGTGTTCGAAGTAAGAAACTGAATAGAATTACCTACAACCTACCTATGAGGGCTTTGCCAATCACCCGTCTTTCTATTAATAAAGTCTTTTCTCATACTGGTATTAATTTTGTTGAACCATTTAAATTAAGAGCTTTTCATTCAAGAGGTAATTTAACCTGAAAAGGGTGTAGCTCTCTTTATTTGTTTAGCAAGTAAGGTTATCCATTTAGAACTTATAATGAGTTTAAGCACTGATTTTCAGGGGCTAAAGCGATTTGTAGCTCGCCGTGTAAAATGTTCGAAAATATATTCTGATAATGAACGTCATTTTATCAGTTGTCATGAATTGATAAAAGCTTTCGGGATCATCTAAAAAAATTATTCTTTTATCCAGATATTAAAACATATCTCACTAAACTCCCTTATTGAATGGGATTTTATTCGAGCTTATTCACACTCACTTCGGGGAAATCTTTGAGTCAAACATCAAAAGTTATAAGTTGCATCTTTTAAGATCATTGATTGGTACAATTTTTACAAATGAAGGATTTTTTAACAGTTCTTTGCGAAATTGAGAGAATCTTAAATGCGTCCACTTTCTCCTGTGTAAATGAATTCATATTTTGAGTCTTTGACGTCGCATTACCTTATTTTTGAACATAAATCAAATTCAGTTTTGAACCCCAATCAATTAATAGCAATTATAAAACGAAATTCAGACATATTTAAAAAAATAAAGTCATTTGGGGCCGATGGCGAAATGATTACATTTCAAATTGTTTCCAAAATCAAGGTATGACAAAGCAACCACAGCACCTGCCTTGAATGATCTTATATTTATTAAGAGATCTATTGATCCACTGGGATTCTAAAAATTTGGAGAAATAATAAAATTATTTCCTGGTCTTGATGGTCAATATTGAGTAGTCGACGTACGTACTTCCTAAGGAGTTAATCGTGCATCTTGTATAAATCTTGTTCCTATTGATATTAAAATATCAACGGGGAGTATGATTACATATTTTTTATATTTTAAGTGTTCGGCAAAATTATCATTTAAAAAAATCATTAATCATTATTTCTATGAAATTGTCATTGTCACTTTGTGAAAATAAATAATGTCAATAATCACAACACAAACACCAACGTAATAAAATGAAGTATACCTATATTTTTCTAGTAATATGTGTATTACCAACATTAATTTTAAAATAAAATACCGTTACTTATGGTACGGTGCAAAGATACTTTTATTTAACTGCTAGTCACATTTAATTAGCGATTAGTTAAACCAAAATGTTAATCTATACCTGTGCAAACGGCCATTAATTGTCTAGTTTCGTTGTGGATACTCTCCTGAGTACAGAATATAATAATAAAATACAATTTTTTGAAATATCCAAAATTTTAATATTTTTATGTATATTTTTACATTTTTTAAAAAAATGTGAACTAGAAAATATTATTGAGTAAATATTGTCTAAAAATAAGTACAAGTATATGACAATTATTGGACTTGGGGTAGACGTATTTCGTAACGTTTCCAAGTTTAGCGTGCTTAATTAGCTCTAAAAAATTTTACTGCAACATACAAGAATAAGTGAGAACCAATTTGTAAAGTGGATGTGTCACCAAATGGGTTCCAGTGATTGACTATATTAAAAACCTTAGTCAGATCAAGGAAGATAGTCATGGGTTTTGAAGAATCTAAAGGGTAGAAAACGTTCTTAATTAGGTTTGTTATAGCATTTTCAGTAGAATGTTTTGGTCAGAATCCGTATTGGTTGCTATTTAATATATTCTATTTTTGTAAAAAGACAGAGTTGCAATTTCATGTGTTTTTCAAATAGTTTTGATAAATTTGATAGAATAGTTATAGGTCTATAGTTCCTCAAATTATACGTATTCCCTTCTTCAAAAATAGGAACAATTACTTTTTCTTGAAAACCCGAGGGAACTGGCTTTCCAACGAGCATCAATTAATATGCTACATATTATGTCAACACTTTTTATAGAATTGAAATGTTTATGTCACAACTAATATTTACCTCAGTTTTAATTATCAAAAATTTAATGGCGTTAGATGTTTCTATTTCTGGTATAGGAAAAATACAATGTCTTAGAATGGACGACTTCCGATGAATGTTTAACTCATCGTTAAAACTTTGGTCCAATGTCAGCAAAGAAATTGTTGAATGCATTGGCAATATATAACGGATCAGTTAATTCTCTCCTATTATTTTGTATTTTTAAATTTAGATAAGTTTTTGTAATGTATTTATGTAATATACCACTTTATGGCGCATTCTCCACACATGTACATTGTAGCGAACGATTGTAGATAGTAAAGTTTAGTGATAGTGGGAATGCTCATGTTAAAAAATATTATTATATAAATGTACGTTGTGGCATTCATTCTTTTTATTTATGCATTAGTAAAATTACACAAAAATATCACAGTGGCGACGAGGTTTCAAATGATCGACTGCAAATGTGGGACATCCTAACAATTTGACCCCGGAAACGGGGATTGGTCGAATTTTAAACGTAGAATCGAAAATTACTTTGTAGCTAATGCTATCGCTGATAATGATCGAAAAGCTGCAATTCTATTAAATGTGTGTAGTAATGACGCTTATAAATTAATTTATGATCTATGCTTACCAAAAGAACCAGAAAATTAAAATATTCAGAATTGATTACCTTACTATCTGAATATTTTAAACCAAGCGTATACGTGTTTTCGGTAAGGTGTAAGTTTTATAATTTCGAAAAAAGTGCAAATGAATCTGCAAGAGAGTGGGCAGCTAGATTTAGAAGTTTAGCAGCATTATGTAAGTTCGACGATAAACAGCTGGAATTTGTACAACGGGACTATTTGATAATTGGATACAACAAGGGCGAGGTTCAAGACAGGCTTTTTTGAAAAAATTACTGTTACGGTAAAAGAACCAATAGAAATCGCTACCGCAAAATCGACTACGTTGCCATCTGGTAATGAAGAAGAAATTCCCATCAAAAAAAGTCAGAGTTGTACCATGTGACCAATAAGAAACTGCTAATCCATCGCAACGAGAGGGTAATCGGAGAAGGCAGGTATTTCATATTAAAATGCTGTGTTTGTGGACGCAAAAACCACGTTGCTGATAAATGTTCTTTTTGGGATTGTTTTAGTTACATTTGCAACAAAAAAGGACATTTAGCCCCAATATGTTCCAATACAATAAAACGCATAAAAATAAAAAGAATGTTGTAAATAAAACAAGTTCGCAAAATTATTTGCAATCAGACTATCATTTATACAATTTGGATTGCAAAATCAAACCAATTAATATAACTGTTTGCATAAATGATAAGTTATTTGATTTTCTCTTAGATACTGGATCAAGTTATTCGGTGATTTCTGAACAATTTTATTTACAAAATTTTAAGACTGAAATTTTGCATGCAACTGATGAAATATTTAATCAGTATAATAGCGACCAAATTGTACCTTTAGGATATATTAGTTGTAAAATCTCTTATCAAAATAAGGAACGTTATTTAGATTTTTATGTAATAAGAACTAATACAGGTCCTCCTTTGTTAGGACGCGATTTTTTCAATGAATTTAATTTAAGAATTACACAGATAAATCATATTCATTCATCAGAAGACGTACAAAGCTTGATAAAAAGTATTATAACGTGTTTTCACCTGGTTTAGGCTGTTTTAAAAAGGGTGTTACTTCGATTAAATTAAAAAAAGAAGACGTGACTCCTAAATTTTATCGAGCACGTCCGCTTCCATCTGCAATTAAAAATAAAGTTGTAAAGTTGAAAAGGAGTTAGACCGATTAGTAAAAAGCAAAGTTATAGAACGTACGGATTACAGTCCGTGGAGAACGCCTATTGTACCGGTATTAAAAAAAGATGGCACTATTAGGTTGTGCGGAGATTTTAAAATGACTGTAAATCCTTTTATTGAAGTTGATCGTTACCCACTTCCGAGAATTGAAGAACTGTTTGTAAAGTTACAGGGTGGCATAGAATTCTCAAAATTAGATTTATCGTATGCCTACCAGCAAATCTGTTTAGATGAAAATTCAAAATCTTTTGTAACGATTTCGACCCATAAGGATTTGTTTAAATATAATCGTGCACCTTTTGGTATCGCTAGTATTCCGGCCAAATTTGAAAGTATTATGGATGCTCTATTGCAAGGGTTAGATGGTGTAATAGTGTTCCTTGACGATATTTTGATAACAGGTAAAACCAGGGCCTAACATATTGAACGATAAAATAAATTTTTATTTATCCTACAAGATGTTGGTTTGAAAATATTGTTAGAAAAATGTAATTTTTCCAACCAGCAATTTCATACTTGGGTTTTACTATCGATAAAATGGGGTTACATGCGGATAAAGATAAAGTTATTGCAATTCAAAACGCACCAATTCCACAAAATGTAACTCAATTAAAGTCGTTTATTGGAACGATAAATTATTATGGACAATTTATACCCAATTTATCAATGGTGTTACACCCGTTATATAACTTACTTAAGGCAAATGTCAAGTGGTTTTGGACACCTGACTGTGATATGGGTTTTAAAGAAGTAAAAAAAGTGTTAACGTCGGCTGAAGTTTTATCACATTTTAATCCGGATTGCCCAAGTAAATTAAGTACCGATGCATCAGAGGTTGGAATAGGTGCCGTTCTCAGTCATATTACGCTAGACGGTCAGAAAAAACCAATTGCATTTGCTTCGCGTACGCTGTCCGATACCGAAAAAAGATATTCACAAATTGAAAATGAAGGGTTATCAATTATATTTGGTTTATTTAATATATGTAATCAATATTTATATGTAAACAAATTTATCTTATTAACTGATTACAAGCCGTTGACTTCTATTTTCAATCCTAAAAAAGGTATTCCGCAGTTTTCGGCAAATCGACTTCGCAGATGGGCAGTAATTCTTTCAAATTATCAATATAACATTGAATTTATTAAATCGGATCAAAACCGCGCAGATTTTTTATCGCGGTTACCAATTAAAAATGCAAAAACTTATCGTTTAAATATTGTGATCCCTCCAGTAGGGCATATAGTCGACAGCGCGCTTTGTACAATAGTGAACTTACACTCGAGTTCTCTCACTCCCGATGAGTCCCAAAGGACGAAACAGCTGTCGGGTGATTCTTAGTGTTTGTTTTCTATTGTACAACATCTTGCGTACTTTACTGCAAGCGATTCGAAATTTTATACTTGCCAACTGTTATGTTGGCTATAATTACTGAAGAATCGACTATGTAACTGCTTTACATACCTGTCGGCAAAGTTGCTAACATTTTCGTACGTGAACGCTTTTACGAGTCGACACTAGATGTCGAAAAGCTTATCATTTAAATATTGTGATCCCTCCAGTAGGGCATATAGTCGACAGCGCGCGTTTGTACAATAGTGAACTTACACTCGAGTTCTCTCACTCCCGATGAGTCCCAAAAGGACGAAACAGCTGTCGGGTGATTCTCAGTGTTTGTTTGCTACCTTTTGCGTACTTTACTGCAGGCGATTCGAAATTTTTATACTTGCCAACTGTTAGGTTGGCTATAATTATTAAAGAATCGACTATGTAACTGCTTTACATACCTGTCGGCAAAGTTGCTAACATTTTCGTACGTAAACGCTTTTACGAGTCGACACTAGATGTCGAAAAGCTTATCATTTAAATATTGTGATCCCTCCAGTAGGGCATATAGTCGACAGCGCGCGTTTGTACAATAGTGAACTTACACTCGAGTTCTCTCTCACTCCCGATGAGTCCCAAAAGAACGAAACAGCTGTCGGGTGAATCTCAGTGTTTGTTTGCTATTGTACAACCTCTTGCGTACTTTACTGCAGGCGATTCGAAATTTTTAAACTTGCCAACTGTTAGGTTGGCTATAATTATTAAAGAATCGACTATGTAACTGCTTTACATACCTGTCGGCAAAGTTGCTAACATTTTCGTACGTGAACGCTTTCACGAGTCGACACTAGATGTCGAAAAGCTTATCATTTATATATATATATATATATATATATATATATATATATATATATATATATAATAAATAAATAAATATATCTATAAATAAATAATTAAATAACTATGTGGATAACAAATACTACACGAATAAATAAATAAACGTATCAAAAAATATCACAGATAAATATCACAGCACTAACTTTTATAAGTAGTTGGTTTGAGCTTGCCGTGAGATTCGTGCCACGAACCTCTCGGTTTTCCCTTGACCCAACCTTTTTTCGTTTGCTTTGTGATTTTGGCCTTTTCTACTACTTCATCGTCAACAGAACCAATAGAAGTTATGCTAGGAGCAGGAGAAAGCTCCTTTCTTTTTTGCTCCTGTTTCAGTTTCACAAATTACATTTCTTTTATCAGTTACCTTTCTAGCATCTTCTTCCGCTTCAATATCAAAACTCAGTGTCTATGAGTGTAACATTTGCACCCACAAACTGACATGATTTAGCGGGTTCTTTAAAAACAAAACATGACTTAAGAGCGTTAACCAATGAAGGAATTAATTCTCTCATCAGTGATTGCGTATTAACCTTCACTGGTGTAGACGCCGCTTTGGCATACAAAATATTAGGCGACGGGGTGACAGTGATGACTTTCTTTGCATCAGCATATGGTAAGTTTTCTTTCGCTTTTTTTCCTGAATGGCCATTTCTCGCTTATATATCGGGCAAGCTCGGGAAAGTGTAAAATGTTCTTCATCACAATTAATACATCTAACTGGTTTGTCACACGGTTGTCCTTCATGAGGAACCTTACCACATCCGCACGTTGTTGACCCTCACATCTTATTGTCGTATGACCAAATTTCTCTTCACGATCAAGAACTGGGGAGATACCGCCTTTTCTTGATTCGCGTTGTTTATTTGTGAGTTTTACGTGGACCCACATCCACGTCCATTATCTCGCCGAGTTTACCAACATTGAGCTGAGGTCCAGCATTAGAGGTAGCCCTACCCTCTAATGCATCCGAGACATTACCGTTTTGGTTCATACAATTTTTTGCATTTTATAGCTCCTGCCAGGTCACAGGGTGGAAAAAAATCTAACTTTGGCAGACCCCTGCCGTACCGGAAAAACTAAAGACCGATAGTACCAAGTTAAGGAGATTTTATACGACAGTGGTCCCTGGCCCACTGAAGAGCTCCGGGACTCCGAGTTCGCTAAGCCCGTACCTGCATGCAGGTCCCCTGGGGGATTATTATTATTATTATTATTATTATTATTATTTTTTTTTTTTTTTTTTGAGAGCGTTTCCCGTCTTCAGTGATATTTTGACCATCACAAACTCACCTCGAATGTATATGTGTTTTACACAATTCCGTTCAAAAAAGTTTGAATTACGAAACGCCGTTTTTGGTCAAACTAATTTTACCATATTACATTTGTTTTCGGGAATGGGATTAAACAATTGAATGCTAATACGTATTTATCTAGGCATATACAATTGAAAATTCTTTACATTTTGTATTAACTTACGATTTTCTCGGGTTTATTTGATACTTTGCGACAAAAGTCGATTAACGTTTTTGTTCTTTGATATTTGAAGATTATAACAGACTTAGATTCGTTTAAATAAGAGTTACCGTTTAGGAAGTAACATAACTTGATAATGAAGTTTGTTTCATTCTTTTTTGACATTTGTCAAACGCTTTTAGGCCTATAATTTTACGTTTTACGAGAAATTAAGTATCAGTCGTTTCCGATCAAAAATGGGTTCTCAAAATTTAAAGGTTGTAACGCAAAACGATTTTGAAAAAGTATCGTTTTTGTAAATTTTCACTTTTTTGCCCTTTTTGAGGGTGTTTTATATTCAGCGACCAACAAAAACTTTCTTTAATTTTTTGTGCTTCACATGATTCTGTGAAAAAAGTTAGTAATTCCAAGTTCCGTTTTTGGGCAAACTCTCACAAACATCTAATAATGAAATTGCGCTTTTTCCTTAAAAATTTCTTAGCAATAACATACACGTTCTTGGTTTTAAGTTGTCATAAATTTGATATGATATAAATTTGTGTTTCTAATATTACATCACAAACTAATCTTTATTCGCCAAAAATTGTTGCTTAAGTTGTAAAGCTTCGTACACACCTGAACAACAAACCGAGCAACAAACATAACAACGAACCGAAAGTCAAACAGAACGACAAACGATCTTTTATGATTTCCACAATCCGAACAACAAACGGAACGTTTGTGCTGTTCCATAATTATTTTCAGTAGTTTTCAGTTCATATATATATTTATTATTGAGAAGAAAAATTGCGGAAAACAAGAAGATAGTGCCAACCAAATTTTACGCACAAAGAAGAGTAAAAATTATAATTTACTTCGCTTTTTTTATTTTGGAAATTTCCCGCCCAAATGATGCTAATAGGGACATCATTTTTTTCTTGCATTCTTAAACACTGATTAATTTAAAACATTTTTCTTCTGTCAACTCCATAATATTACCTAAAACACAACCCACAAAAGGGAGGACAAAAATAAATAATTTAATTCTCCCGCATAAGTTTGTTCGCCGTTTTGTTTAGATTCGTCCAAACCTGCAAACGCATTCGCGCGCATTTTCTTTGATGTCGGAGAAAAACGACAAGTTGCGGAAACGCCGCAAACCGTTCGTGGAACAATCAGGACTTGCGAATCTGTTCTAAAATTCGTACGTAGCACCGTCCAAATTAATGTTCCGATTGCCGTTCGGTTCGTTGTTCTGTTTGTTCCTCGGTTTGTTGTTCAGGTGTGTACGAAGCTTTACAATAAGCATATTAATATGAACTATATCTTATGAAAGGAGAGTTATGTAACTATAATTAACGACTTAACGTTACGTTAGTAGATTCCATTTACTATTTACACATATTTTCTTGGAACATTCGATAATTAACTATCGGGATATGATGACCCTATACTTCGCAGGTTGTGCGCAACTGGATACAAGCAAATAACTTGGAGCTGTTACCCTGGCCAGCAAAAGCCCAGATTTTAACATTATCGAAAATGTTTGGGCTCGAATACTTGCTGTTATCCGAAGACAACAAGGGCCAAATTTTATACCAGTAAACCGTAATGCACTAATTGCAGCCATTGATACCGCATGGGAAACGATTAATATTAATTATATTGATACCTTGATAGCGTCAATGAGCAGACGCCTCCAAGAATGTATCAATAATAATGGATTATTGATTTCTTATATTTATTTATATAGTAATACCTTTATTTAAAAAAAAGGTTTTCATTTAATTTTAAACTATAACTTGGTATCTTAATTATAATTATGTAATAAATTCTTGTCAAAAACTAAATATATACGTTGACAATAAGAATTGCCTTAGTTTTTATTTTCACTTTTTATATTAACTACAGAAAAAATGAAACGTCATAAAATATACATTTTGTAAGGACTAAATATTATGAATAGAGAGTTTAATGATTTTTTTAATAACTTACAATAATTAGTAGGTTAGATTTATTTAAAAATAAGTAATAATCAGTCAACCCAAATAACCATGTTTAGTTTTTGATTTAATTTAAAAGTTATTGCTTGTAGACGTTTTTTAAATCAAAATTATTTCTAATTTTATTTTGTAAACATTTCCTAAACAAAATTTTGATTCGATAATTAATCGAGCTATGGTGTTTAATTAGCGATACCTTCAAATATATTCTTTAAAGAAAAAATTAAGTAAGCAACGTAAATTACCTATTTTCTAAAACGTGCTTAGTGTAATGATTCATTCTACAGTCCTTCTATAAGATAACCCCTGCTGAGACTACCTGCTGTTAGAATTGTAAATGATACCCTTAAGCCCGCTTCACAATGTGCAAACTTTTGTTTACAGAAATTGTGGTGTCCAAGTTTTAAATTTCATGAGTGTACATGGGCTCTAATGGGCCCTTTTATGCACAGCAGGGCGGGCTGCTATATTTTGCCCGCAGGTCGAGAAGACAGCTGACCTACGCACCGCTACTTTTCGGCGGTGTGAAGGTGCATTGAGTCTTGTGGGAGCTTTATGCAACGCTGCGCGGGCCGCTGCCGCTGTCAGTGCTGCCAACGCCAGCCAACAACACGCTTGCTCAGAGCGGTGGCTACGTTGTAGCAAATAATAAATAATGAACGTTGGCAGCACTGACGTTCCCTTCTATAGTGGGTATATAAAACTGGCGAGACGCTCACCGCAAACGCGTCAAAATTTTCTCACCCGCCTGTTTTCGGCGGCGCGCCGCAAACCGCTGCCGCGGTGCATAAAAGCTGACGCACGAGGAAGATCCGCGGTGGCAGGTTGCGCATTTTTATGGAAACTCCCGGATCAAGACGTGGGGCTAGTTTGAGGAAGAAGATTATAAGGAGGTGGTGCTGGGTCTGCAGTACGGGTTCCGTTGGTTCCCCCTGGTCCAGAATCGAGTTGCTGGAGTAGTATTAAATCCATATTTTTTTGACTCAATTGTTATTTAATTATTAAATGTGATCAATTTGTATGTACGAAATCGTAACCATTCAGTCGAGTGAATATAATAGTTAATTGGATTTCGGTTTTAATCTTCGGTACACAAATGGTAGCAGAACGTGGTTGTTTTTGTAAGATATACTGTAGATTAAAATTTTGTTAAAATTTACTCGATTGATTGGTTATTATAGTTAAGGGTCAAAGTTTTGTATGGCAGCGCAACATTCAAATTTCATAACTTTATTTTACTTAATTTTAAATACCGGTTAGTACGGCGTTAAAATGCCCGATGAACCCAAAGTTGAAGAACCTAAAGATGAAATATCCCAAGAATTGTCGAATGTGGATTCCAAGCAGGAAATCACTAATGTTGTTTCTGAATCTACTCTAAGACAACCTTCTGGTCTCTCAGTTAAAACCAAAACTCCGGAAACCACGAGGGAAAAAACAACCTAAATCCAACAACGTAGCACTTTTAAACCTAGTAAATGAGTTACGATTATCAAATCAAAATCAAAAGAAATTATATTAAATATGATCAATTTGTATATGTACGAAATCGTAACCATTCAGTCGAGTAAATACAGTAGTTAATGGGATTTCGGTTTTAATATTCGGTTCTTATTATTACTATTAGTATTGTTGTTATTATTATTTATTTATTCATTTATTATACAATACTAAGGACTGAAGGACATAAAGACTATGTAAACATATAAAACTAAATATAATGACAAGTACAACTTCAAAAAATAATTAATTAATTCTTATTCTAATATGAACTCAAATGCAATAATAAAACATAAGAAAGTAAAGGTGAAAGAACCAACACAACTAAATTTAATTAATTAAATGACACGTAGAAAATTAGATAATTAAATTGATGCACAAAGCTAATCATCGTGTTTATTTTTAAATGTCTTTAACCCAATAACGTCGAGCGTACTCGTTTGAGTACACCTACTATTTTATCTATTATTCCGAGCTGGTTTAAATCTTAGGTACTCCAGTAGTATAGTGATTTATCACTAGATGTCTCTGCATCGTTTTTGACAAGATATTTGCAATTTTCGATCGTATTGACAGCGTGCTATGTAACATTTTTAAATTATTGCGCTAGAAATTACTCTGATTTGCGCACGCGAAAGGCATGTATTGGAAAATGTTGCTTATCACTTACTTACGCTGGGTTTTACAAACCAGAACGCGGATTTATTCGCATATAAAAATAAATTAAGGTTTACCCTTAAATTTATTGTAATTAGTACGTTAATGAATGCAACAACCTCATTTTTATATAAAACACTTTTCGACTGCGTTTTGTTGAATGCACTTTATTTTTATTAATTTCAAAAATTAACTGAAAGCAAATTCTTTAGTGGTACACTAGAGTACAGTTTAAACGCAAGTGCCGTTTCTAGCGGCAAGCATTCTACCTCTCTACCTGCAGAATCTTCCACAGGAAAATAACACAAATTTGATACCCCGCATTTATATCTTACACTAATTGTACGTACAGTCACTACGCGCACCTTTCCATCAGGACCCGGATGGAGCTCGATAATTCATCCCAAGGTCCATTTTAACGGTGGAGCTGTCGAATCTTTATTAGAACCATAGCACCAATTTGTATTGGACTAATATTCTGAGATCGTTGCCATTTTACCCGACGCTGTAATTCGCTCACAGACTCTTGAGACCAGCGCTTCCAAAAATGTTGAGCTAGTTTGAAAGCGCGACAATCTCGACTGGGAAACATCTAATACATTGTGATCAAAGGATAAAGGGGACAAAGTACGTAAATTTAGTACAGCCTCTATCTGAATCACTGTAGTGTTTACTTCCTCAAATGTTAAATTTGCGTGACCAACAATTCTTTTAAGATGGAATTTGACACTTTTGACGCCAGCTTCGTGGAGTCCACCAAAATGCGGTATTCTAGGTGGAATGAATTTCCACGAGATTCCATCTTTAGATAGAGAATCCTCTAACGTACCCTTATTTGGGTTAGCCTTAAGACTATGCAGAAATCTTTTTAGTTCTGCGTCTGCTCCCACAAAATTCGTAGCATTATCAGACAAAATCCTTGTAGGTTTGCCACGCCTCGATACAAATCTTTTTATAGCGGCCAAGAAGGCTTCCGTGGTTAGGTCGCCTACTACTTCTATGTGTATAGCTTTAGTGGTGGCGCAAACAAACAAATATATGCTTTAATTAAATTACTCCCCGACCTTTTCTGTTTTTATAACAATGGGACCACAATAATCAACGTTAGTAACGTGAAAGGAAAGTGACAATTGTACGCGTTCGATCGGAAGCGCGCCCATTAATTGCTCATAAGTTTTGGGTTTAATTCGAAAACATGTTACACATTTATGCACCGTGTTTCTGCAAATATATCTGCCTGATATTGGCCAAAATCTCTCTCTGAGAGATGCTAACAATACTTGAGATCCTGCATGCAGCATTCTTAGATGCTCGTTCCTAACGATTAAAGTTGTTAATGGATGTTTTGGAGGTAATATCAAAGGAAATTTTTATCATGATGAAAGTTGGAATTACACAGCCTGCCTCCCGCCCTAACAAGACCTAATAGGTCAATAAACGGATTTAATGAAAACAGCTTGCTTTTAGAAGAAATTACTATATCATTTTTAAATCTCTTAATTCTGCCTTAAAGGTTTCTTTTGTGCAATTCGTATTAAAATAAGTAATGCATCATTTAATTCATTTGATTCTAAATGACCTAAAGTTTGTTGGATACAAGATTTTCAAAGATTACGTATAAATCTTAAGCAATAAGCCACTGTTCTTTGCAACTTGGAATATTTGAAGAGGCTTTTGGCCAGTTTTCGTTCTTTTCAGATAGCCATGATGGTCCATGCCACCATAAAGGACTGTTGATTAATTGTTTAGGCATGACACCCCGTGATATTAGAGCTGCCGGGTTGTCTGCTGAACTGACATGTCGCCAGTTAAAACCAAAAATTAAGTCCTTTATTTCGCTGATCCGATTAGATACAAAAGATTTCAAACAGCTTGGGAAGCTTTGATCCACGCAAGGACTACTGTAGAGTCGGACCAACAAAAATGTTATTAAAATCTAGCTTTATTGACCTTAAGACCTTGGACATAAGTCTACTAAGTAATAGTGCAGCACAAAGCTCTAGCCTTGGGATTGATATGGTTTTTAATGGAGCCACCTTAGACTTTGAGCACATTAAATTTACTCAACATCACCCTGAGAGTTTTCGCTCTGACAAAAACACACGCTCTATAAGCCATGTTAGAGCTATCCGAAAATCCATAAAGTTCAATATTTTGAAAATTTTCAATTAACGCGTGTCTTGGAATTTGTAATTGCTTTAAAGCGGCTATTTGATTTTGAAATTTCAACCACTTAGTGTGTAAATCCATTGGTATTGACGCGTCCCAAAAAGTTTCAAAGGCCATAAAGTCTGCAACATGGTTTTAGAAATTATAATAGCAGGGGACAGAATTCCAAGAGGGTCAAAAATTTTTGCAATGGCGGAGAGAATCGTTCGCTTAGTTATAAAGGTGTTTGTGCAGTTCGCATTTATGCTACAGCTTAATTTATCTGAACACGGCAACCACACTAATCCCAAAGTACTTTTGTTTTCTTGAGGCTTTAAATGAATAAACTTAAATTCTGTTTGATTGTTTATGTTCTTTAAGATCTCCGGAGAATTGGATGCCCATTTTCTTAGTTCAAAACAGCCTAAGTTTAGTACATACGCGATTTCTCTTTGTAAAAGATTGCTTTCTGGATCGTATTTGCTCCGGACAGCAAGTCGTCAACGTAAAAATCATTTAGTATTATTTTGGAAGCTTGTGGATGGTCTTTTTTTATTTTCGTGGCCTAGCTGTTGAAGACAGCGTATGGCCAAAAGGCGCGGCAGAGGTGCCATAACTCACTGTGTTTAGTGTGTAGTGAGAGAGTGGATCAAATGGATTCTCTCTCCATACAATGCGTTAAAGGTCTCTTTGGTCTGGTCAAACAAGTACCTGGCGGTACATTTTTGTTACATCGGCCGTCAATGCGTATTTGTGTTTCGTCCATCGTATGAGTATGGAAAACAATTCATCTTGAATTACGGGACCAATCATTTGAAGGTTGTTTATTGAAACACCAGTACTGGTTTTGGCGGACCCGTCAAACACAACGCGTAGCTTGCTAGTGAAGCTATCTTCCTTAAGCACACCGTGATGTGGAAGTTAATAAGAAATGGTGTTTTTATCTGGATTTTTGATTTGCGTCATATGTCCCAAACGTTTGTATTCTAACATAAAATCGACGTACAATTTCTTTAATTGTGGATTCCTTCCTAACTTACGTTTAAGAGAATAAAATCTATTTATTGCCATCAAGGTTGAGTCACTAAATAATTATCATTAGATAATTTAAAGGGATTAAACCACTTGACTAGCAGGAATTTCAATGATGCCTTTAAATAGTGAAATTTCATTATGTTTGATAGAGAATTATTGTGAATTAGTGAGATAAAAGTATCTTTGTACTCCAAAAATTATTATAATCACCTGAAAAGGTCGGAAGATCAATAATTGGTAGTTTAACTTGACCCGATTGATCTGTTACTAAATTATTATTTGCATTTATGGGAGCAGAAACAGCATTTGACAATTTATTTGCAATATTTTATGCCTTTTGTAGTAAATTATAATAAGAATTTTTAAAGGTTTCCCTTTCTTTAAAATGGATATCTAATTTATCATTTCCATCGTCTAAAAGTTCAATTTGGGATTGAATTTCATTAAACTCACTTAATAATGGCAAAAATGTTTCCAATCGAATTGGTATTTGTTGTACATTAACGTCATTAACATCTGAAATATCTTTAATCCCCGAGATTAAATTTTGAAAACGCGTTACATGACCTTTAAGCGTACCGCGCTTTATGGTTAATGATTTTATATCAGTCATTGTTAACAAAATAGCACCACAAAGATTCAGGTGAACGGTACCAAATAAGCAGGTACAGGAAATGTAGATACAGAAGGATAAACGAATGAAAACTTACTTGACCGTTGAAGTCGGAGGACTCAGGTATAGAGGGTATCGTATGCCGGCCGAAGTACCCTTACGTAGGGGTTGTCTGAAACGATCGCCTTTGTTGTATACTGCGATGGAAAATTCCAGATGCACTTGTTTGCAAATGTTGATTGCTGAATTTTGATTACGGAAATTCGGTTGTTGCACGCCACGGATTCTTGTAAATCGACGTGCTGTCCGTTTTATCACTAATTTCTTCACTTGGACATTAAATTGAATTAACACACCTTTGATTAACAGAGTATTTTACTTTAATTTCCCGTTAATTAATTGATTTATTTTTTGCTGATTTTACAATCAGGCACGAAGGACCAAAATATGTTGAATAACACACTTTTCGACTGCGTTTTGTTGAATGCACTTTATTTTTATTAATTACAAAAATTAACTGAAAGCAAATTCTTCAGTGGTACACTCAAGTACGGTTTAAATGCAAGTGCCGTTTCTAGCGGCAAGCATTCTACCCCACTACCTGCAGAGGGTCGAAACTACACAAACAATGCTTAAGTATTTAACATCATATAGAGGTAAATAGTTCAGTTCGAGTAAAAATATAATTAAAAAAAATTATTTTAGGTTTTATTGCTAGGGTTACATTTTTGGGGCAACATAAGGCAGTTTTGAACTTGTTAATTATATCTAAATCTGAAATTCGAAACATCGGGAACAGCTTCCAGAAGATAGCAGTGGTATGCACCAGTTACCAGTTAACATTTATTTTATTTACGCTAAATTCTACGTTATTGAGAATGAACTTTTGCGTTTCTCTATGATTGTTTTCTTATTAAAATCCGTGTTACTTATGAATGAATTTGTATTATCCGTAATTATTGTAATCTCGACCTTACAACGGATTGTTTTCATTTTTTATGGTTGAGTGGCGCCCGTTTTGAAATCGATAAGTAAGTTTGGATTGTCACAAACCCTAGATACCAAAAGAGCTGTCGGAGCATTAATTACATATCACCAATTTAAAAAGAACACAAAGATGATAAATAAAAGGTAATTATACCTACACACTTCAAAAACTTGCGTATCCGTTGTAACGTGCCACGTGTTGACATTTTTATTGTTACTGATTTATTTGGTGTTGTTGATAGTGTGATTTGCTTATTGTAACAAATGAGTTTTAGTTTAATTACGGTGTTTTTTTGATAACAATGATAATCAATCTACTCCAATTAGTACAACAGGCAAATATAGGTTTAGTTATAAATATACACCAGGTGGAATTATCCTATTTGTAGACTTTGAAAATGGAAATCGCTACAAAATCGTTTTATGGTAGGCAACGGTCTGAAAGATTGTAAGATGCAACAAATGCTTTAGATGACAATAATTTTTTAGTTAGTGGTCTAGATGAAATGAGTATAAGTATAATACATCCGACTCTTGATATATTGATCGATGAAGAAAATATAGACAAGAAAGATCTTACAATAAATAAATAGCTTGCTGATATACCTGGTTACGTAGAGATTAAATATGGAAGTGACTCCGATGATGAACCACTGAGTCTAGTTAGGGAGAGGTTTAGACGTGAGTCCAGTACATTTTCACAAAAACTCAAATTCAATGCTGAAAAAATCGCCGTTTTCCGTTACCTACAATTAGTAATTCAGCTGTAGATCCTTCCTCTCCTATAACAAATATTTCTTACACTGACTTTAAGAAACCAAAATGGTTAAACACACCTCCAGTATACATTGGTACTGGTACAAATGATTCTGTATATGTTGGTAGTTATTCCAAAGTAAGTAATATTTTGTTTAACGATTAGTAATTTTTATTGTTATTTGTATAGATACTAAATGACAAGGATTTGACGCCTCGTCATATATTTGATAAACTTTTGATGAAAAAGTTATTTAGCTAATTATGGAACAATCAGAAGTTTATGCTAGACAAAAAATGCTCATAACTTTAATATTTCTTCAACCGATGTTTGTACTTTCATTGGTATACGATTACAGACCGGATACCATAGCGTTCCACAAGAACGAATGTATTGGTGTTGTGACGAAGACTAAGTGTAGATTGTGACGGTATTATTTCGCCAATAATTGATTTATAGACCAATTTCTCCCTACAGTATAGACAACCGTGTTTACACTCATGCGTTTGAATACGAGTTTCTGTATTGAAAAATCTTTTGGGAATATTAGTTATTTGAAATTGCCAGTTCCGATAATTTATCTGCATTTGCTCGCAAAAGTTATACCTCATTTCTTATTTGCTAATTGTCGTAAAAAGTTGTACATAAAAAATGTTGTCTAAAAATTAAACAATTAGACATGTGCTTTGTAATATTTTTTTCTTTTTTTGTGAGTTTTCCCCTTTGGCTTCTTCTGCTGGTCACTGCAGACGTATTCCGTTTTAATTAATCAATGGATCTCTAATTCTGGTTATGCTGGCAAAGATAATAATTCGAAAATTATAAAATATCGAAGTGGGTCTGTTACGTGGTTTTTTGAAAGCAGCCCAGTAACTGTTATCAACAAAGTCCAGTTTGGTTTTCCTTTTCTTCATTGGATAATAAAATATTAGAGTTGAATACAGAAACTGTCACATCTGCCGATTAACTGTCGAACACCGAAGACTTCCTATTTATACAAGCTAAGTTAATTCTTTTATGCATGTCATTCATACATTTTGTCGCGTTCTATGTATACGTACCGCGGCCGTAAGTTTTTTTTGTCCGTTTTAAAACTATTTAAATAATCGGCCAAAGTCCGGTACTCTCCGTAATTCTTGTCAAGTACATTCCGAACAATATTTGCCACGTGAAATAGCTTGCATGGAAAATCGGTGCTACGCCTGTCAAAGGTGTATAATACGCACCAAATTATTCGTGCTTTAACTTCCTCTCGTGAATTATTATTATTTTGTAACTATATTTTGCTATTAATTCTAAATGATATTATCTATTGTTGTGTCGAGGTGTTTCTATGTGTGTTAATTGAACTCTAGTCGCTATAATAATATACATATTTCTATCCAAGTACGGTTTGTTTCTGTGTCTACGAGTTCCTAGTATGCAGTGCAGTGTAGAAGCCTTCATTTCGAACGATTCTCAATAAGCCCACGACCACTTTCGAGTAAGAGGGGCTGCCGGCCAGGCCTTCTAGCACTGCTATATATTTTTTTAGAGTTTGTTTACAAATAAACGGTAACAAGATTTTATAAAGAAAAGTATGTCTAGGGACCGTTACTTAGAGATCAAGAATATCTCCATTTGGCAGATAACAGTGCTATTGGTACATTACAAACCGTGTGTACAAACCAACCTTTAATGGATCTTTTGTAAGGTAATTTTCGTAAGTGGTGCATTTATCACAAAGACTTATCAATTGATGAGTCTATGGTATAGTATTTTGGCGGCCACCTAGAAACGCCATTTCTGAAAAGAAAACCGGTAACGTTTGAATTACAAAAACTGGCTTTTGAATAGTTCCACAGGATACTGCTATTCATTTAACATATATTGTGGAAAGAAAAACGAAGAAAGATAAACTCCACTTGGTGCTACAGGATGTCCCAGAGATCACTCCCCAGGCATGTATTTCTGTTATTTTTTATGTTTTTATTTTTTTTTTAAATTTTTGTAAATGAGACTAAATTCTCTATAAGATAAACAAATACAATTTTCAAATTCTGCACTCGTATAATGGTAGCGATATTCAACTTTTTTTTTCCAATAGCATAATATATTTTTTTTTAATATTTCGGATAGTACCTTTTATTCTCTTTACAACCATATAAAAAAATATGGGTCTTACATAAGAATGTTTTTTAGAAAAATACGATTAATAGTTGAGGCTGAGTTTGCCATGGAAATAACTGATGTTTGTCAGTTTTATCTAGGAGCCTATGAAAACAATGCGTAAAGTTAGTTGTCAAACTGATTTCCCTAATTTGTTAGTGTTCCGTTTATCATAATAAATATGAATTATACCAATTCCCAAAAAATGCGACATGATGCTAATGTGATTATTATTATTTTTGTGATTATGTTATAATAGAAAATTGTATTTACTTATCTTATAGAGAATTTAATCTCATTTACGAAAATAAAAAAGTAACTTTACGCATTGTTTTTATAGGCCCCTAGACAAAAATGACAAAAATTAGTTATTTCCATAGCAAACCTAGTATTAATCATATTTTTCTAACAAAAATTCTTATGTAGGACCCATATTTTTTTATATGGCTGTAAAAAGAATAAAAGGTACTATCCGAAATATAAACAAAAATATTGCTACCATTATACGAGTGCAGAATTTTAAATTGTATTTACTTATCTTATAAAGAATTTAATCTCATTTACGAAAATTAAAAGAAAATAATAAAAATAACGGAAATACAAGCCTGGGGAATGATCTCTGGGACACCCTGTATATATATATATATATATATATATATATATAAACGATATGTTTTTCGACATCTAGTGTCGACTCGTGAAAGCATATAGTCAACAGCGCGCGTTTGTACTATAGTGAACTTACACTCGAGTTCTCTCAATTCCCGATGAGTCCCAAAGAGAACGAGACAGCTGTCAGGTGATTCTCAGTGTTTGTTTGCTATTGTACAACTACTTGCGTACTTTATTGCAGACGATTCGAAATTTTTATAATTGCCAACTGTTATGTTGGCTATAATTATTGAAGGATCGACTATGTAACTGCTTTACATACCTGTCGGCAAAAGTTGCTTACATTTACGCACGTGAACGCTTTTACGAGTCGACACTAGATGTCGGAAAAGTTATCGTTTATACATATATATAAATTATATTTCGGTTATCGAAATATTGCTTTTAAAAAGAAATATAAAATTTCTTATTTAATGCTTTATTACAATAATGTTGTTCGTACAAGGTGACAATGATAACTAACTTCTACGTTTTACAAGATTGTACATTATACTTATGCTTAACTCATCATTTTGCATTTTCTGCAAAATGATTAGTTCTCACACTGAACTTAATCTAATACAAAGTCATTACCCGCATTACTTTGCAATTCATTCAATATAACTCCTCCATGATCAGCTTGAAGACTGTCCTCAGGCTTTGAAAAATTTGATTTTAGTATATTTTGCTTTACTAAAAGGCGTAGTTTGGGCCTTATATTATTTCTAAATTTGTACACAATAAGCAACATTAAAATAATCAGAACACTAATTAATACATAATGGGAAATTTCGTAACGTAACGGTGTTTCTTTTAAATACGTAAATTGGTCTTGTACAATTTGTTTGCTCAGCGTTTCGGGTTGATTAATTTCACTTAACTTTAGTGGTATGTTATTCATTGTAACGTCTTCAAATTTTATCTCGACTATTTCGGGAAGTATCATTTCTTTATAAATTTCATCTCCATTGTTGGTGTACAGTTGATTATTAAATTCTATTGAACAGTTTGAGGGTAGTTTAATTAAAGTATTTGTTGTTACTTCAATTGAACCTTTGGTATTACATTGGTACTTCAAAAATTCGTGTTGTTTGTGATTAACAAATAATTACCGTTATTTAATGATATAAATTCAGTTTTCGTATCCTTAATTTTAACTATCGTACAATTCCTAATACTATTTTGCAATAGATTACTAAAGCAATCATTTTCGTTAAGTTTCTTATGGTTATTCTTAATTAAACACTTAGATTCAATCATAATATAGTCCGTGACACATTCTATTTTATTGTAGGACCACAACAAATAATCACATTGTTCTAAAACAAATGTTTCATGATAAGGTACCTTAAAAATTTTATACAAAGTTGCATTATTATTTTCCACTATTGGGAATTCTACGGATATTGTCACTTTGTCAACATCTAACCCAACTTTTACAAAAAGAATCGAATAATAATAATGATCGTTGATTAAATCTAACATCCCATTGGGGTATAATGATTTTAGATGAGTTAATTCTTTACGAATTTGTGAAAATGGGAATAAAAAGGGGTGTATTTGATTCCTAATTCCTAATATAATAGACTGTTGCAGTTCGCTAGCAAACATTTCCACATCTCTAATATTATTTTCTAAAATAGCCAGGGCTTCTAAAATTAGTAAATACTGGTTAAAACCTGAAATTTCGTCGTTTAAGTGATTTAAATGTTTTTCTATTAACTTTACATTAGTATTGGTGGTGTTAATTAAAGTCCGCATTTGTTTGAACATATTTTCTAAAAGAGTGGTTTTATAATTAATATTGTTTAGTAAATTAAATTGATTTTCTTTCAAGTCTTTTATTGCATTATGAATTTCTTGTTTTTCGTCGTCGTCCATAATACCAAATAGCCAATTCGCTGCTTTACCAACAAAATTGAAAGGCGATCGTTTTCTTCGTTCGGGTGATATGAAATTTGCAATGTTTGAATTAATATTCAGAATTTGTCTTTTAGCTTGGGTCAATAATTTAATGATATTTGCATCGTGCTCCGACATTTCATTATTTATTTTTGTTCGCGTTTAATTTCACCAAAACGTTTAAAAATTATATCGTATTGCCTGGTTAAGTTAGAAATTACTACGTGTAAATCTTTACGTTCTACTACAAAAACTAACCTATGATTAAACAAATGATTATATGCTTTTCCTATTTCTAAGGGTAAAATATAATTGTTTATTTTTTTAACCTGCAGTTCCTTCTCCGCTTGAGCTAGGCCCAGGATTATTAGTAATATGATCTTCATTCTGTAACAATGAGTTCCTTTTAGTTCTTTTTATCAAGTTTCGTTTTAGTTTTGTGGTTTTATTCCTTTTATTTTTAAAACTAATTGTTTTGTCGGTGACTTCTTGTAATTTTACTTTTTCAGCATAGGGTGTAAGCTTGTTTCTCTGAGGGTTTCTTCGGACATAAACGTTCTGTTCCGGTATGTTTTCTTCTAGGGTGTGTTGAGGTTGCTTTTGCTGGACCTTTTCTTTGGCTTGAATAATATTTTCTTTCACTTGTCGATTAATTAGATTCATAGTTTTATTTCTTTCATTGACGTAGTCTTCCGTAATTTTGTTGATTGTTTGGTCAAAAGGTAAAATGTTTGTTGCGTTACCGTTAATTATTTGAAAGGTGTGAACTTTGTTGTAGAATGAATACTATTGTTGTATAAGATAACGGCTAAACGTAATTGGGCTTCAAAGGGTAATTGAGATTTTCGATATTCGATATTCGTAGTGCTTCTATTAATGTTGAATTAAATCGTTCTACGATTCCATTTGACTTGAGTTTTTCGGTACATGTCCTATGATGTTTAATCTTGTGCAATTTGAAGAAATCTGTCAATAAATTATTACAAAACGAGGGGTCATTGTCGGTGGTTAATTTTGAAAACACTCCGTGGTGCGACATATATAGGGCTAGATATTCTAATATAGTTTTGAATTTCTGTCAGGAAGTAAATATGCGAGCGTATTTTGAAAACGAATCTACGATTGTAAAGATTATCTTTCTTTGTATAAATAATAAATCGGCGTGTATCGATTGAAAAGGTTTTTCCGCTGTAGGTGTTAATGCTATCGTCATTTTTTGGGGGTTGCGATCTATTTTACCTAAATTGCATATTTCGCAATTGTTAATGTAAGTCGTTACGTCCAGCTCCATATTCGGCCTAATAATATAGTTGTTTTAAAGAATTGTACGTTTCATTGATTCCTCTGTGTTTCGTTTTACCTGTATGGTAATATTCCATGAATTTGGTTCGTTCGTTCTCGTTTTCGACATCTTCTAACATTTTATTAGTGACGTTTAATTTTACAGTGTCGTTAAAGTTTTCCCTCATTATGCTGCTGCTGACGTTTTTGGTTTTATTATTTCTTTTAAAGTTTGTAAAATGTCGTCATTGCTATAACCTAAAGGCAGATTGCAATACGTTCTTTTTTTGTATTTTCAAATAAGCTTATATGTTTTATTATTGCATCAGGGCTACTATTATGAGTGTCGAATATAATTTGGGTTTTTGCAACATTTAAACTGGATGCTCTAAAGGGGATGTCGATTTGTACTTCACCTCGCGATGTATGTATTGTAGCAGTGTCATCTTCGTTTTCTGTGTGAGATAAGTGTTTTAGTATGTCATCTAATTCCTCTAAATCTTCATTGCTCGATAAAGCATCGGCCACGTAATTTTCTTTTTACTTTTCTATACTTTATTTCATAATTGTACTCCATGAGGCTAAGTTTCCAACGCGTTAATTTGCAATTTGCGTCTTTTAACGAAAACAGCCAAGTGAGGGTTTATGGTCTGTTTCTATGACAAATTTGTTTCCGTAGAGGTAGGGTCTGAAGTGTTTTGAAGCCCATACAATTGCTAATAGCTCCTTTTCGGTGGTGCTGTAATTCTTTTCAGCGTCATTTAGGGTTCTTGATGCGTACGATACCGGGTGTTGTTCTTGGCTTAGCACAGCTCCAATTGCTTCGTTGGATGCGTCTGTCGTCAAAGTAAATTCTTTTTCCATGTCCGGGTATTTTAAAATGGGATCATTTACTAAAAGGTTTTTACATTTATTAATTGTAATTTTTGTCCAAAGTCTTTGATGAATTTTCGGTAATATCCGAGAAGTCCTAGAAATCCTTTAATTTCTTTTCGAGTACGCGGTAGAGGATAATTTTTATTGCTTCAATTTTTTTGGATTTGGTTTAATTCCGTCTTTTGTTATTAAATGGCCTAAAAATTCAGTTTCTCGCTTGCAAAATTCACATTTATCAATTTGTAATTTTAGGTTGTGTAATTTTAATTTTTGGAATACTTTTTCTAATGATTTTCGATGTTCCTCTAAATTGGGAGAAAATATAATTATGTCATCAAGGTATACGAGACATTGAGTGTTAATTAATTCTTTTAATACGTTGTTCATCATACGTTGAAAGGTTGCTGGAGCATTCTTTAGCCCAAATGGCATTCTACTAAATTCGTAATGTCCAAACTCGGTGTTAAATGCTGTTTTCTGTTTTGAATCCTTTTCTACTTCAATTTGGTGATATCCCGATGATAAATCCAATACGCTGAAATATTGTGCGCGTCCTAATTTGTCTAAAATATCCTCGATGTTCGGTAAGGGGAAACGGTCATCTATGGTTTTAGCATTCAGTTGTCTGTAATCAATTACCATTCTAGTCTTTTCCAATCCGGAAGCATCAGTTTTCTTCTTTACTAAATGCAGAAATCCCCCATGGTGAAATACTGGGTTGAATGATACCGTCGTCTAACATCTCTTCAATATGGTGTTTGATTTTTTCCTTTGTTGTGAAGGGTGTTCTGTATGATCTTAGAAAAATCGGTTCTTCGTCTTTGGTTCTTATTTTGTGTTTGATAAAATCTGTCGCTGTTAGTTTCTCTTCAGGTGTCTTAAATATGTCGATGTATTTTTGCACGTCTTAATTATCATTCTTCTTTCTTCTAAATTTAAGTGATTTATTCTGATTAAGTTGTTTAAATTTTAAGTTTCGATTGTTGTGGGAAACAAAGTGGTTGTATCAAATTTGGGTCGATTTGTTCCTCGTTTAAACTGCTAATTTCACATTCCTGTTCGTAATCGGTACCGTTTTCAATTACTACGTTGATATTTCCGTTAAAAATTTGGTAGAGTCCTTCTTCTAATTTAACTCCGTTAATGTTTTGTTCAGAGATAAAAACATCTTGATTTGCTTTTTAGTTTACACGGTAATGTGTAAATTTGTTTGGTGCGCGGTTTAATTTTGATTTTCATAGGTTTTTATAATAAAGTGGGAAGTTGTTGTTGTGAATTCGGGTTAACAAATTATTCTGCAAATCTATATTAAATTTTAATTTTTTCAAATCGCGAATACCTATGAGCGCGTCAAAATATTCGTGAAAGTTGAGAACTATAAATTTTAAATTTCCGTCCGTCTTAAATTCGTCAAAACCAAGGTATTGTTGCCAGTGATTTCATTGTGATTTTTACATTGGCTGTATTTAAGTTTTAAATTTATTGGTTCCTGTTGAATTAGGGTAAAATTTTGAAACTATTCTAGGGTCGATAATATTTATTTCACTTGATGTAGGGTAAACTGTTTGTCATTTCGATTCTGTTGTTGAGGAAGCTTCGAAAAATTTGTATCTTGTTCGGTACTGTCATTTTCTTCCACGTCTTCTTCGATTGGTTTGGGATCGTTTTGATTAAATTGGTTTATATCGATTGGTGCGTAATACTGATCGGTCTCTTGATCGTAAATTATTGATTCAGGGTCGGTTTCTTGGAGATAGTTATTAATAGTGGAAATTCCCGACATTGGTGTTGGTTTTAGTAGATTAAAATTCTGATTTGGTCTAAATGTTTAAAGGGGTTTATTGAATTGAACTTGATTTGGAAAATTTTAGTTTGAGGATTTTTAAAGAAAATTTGGTATCTTGTACAACTGGTTTAACTACGTTCGATTGTGACGATCGCAAATTAAAAGTATTTTTACGGAATGGATTAAATAGTGGTTGTTTTGAAAAATTCTTTGTCTGAGTATTGGTAAGGTTTACATGTTGCCCTGACCTTTGTGCGAAGTTTAATTCATCTTGGGCGGTATGAAATAGCTTTTCAATAGTGTCTGGTTTTCTAGCGCGAATTTGCATTGCAATTTGATAAGGAATGGTGACTAAATAACGATCTAACGCATTGTTTATTAAAATTTCTTGTCAGGAGTGATTTATGGTCTAACTTTGATAAATTCAATTTTGCTATTAATTTGCCTAATGCTGTTCTGATTCTGTGTCCGTATTCAACTAAATTTTTCTCCTTTATTAATCTTAATATTATTAAATTCTACAGTTAGCTGCTCTAAGTCCCTAGCATCCGAAAAGTGTTCAATAATTGCGTCTTTAATTTGTGTTCACAAATTAAGTCATCACGCGGTGATAATATTTCAGAAGCTCTGCCTCTAAAATTTAGAAAAAATTGCGGCTCTAATTACCGTTTGCACTTCCGCGACTTTACTGTATCTAATATTAACGTTGTCACAAGCCATGCAAAATGCATTGATTTGTGTTTCTTTTCCCTCAAACAAGGGAATGGTGTCCAACTCAATTTTAAAAAGTTGGTAATTTATTGTAGGATTCGTCATGTCTTTTTCTAACGTTAACGAATCGAGTGATTCAACTAATTCTTCCAGTTTGTAAAAATTTTGTTTCTCTTACTTATTTACGCACACGCGCTTTCCAAATAATGGAAAATTTAACAAGATTGTTTTAAGGAAGTACCTTATCTGTTAATAATTAACAATGTGAGTTATTTGTGCCTACCTTGCAATGTCCGGCTATCTTCGACCTCTGCGGCGATGCAGGTGTTGGTGATCACTAGGATGGCTCGCTGCTGCTTTTGGGGTGGTGAATTTGGTTGTTCAGGTTTGGCTCGGATCGATGCTCGATGCACTTTGGGTGATCCACTCGCGTTACCTTAGGGTTGTTCGATCGCTAATTAAGGAATTAAATTCGCCAGTCACTTTCACTCGTTTACGATAAACTTTCGCGAAACTAACTGTATTAACGATCCTACCGACTGCGCCAATTATATTTCGGTTATCGAAATATTGCTTTTAAAAGAAATATAAAATTTCTTATTTAATGCTTTATTACAATAATGTTGTTCGTACAAGGTGACAATGATAACTAACTTCTACGTTTTACAAGATTGTACATTATAATTATGCCTAACTCATCATTTTGCATTTTCTGCAAAATGATTAGTTCTCACACTGAACTTAATCTAATACAAAGTCATTACCCGCATTACTTTGCAATTCATTCAATATAACTTATATATTAAATAAGTATTGATTAATTATTTAATAATAAAAAGCAATTGTACCTAAATAATTACCATTAAATAAAATCTAATGATGTTTTACTTTAAAATCAACAGGAATCCAGAAAATCTTGCAATAGTCCAAACAAATTATTGAACAGGCCATGTGTAGGTTGCTGTCTATAAATCACAATAATTTTTTGTTGTGACATTTTTTTAATAATAGTACAATAAATACCACTGGGCGCTAGAATCGGAGTGTTTTATGACTCTGGCTCAAAAACAAACACCGAACTCTCTTTAACCTGGCCTTCGATGCAGGCGAATTAAGAGTTTTAGCGTTAATTTGTAAACTAAGTACGTAACAGAGAAATGGCGAACGAGTGCGAGATTCCAAAAGAAAAAGCCTGTTTGATTCTTAAACAGAATAATTATTGTTCCTATAAATGTGTATTAGCAATACTTTATATTTTGGGAATTTGAACCGACGAATTGAGTTTGTTAGATGGTTAAGTAAGGGAATCGATCGTATGTAATTCTTTTTACAGATGAAACTAAGTTCACTAATAACGGAAAATTTAACCGACACAATACTTTCCCATGGGATTAAAATAATCCTTCCCTCGCTGCAAGAAGAGGCCAGTATGTACTTTCAGTAAATATTTGGTGCGGAATTATTGACACTATAATTGTTGCGTATGATGCAGGACTGCGGATTTTCAAAAACTGCAATCACACTTTTTTCACTAGATTTCGTAGCATCTAGTTGCATAAACAAAAAATTGATGTCACTTTGCGGTGGCCAACAAACCAAACAAAAAGAAGAGTATAAACACTCAAAAATGATTTAATTTGCACATAAGCTATTGTACATAAAAAGGAAAGTGAGTGTGTCTTGCCGGTTTTAACACAGCAACAGTCTTTTGTGTTCTCATCGAGGGGTGAACGTTGCACCTCCAGGTACAAGGATTCCGGAATAAACCGAAAACCAGCGACACATTGCTAACTATAAATATATAAAAAATGTCGTTCTTGACATGCCCCCGGCCTTGAAAGGCAAGACTTTCAAAAAAAGAGAGAGGGCTAACTAAACCTAACTAACTACACAATCTTAGAAATACGAAAGTTATACAGATAGAGTCTGTACTAAAACTAAACAATTGCTACTTGTTAGCACTAACTTTAACTTATTGGTAACGGGCAAATTCTGAGAAAGGTTCGGCTTACTTCACCCGACACTGTGCGTATGGACTTCACACCGTCACCACCATGATATAGTTTTACAATTCGTTCAAGTTTCCAGTTTAGTGGAGGAAGATTATTTCCTTTAAGAAGCACTAGCGCCTCTGTAGATCCGATGAGTTGGCTTTCCACTTGTGCATTGTTGAAGCGTGGAAACATATTCTTTGCTCCAACGTTTCCATATACGTTGGTCAACTGTTGATACGTTGGTAGCACGTGAGTCTCGACTCCTTCAGTTCGTTGACGTCCGGATCCGGTAAGGATGTTAGAGATTTTTTAATGAGAAAATGAGACGGAGTTAGGGGCTGAAGATCATTAGGATTGGAAGAGAGAGGAGACAGTGGGCGGAGTTAAGAGTTGCCTCGACTTGAACAAGCAAAGTGACAAACTCTTCGTACGTTAAAATTTCATTGCCCACGGTTTGCTTAATATGATGTTTAGCCGATTTAATTTCGGCCTCCCATAAACCTCCAAAATGAGAACTATGTTCGGGGATAAAATGCCATTCAGTGCCCTCACTAACAAAGGCGTCACATAGGGACGACGAATCTTTCTTAAGAAAGGTGGCTAACTCTTTAAGAAGAGAATTGGCTCCTGAAAAGTTAGTTCCGTTATCCAGTATATACGCAAGGTTTACCCCTGCGAGATACAAACCGGCATAAAGTCATGATAAAGGCTTCAGCAGATAAATTCGTGACTAGTTCCAAATGCACAGCCTTGGTGGCAAAACAAATAAACAAACACAAGTATAACTTTACTCTTTCTAGCCAATTCATAGTAGAGTAGATGGTGATTTGTATTGGAAAGACCAGTAATCTTTTTTGGATAGCCATAAAAGACCGTGTCACCAAAGATCTGAATATTTTAGAGTTTGAGAAAAGATACCTTTTGATAGTAAATCAGCGATTGGTGGGTACATGTTTCCAATTACAGTGAGAAGTGCGTTCTTGAATACTGGAAACTCGATTGCAAATAAACGTTTGAAGAGGCTTGGTTTGGTCTTTAACCAACTAAGCACTATGGTCGAATCTGACCATAAATATGTGAAAGATATTGGCATGTGCATAGCTTTAATCACCTGCTCCATTAGCTTGGAGAGTAGAGCAGCTGAGCAAAGTTTGAGTCTCGGAATTGTAGTAGGTTTCAAAGGTGCAACCTTTGATTTTGAGCACAAGAGGAGTGAATGAAGTTGACCAAATTGGTCAACAGATCTGACATATATGCAACTCCCGTACGCGTGCATTGATGCATCGCAGAATCCATGAAGCTGCACGTCAATTGCATTTTTACAAGAGACGTGCCGAGAAACTATTAGTTCGTTGAGAACTATTAGATCATTGCGATATGAGCCCCATTTTAGCAGAACGCTGTCGTCTCATGACAATTTCTCCAACCACAACTGTTGAAGAAGAATTTTTGCACCAATTGTGCAAGGAGATAGCAGCCCCAACGGATCAAATATCTGAACAATCTCAGATAGCATAGACCTTTTTGTTACTTTCTTAGCAGTTGATGGAGGTATTGTAACAACGAAAGTATCTGACTGGAAACACCAACTGACGCCAAGTGGTGCGTCATGCAATCCGAATTTTAAAATTCCTGGATGCAATTCTGAATTAAGTAGGCCGGTAAGAATATTGGGGTCATTAGAGAGTCCACTTGCGAAGATGGAAACAACCTTTTGTAAAACATGTGCAATTTCCAAACATATCTCTCGAGCGTCGGCAAAATTGTCTGCTCCAGTCAGAAGATCATCAACATAGAAGTCGGACTTTGATTATTTGAGAAATTGATGACTTACTGACATCCATTCTAATCCGAGCTGATGCAAACAACGAATGGCCAGGAAGGAAGCAGAGGCCGTGCCGTAAGTGACAGTATTTAAAGTGAAAGATTGAATAGGTTTTAAAAAGCAGGATCTTTACAAAATTTTCTGAAGTGACCTTTGAGTAGGATCAAAATCAGCACTTGCCGGTTTAGGATTGGAAGAGAGAGGAGACAGTGGGCGGGAGTTAAAAGTTGCCTCGACTTGAACAAGCAAAGTAGCAAACTCTTTGTACGTTAAAATTTTATTGCCCACGGTTCGCTTAATAATGATGTTTAGCCGATTTAATTCCGGCCTCTCACAAGCCTACGAAATGAGGACTATGTGCGGAGAAAAAAATAGGGACGTCGAATCTTTCTTAAAAAAGGTGGCTAACTCTTTAAGTTGAGAATTGGCTCCTGAAAAGTTAATTCCGTTATTCGAGTATATACACAAAGGTTTACCCCTGCGAGATACAAACCGGCGTAAAGTCATGATAAAGGCTTCAGCGGATAAATTCGTGACTAGTTCCAAATGCACAGTCTTGGTGGCAAAACAAATAAACAAACATAAGTATGACTTTACTCTTTCTAGCCGATTCATACTAGAGTAGATGGTGATTTGTATTGGAAAGACCAGTACCGCGGCGCACGATTTAACAGTTTTCTTTGTTTCAGAAAGGTCTAAACTTAAGAAAAAGAAACCTGGTCAAGAAGAATCTTTTTTGGATAGCCATAAGGGACCGTGCCACCAAAGATCTAAGTATTTTAAAGTTTGAGTAGAGATACCTCTTGATAGTAAATCAGCGAGATTATCTTTGGTGGGTGCATGTTTCCAATTACAGTGAAAAGTGCGTTCTTGAGTATCGGAAACTTGATTGCAACCAAACGTTTTTAAGAGGCTTGGTTAGATCTTTAACCAACAAGCACTATGGTCGAATCAGACCATAAACATGTGGAAGATATCGGCATGTGCAGAGCTTTAATCACCTGCTCTATTAGTTTGGAGAGTAGAGCAGCAGAGCAAAGTTTAAGTCTTGAAATTGTGGTAGGTTTCAAAGATGCAACCTTTGATTTTGAGCACAAGAGGCGTAAATGAGGTTGACCGAATTGGTCAACAGATCTGACATATATGCAACCTCGTACGCGTGTATTGTTGCATTGCACAATCCATGAAGCTGCACGTCAATTGCATTTTTACAAGAGACGTGCCGAGAAACTTTAAGTTCGTTGAGCACTATTAGATCATGACAATTTTTCCAACCACAACTGTTGAAGAAGAATTTTTGCACCGATTGTGCAAGGAGATAGCAGCCCCAATGGATCAAATATCTGAGAAATCTCAGATAACATAGACCTTTTTGTTACTTTCTTAGTAGTTGCGATCTAAGTGCAAACGAGGTAAGACGCCGGTTATTTCATCCAAAACCAAGCACGGCAGCAATATTTGAAAATTGGAGTAATGTGAACGTACTACTACTTCACATTTTGAATTGATGCGAGCTGCAGAATTGCTTATTCCAGCAACCATAATGTTGGCATCATAGATACTCAATTTAAGTTTTTTGCAAAGAGATGATCGGAACCCGAACCAAGCAAAATGCGAACAGAATGGGGATTGACGTCGGAATCAAAAATTTGACCAGACGCCGTTGGTAGCAAAACTTAAGATGCACTTGAACAGAACACCGAAATTGTTTGAGATGGATCTGGCTAATCAGCAGTTACCAGAGCATCTGATTGAACTTAAGGATTGTCATTAGAGGAAGGTGGAGCGTGTAAAAGAAAGTGATGCCTTCTTCTACAAAGACTACAAGAATACCTGGATGCACACTGCGGCAGAAAATGACCCCTGTGAAGACAATTAATGCAAAGCTTTAATTCTTTGGTTTTGTCTAACCTTTGTTGAAGAGACAATTTTATAAAAGCATAAGATGAGCTCAAAGGGTGTTCATAACAAATGATTTAGATAGGATTGGATTTGATTTTTCTTGTGTGAACTTAGTTGGCGGTTTAGAAGTCAAACTGTCCAAGAGATTGGCTGTATTTGTCAGAAAATCCTTAAATTCAGTAAGAGATGGCAAATCAGAACTTGAGTTATTTCTTAATAGAGTTTCCCATTCGTGAGACGTAGTTGAATCCAGTTTGCCAGACATGATATGAATAATAACAATTTCAAATAACTGTTCCGCATTTACAATAGATTTTAACGCTGTTATATGTTTGAATAGCGCATCAGAAGAATTATGTAATTTTGTAACGGACTCTTTGATACAAGGAGGTAAATTTAAAATAGGCTCTAGATGGTTTCTTATTAATATACGCGGTTGATCGTATCTAACACAAACTGATTCCCAGGCGATTTTGTAATTACAAGCAGAGAATTGCAGGGATGTAACAACTTAAGATGCGGCTCCGACTAAGTTGGATTTTAAATAATGCAATCTTTGGATATCGTTAAGATCATTATTTGTGTGGATTAAGTTATTAAATATTTCACGAAAATCGAGCCAATCATCTAATTCCCCAGAGAATTTTGGAATAGAGATTTTTGGTAGGTTAAAAGAACATCTGTTTGAAAAATCTGACTGAGCAGCTTGAGAAGATATAAGATCAATAGTATTTGACTTGGGTCTTCCAGTAAACTTTGAGCTTTAGAAACAGCTGAATGATAATCATCCTCAAATTTGATACGATATTCGTTTTAAGTATTTTCGTCGGAAACATCAATGATAATTTTAGATTGAATCTGTTCGAATACAGATAAAAGCGGAAGGTTAATGTCTAAACGATTTTTAATTTCTTTAATTTGTTCGTCTGACACTTCAATGATGCCAAGAATAACCATTTCTGCTAAAAATTTTTGAAATCGCTTCAATTTTGATTTTAATAGAAAACGTTGTTTTTTTTGCAAATTTGGCCATTGTTTTAATAAATGTATTTAAGCGATAAAATTAAGTAAAATGGGATTTTCGTAACTATAGCAAGACGTTAGTCACCGAATTAGTCGCTACTACAAACAATAATACAAAATTGATTATGCGCTAATTGCTTACGACATTAAACAACAGAACAATGAATTTAAATTGCTTGAATGAAACGATTTTGAATCATAAACGAAAACACAAAGACACTATAGAACAATAGGATCAAAGTCAAGTCTATTCACGATGCGTACCTGTAAGCGAGGGATCCCAAATGGCATTTGCAGTGCGGTCAAAATATTTTGTAAAAACTTGAATAGTACACATACAAATGCAAAACATGTATTCAAAAATACTAATCTACCGTTATGTCTTAAAAGAATAAACTTGCGATGTATAGGAAAATTTCTTAAGTTTCTCTAAATAAATAATTAGTTCATTCAAACTTACGTTTATCTTGATTTATTGGAACAATTGAAATCAATTACTTAACTCGTAGTTCGTTGTTTATTCGGCTGCACGATGAACCATGTTGCGTATGATGCAGGACTGCGGATCTTCAAAAACTGCAATCACACTTTTTTCACTAGATTTTGCAGCATCTAGTTGCTTAAACGAAAAATTGATGGCACTTTGCAGTGGCCAACAAACCAAACAAAAAGAAGAGTAGAAACATTAAACAAATGATTTAATTTGCACATAAGCTATTGTACATAAAAATAAAAGTGAGTGTGTCTTGCGGGTTTTAACACAGCGTTCTCATCGAGGGGGTGAACGTTGCACCCCCAGGTACAAGGATTCTGACATAAACCGAAAACCAGTGACCCATTGCTAACTATAAATATATAAAAAATGTCGTTTTTGACAATAATCTTAGGATCATTTTTCTATGATACAAACCTCAATTCTCAACGTTAGACAATTTACCTCTGAGTATACGATACAAAAACTAACAAATTTACAGCACGACGGGTGCGCCTGCCTATTCATAATTTTGTAAATAATTATTAAAAAATAGTTTTTTGCTGAATAAATCTCAAACTAATAGAAATATCTGTATCAAATCTTATATCATTGGATTAAAAAAAAATAATCTTTTGAAAGGCGCCACAGCCAACTACGATTTCTATTAGAAAATGTGTTTGAGGGGTGAGGGGGGTTCTTAAAGAATCCAACAGAGTATCAGTGATTTAGTATTTGTAATTAGTAATGAAAGTAAAAACAATAAAGTTGTATATTTCGGTGTATATAACAAATCATAAGTTACACGTACGAGTACATAAAACAGACTGGCCTATTCTATAGAGCACAATGTATGGTACTGATAACACGGTGATAATGCACGTTAAAGGTGAATTCTAAAATTTATCTTTAAATACATTTAACTTGACACTCCCTCTAAAGATTAATTTTCGTTTTCAATTAGAATTTGCACATATTTAAATTCAGATGATTACATAATAAGTAGATTATTTGAAATATAACATATATTTAAATAAACTTTACTTATATCGTCGTTTGATTTAAAACATTAATTAATTCGTTAATTTCCATAATGACAATTACAATAATTTCATTATTTAAACCAATTCGTCACATCAATCATTTACACTTTAGATATACAGACATTTACAACATAAAAATACAAACAAAATTATACATGGCTTATGTCTTTCAAGCCTAATTTGTCTCTTAGAATAGAGAACTTATCAAACGGCATTTCGTCAAAAGATCAGCTACGTTATCGTTAGAATTTACATATTCATAAACAAATTGTTTTTCCGAGCAAACTTCTCTAACGAATTTATAACGTATGTCTATATGTTTCGTTCTGTGATGAAACTTCGCGTCATTGATAAGTTTAAGCGCACTCTGATTATCCATTTTTATTTTAAATTCATTAATGTTGATTTTTAATTCACTGCAAAATTGTTTTAACCACAGAGCTTCCTTCGTTGTCTCGGACGCAGCGATAAATTCGGCTTCTGCAGTTGAACATGTGACTGATCGTTGTAATTGTGTCCTCCAGGTGACTGCCGTGTCGTTTATCATGAAGATGTAGCCTGTAGTCGATCTTCGAGTTGTTAAATCTCCGGCAAAATCGGAATCAGAGTATCCTGATACAACGCACTCATTGTTTACATTCGCGTCGTAACGAATTCCAAAACACTTAGTTTCTTTTAGGTTTCGCACGACACGTTTAGCAGCGTGCCAATGAATTGCTGCAAAGTCTTGCAATTTCCGACTAAGTAAATTTGTCACGAACGCAATATCGGATCGTGCAGTTTGAGCTGCAAAAATTAGGGAACCGACTATTTGATTGTATGGAACGTTTTCCGATGATTTTTGTAGATTCGGGTCTGATAGGCACACATTTGGATCTGCGGGTATTTTAAATCCATTAGCTTCTTCAAGTTTAAAACGCTTCACTAATTTCTCAATGTAAGATCGTACACTAATGCTGATCGGACCGGTGTTTTCATCTCGCCAAATGTTTAAACCGATAAAGTTACCCAGCGAACTTGTTTTGATTTTGAATTCGCGCTGCAGATGTTCACTTACTTTATCTAACACGCACTTTTGTTTTGCAAATACTAAACCATCGTCTACATACAGGACTAGCGTAACTTCTTCGTTGTTGATTTTCCCTGATAGACGCACTTATCACTTTCGCACTGTCCGAGTCCAATTTTTGATAGCGATTGACTAAAGGTCTCGTACCATCGTCGTGGGGCTTCTTTTAGTCCGTATAGTGATTTATTTAGCTTGCACACACGGTTATCTTGATCTAATTTTACACCTGTTGGAAAAACGACACCGAAAACTTGAGTGAACCCTTTAGCGCACAATCTTGCTTTAAATTCGCACAATTTATTATCATTCACTTTGATTTTAAATACCCATTTAGATCCGATAATAGTCTGCGGTGGTGATGGACGATCGACAATGTTCCAAGTCTTATTGTCATGTAGGGAATTCAATTCGTCATTGATAGCTTCTTGCCACTTAATTTTATGGGGACTTTTCATAGCTTCTTCGTGCGTTTCTGGGATGATGATCTCCGTTAAATTAATCTCTGCTTCTGTATGATTATCTGAATCAAACGCAATTATATTATCACAGGTTGCTGGTTTTCTAGATCTCAAATTGTATCGTGGCGGAGTTATCATCGGTACCCTATTATTTTGTACTGTTACTTCTTCGTCTTGTCTTATTTTTGTTAGTGTTGTCTTTACATCCGGAATAGCGACACTTGATTGTTCGTCAAATATTACATGCTTGGAAACTTTATTTGGTTCGTTTCAGGGTCAAACAAACGATAGTTTGTTGATGTTCCTTCGTAACCGACAAGTAACAATTTTTCGCTCTTCTTATCTAGTTTCTTCCGCAAATGTGTTGGTATCAATAGATATACAATACTACCAAAGGTTTTAATATGATTTAGCACCGGAACTTTTCCAGTCTACTTTTCCTACGGAGTTGCATCTTTAATCTGGCTATTCGGTGTTCGATTGAGTAAATAAACAGCCGTATTAACTGCTTCTGGCCACAGTTTTTCAGGTAGTTGTTTGTTGAATAACATCACTCGTGCACTCTCCATAATAGTCCGATTTTCTCGCTCACATCTTCCGTTTTGTTCTGGAGTATATATTCCAGTTGTTTCGATAATTATTCCATTAGCCGCAAACAGTTCTTGCATTCGGTAATTGATAAACTCGGTGCCATTGTCAACACGCACTCGCTTAACGGGTTTATCATATTTGTTCTTGCACTTTATCAGATATTCTCTGAATTTCTCGTATACGTCACTTTAATGCTTTAAAAACACGACTTCACGATATCCAGTACAATCGTCTTTGAACAAAAGAAAGTATCTCATACCGTTAATCGATTAATTTCTGTAAACAAAAGTTTGCACATTGTGAAGCGGGCTTAAGGGTATCATTTACAATTCTAACAGCAGGTAGTCTCAGGACGTGTTATCTTATAGAAGGACTGTAGAATGAATCATTACACTAAGCACGTTTTAGAAAATAGGTAATTTACGTTGCTTACTTAATTTTTTCTTTAAAGAATATATTTGAAGGTATCGCTAATTAAACACCATAGCTCGATTAATTATCGAATCAAAATTTTGTTTAGGAAATGTTTACAAAAGCAATAACTTTTAAATTAAATCAAAAAACTAAACATGGTTATTTGGGTTGACTGATTATTACTTATTTTTAAATAAATCTAACCTACTAATTATTGTAAGTTATTAAAAAAAATCATTAAACTCTCTATTCATAATATTTAGTCCTTACAAAATGTATATTTTATGACGTTTCATTTTTTCTGTAGTTAATATAAAAAGTGAAAATAAAAACTAAGGCAATTCTTATTGTCAACGTATATATTTAGTTTTTGACAAGAATTTATTACATAATTATAATTAAGATACCAAGTTATAGTTTAAAATTAAATGAAAACTTTTTTTTAAATAAAGGTATTACTATATAAATAAATATAAGAAATCAATAATGGGTGTGACCTCCATTATTATTGATACATTCTTGGAGGCGTCTGCTCATTGACGCTATCAAGGTATCAATATAATTAATATTAATCGTTTCCCATGCGGTATCAATGGCTGCAATTAGTGCATTACGGTTTACTGGTATAAAATTTGGCCCTTGTTGTCTTCGGATAACAGCAAGTATTCGAGCCCAAACATTTTCGATAATGTTAAAATCTGGGCTTTTGCTGGCCAGGGTAACAGCTCCAAGTTATTTTCTCGTATCCAATTGCGCACAACCCGCGAAGTATGAATAGGGGCGTTGTCCTTTAACAACAAAATACATTATGAAAATGTTAATTCAACAGATCCCGAACTATTTTTTGGAGAAAGTATAGTGAAATAAGAATACTTACTTGTTGGAAAATATAATCTTCGTCTGGATAAAACACTTCGACTAAAGGACGTCCATCAATAACCCAACAAACTCTTGGACCCCGCGCGCTAACCCAACCCCACACATTCACAGAAAAATAACCACTTCGTTTTTAGGACATATGTGATTATTTTCGTAACGAGTTCCTTCAATTCTAAAAACTTTTAGTGGTCCATCGTTGCGGCTATTGAACGTTTTTTCGTCGCTAAAAATCACTCGATTCCAAAATTCCAAAGGTTCGTTCACATATCGCCTTGCAAATTCCAGACGACGTCTCATATTTTCGTCACTGAGAACTTCTTTCGCAGCAGCATTATACTTCTTTATTCCCATCTCCTTTAATCTTTTTGTGCAGTTATACAACTCGAGATCTTGAGCACGTGTAGATACTTTAGGTCTACCACTTTCGATGGCTCTTTCCAAAGTGTGTTCAAGATTCCATTTTACTCGGTAATGCCCTACGGTGCTTTTTGGTATATCTAACATACGTGAAATTTCACGCACGCTACGGCCCGCCGCTAATTCCGAAACAATCCGCGCTTTCAAATCAGCACCGAGATGAGGTGGCATTTTCACAACACTTGAAATTTTAAACTAAAATGGAATTTACATTTCTTACTTTATTTATTGGTTCACACTACCCCTTCTCAAACAGTAGGTAATTGTTTATTTATTACATACTTCTAATGACCAATGTAACAACCCTTAGAGCAATATGACTCAAAGGAAGTAAATTAAACAAGCAAGGATATTCTATTGTTATTGAAACTTATTCATAAAGTAAAAGCCATTTCCTTATAATGCTAATGGACAGGATTTTCTTTTAAGTATTAAGATTACAATAGAGGACTTATAAACTTTCGAAAATATCTAATTATAAATATTTACACTGCAATTGCGCTTTTTCCTTAATAATTTCTTAGCAATAACATACACGTTCTTGGTTTTAAGTTGTCATAAATTTGATATGATATAAATTTGTGTTTCTAATATTACATCACAAACTAATCTTTATTCGCCAAAAATTGTTGCTTAAGTTGTAAAGCTTCGTACACACCTGAACAACAAACCGAGCAACAAACATAACAACGAACCGAAAGTCAAACAGAACGACAAACGATCTTTTATGATTTCCACAATCCGAACAACAAACGGAACGTTTGTGCTGTTCCATAATTATTTTCAGTAGTTTTCAGTTCATATATATTTATTATTGAGAAGAGAAAATTGCGGAAAACAAGAAGATAGTGCCAACCAAATTTTTACGCACAAAGAAGAGTAAAAATTATAATTTACTTCGCTTTTTTTATTTTGGAAATTTCCGCCCAAATGATGCTAATAGGGACATCATTTTTTCTTGCATTCTTAAACACTGATTAATTTAAAACATTTTCTTCTGTCAACTCCATAATATTACCTAAAACACAACAAACCCACAAAAGGGAGGACAAAAATAAATAATTTAATTCTCCCGCATAAGTTTGTTCGCCGTTTTGTTTAGATTCGTCCAAACCTGCAAACGCATTCGCGCGCATTTTCTTTGATGTCGGAGAAAAACCGACAAGTTGCGGGAACGCCGCAAACCGTTCGTGGAACAATCAGGACTTGCGAATCTGTTCTAAAATTCGTACGTAGCACCGTCCAAATTAATGTTCCGATTGCCGTTCGGTTCGTTGTTCTGTTTGTTCCTCGGTTTGTTGTTCAGGTGTGTACGAAGCTTTACAATAAGCATATTAATATGAACTATATCTTATGAAAGGAGAGTTATGTAACTATAATTAACGACTTAACGTTACGTTAGTAGATTCCATTTACTATTTACACATATTTTCTTGGAACATTCGATAATTAACTATCGGGATATGATGACCCTATACTTCGCAGGTTGTGCGCAACTGGATACAAGCAAATAACTTGGAGCTGTTACCCTGGCCAGCAAAAGCCCAGATTTTAACATTATCGAAAATGTTTGGGCTCGAATACTTGCTGTTATCCGAAGACAACAAGGGCCAAATTTTATACCAGTAAACCGTAATGCACTAATTGCAGCCATTGATACCGCATGGGAAACGATTAATATTAATTATATTGATACCTTGATAGCGTCAATGAGCAGACGCCTCCAAGAATGTATCAATAATAATGGAGGTCACACCCATTATTGATTTCTTATATTTATTTATATAGTAATACCTTTATTTAAAAAAAAAATTTTTCATTTAATTTTAAACTATAACTTGGTATCTTAATTATAATTATGTAATAAATTCTTGTAAAAAACTAAATATATACGTTGACAATAAGAATTGCCTTAGTTTTTATTTTCACTTTTTATATTAACTACAGAAAAAAATGAAACGTCATATATACTTTGATAAGCATTTTGTACAAGTTGTATGCTTTTTTTCTAACTGCAACACCTACCAGGAGTTTATTTTCGTAAATTTTTCCATCACATTCGCCTTTCACAATTTGAAAACCTTTTTTCGTTATTGTTCCTTCGGAAAATACATTACGTCTGAGTTGCGGGACGTACTAAACATCTTCAAGCGTTTTGATATCGATTTTTCAACACCTTTCACTTCTAAAATTTCGTCTTTTCCCAGCCTCACACATAGACCAGTCGTTGGAGTGATGGAGGAGAAGAAGTTACTGTTAGGTGTCATATGTTTCGATGCACCACTGTCCATTAACTATGAACTAACGTTGTCAACTAAACAACAATTTCTTCAGTTATGAACCCACTTCCAGCGTTGGAGTAAGTTGTATTTTTACGATCTTTATGCGGATTTGGATTCTGTAGATTTTTGTTTTGTGGAGCTCGACAATCTCTTGAAAAATGACCTCTTTTGTTACAATTGTAATAATAATAATAATAATAATATTAATATCTTTATTCAACTATTTTTTTGTTAAACAAAATAAACAAAACAATTGAATCGCAAGGCGAGGTTCAGCATTGCTGTTCTTACACCTAACCTTGATTAATTTTGAGAAGTAAAAAAGAAACTTTTAGCATAACACATATTTAGATATAACAATTACATTTAAGCACAATATAAAACTGAAATTATTCATTTATTCATAAATTGTAAGATGTTACGTTTGGGTAGACAATAAAATGTTTTGTATGCAGTTTTAAATGAATTTGGCGATAACACTTTCCAATCAGGCGTTAAATGCTTAATTATATATGCCACTTGATAAGTGAAGGACTACTTAAATTTTTCTGTTCTATGTTTTGGGCTTTACATTGTTTTTGTGGAAGGAACAACGTTTGTTTCGGTTGTTATGGATCGTAGTTAAAAATGCTTTACTGAATCTTCATTGTTGGTTAAATTTGATTCCTCATCAAGAAGCCTAGCTGTTAAATTTGTCATTGTTTGTGTTTCTGCATCAACAGATAACCAAGCTTGGCGAAATGTCCAACACTTGGAAGGAAGATAATTGACAGTTTTGTGATGATAGCCGTTTCACTTATCACGTCTCCCGATTCTTTTATCTGATGTGCTAAGCTTTCAACCTTGCAGATATGCTGCGCCATTGAATTGGCGACGGCCATTTCGTATTCATAGAATCGTTCGTGAACAAACATTTTACTAGCTTCACTTGGTTGCTGGTAGATGGCGTCCAATTTCTTCAACATGTCGTGAGAGGATTCGCAATTCTCAACTAATGTAATCTGTTGCAAATCAAGGGCACTTGTAATCATACACATGGCTGTTGCATCGTCTTTTATCCATTTTTTTGCTTTTTCGTTGCTAGTATTATCGTTAGGAGTGACAGCTGGCTTAGCTTTGGTACCATCGGTCATCTCCAACAATCGTTTTGCTTTTAAAATACATTTCATTTAAAATCGCCATTGCTGATAATTTTTACCGTCGAACTTCGTGACATGTATGTCGGCCATATTGTTCGTTAATCAGCACACTTAAACGACGAACGTTTAATTGATTTGTACTAACACCGTTTCTGATATCTTGTAGTCTGTACCAAGATACGTTTCAGATTACGATAAACGTCTGTACGGAACTTTGACTATTGCGACACACGCACAACTCGTATACTTCGCGACACACGCGACTTTTTAGCGACGAACGCACCACGTTTTCTTTCAATCACTAATTAATACTATAATTGTCACACTAGGCCCATAACTTGTTTGAGAGGGGAGGGGGGGTTCTTAGAAAATCCAAGAGAGTATCAGTGCTTTAGTATTTGTAATTAATAATGAAAGTAAAACAATATAGTTGTATATTTCGGTATATATAACAAATCATAAGTTACACGTACGAGTACATAAAACAGACTGGCCTATTCTATAGAGTGCAATGTATGGTACTGATAACACGGTGATAATGCACGTTAAAGGTGAATTCTAAAATTTATCTTTTAATACATTTAACTTGACAAAATGGAAGTTTGTGTTATATATTTGTGTTATATCTTAGATTTTTTTGTTAACATAATTATGTCCACGAAAAAATACCTACAAAATAAGGTATTATCTACTTTTTATCAATTACTGTGTAGGAGATATTCAAGAAGAAAAAAATAGACCACTTTCAGTTTTCTCAAATTATCTTGGGAAGTAGGCGATAGATTTGCAGTTTTTTCATATCATCAAATTGCTCTTGAATTCTGCCCAACTTTGCTAATTTAAGCAAAGCTGTATTTTTACAAATATGAAAGTTACCCATTATACCTGGATAGATAATGGGCACCCTGAGTAAAATGCAAGATGGCTAATATTGACCAACCGACCAACGTAATGCCGCTACTATTATTGCGATTCCACGACTATTCCAACACTAATAGTGATGACCAATGCATAACAGAGACTTATTTTACTAGGATATTACAGAAAATAGAATTGCTTTTATATTAATAGAAGAATGCTATTTATTTGCAACATTTTACATTCAAAAAGTTCTTTCATATCATTTTACCAACAACACACTGTTGGTTTACGACAATTATTGATATGAATTGTATACTCCGGCGAGCAATTTAACGCACCTACCCCCCATTATCTTACAAACATTCGGCAATGTAACTGCTGCAATTCAAATTTACACTTAATAGATTAATTTATCATAAGTTGTACTTTACTATTGCATACCAGAACTATTATAACCAATAATTTTAGCAGTTGTTTTGCGGTCATTTTTTTAAATAACTATAACAAACTTAAAATCTGATCATACTCAATATTGCCGGTCACGTATATTTTACAATTGATATTAACGATTACGAAATAAAAAAATAGTTGCACTTAAGCAATTATGTAAGGTGCAAGGTTAAAAATCGATGTTTAATATTTCATTTGCATCTACTTATTAAAAATATTTACAGATCAAATTTATTCATACTGGTAAATTCAGTTTTTTACTTGAGAGCGTACAAAAAGTATTGAACATAAATCGAACCCTAAACATTTTTTACTCACGTTGCACTTTCATTTCGCTTCATAGTCGCACAGAAATCTTCCTCTTGGACAAAATGATTTATTATAGAAAATAATATGACGTGATATCATTAATAGTAGTAGTTTTAATTTATCAATAAAGTTTTAACCGAAAAAATTTTCTTAACGCGTTATGTTTAGGTCATGTGAAATTTTTTATTTTTATTTTATTAATGTTTATTTGTACATTTTTTAATATTAAAATTATATTTTAATGACAAACTGAAAGTGATGTGTAGGGGGTTCATCAAAGGTCTTTAAAAAACTCTACCACGTTTTTTTCAAACCAAAATAAATCGATTTAATAAAACTTATCAGCAACAATTTCCTTGGTTTTGGTGCAATACGGTCTTAAAGTTGCAAATATGAAATCATTTTTTTTTATATAAATTTTGAAACGCTTAAGCGATTTTCCTAAAATTTGTAACGTTTACACGGTTATATGCCAAAAAATGGCACATTAAAATCCTACGAAAATGAATCTATTGGCGGAGAAATTGGGTTTTGAAATAATTAAACATTTGAAATATTTATCAAATTTGGATTAAGTGACTTATGAGTACGAAAAAGGTACTCTATTTAAGATTCGATAAATCACACCGTTTTTGCAAAAATCGCATTTTACTAATTGATAGCATTATTGTTGAAACATTTATTTCTTTTTCAAAAACCTGAAACGGCCAAACAAATTTGACAATTTCTGGTACGCTTACACAAGTTTATGAGACAAAAAAAATTTTGTCAAAAATCAATCCATAGACGGATGACCGTTTTTTTAGTAATAAATCGCTTTAAATAACTACGCCAATAAATTAAAAACATTTATTTAGTGTCGGTTTTTAAAAATGTTTACCATTTTTGCGAATACAAATACATATCTATTCGACGAAGGAAAGTAAAGTTAACTCTTTGCATAACTTCCTGATCGCTTCTAAGATTATTTGTTGCGCCTTGAATACGTTGCTACAATACTTCTTCATCATTCACCGGTGTCTTGTAAATAATTGATTTGAAATCTCCCCAAAATAAAAAATCCATAGGATTTAAATCTTGGTGCCCACCGCACAGGGACTTCATTTCCTCTTCATTTCAGTTACTCTAACTTTTTAGAAACCGACTATGTACAGACAGTGTTGTGCGTTCCGCGAAAAATGCGAAATTGCACCACCGTGTATCAACCACATATTCCGTCGAAGATCTAGTTGCAATTCGTCTTACAATTCCAAATGTAGAAAATTTAAATAAGCTTCTCCAGTAAATCTTGCCGAAAGTCTAACGGGTACGATAATAAAATTTCTGATAATTCAGCCCATATATCAATGTTAGTTTCATGTTGGAAATGTTTAATTTTGATGGCATGTGGATTTTATTCTGCATACACATGTTCATTATGGAGGTTAGTTATTCCTCTTCTAGTAAAACTAGCTTCGTCGGTAAATAACATAAGGTCGCGAAAGTTGAAGTTTCTTCTTCGCATTTCAGAATCTTGAGTAAGAGGTCTTGAACTGGATTCTTATGTAACAACTGCTTTCTAATTACTGCTGATTTTCCGACATTCTGTAACACGGTCTAGAATTTCTTCCTCCACTTCAGGTTCTCTCACAAAGATCTGCTTGCCATAGTTAACTGTTACTGGAGCTAAGCGATGAGTTTCTCGAAGACGTCTCTCTACTGCAGCAAGCGTTGGATGGCTTGGAACACGACCATTTGGGATGATTTCCTTTCCTTATTGAACAGTTATGACGACAATACAATCAAAGTATTGAAAATTAGTAAATTAAACAACCTAAGTTTTGAAAATTTAAAAAAATCGCTGTCAAATTTATTTATAATTTTGATAAAAACGAAACCGTGGAAACCAACAAATACAACCAAATATTTACACAGAACAAAAACCATTTGGAAATTTTTGTGTGAATAATCTCAATTAGATTTGTTGAATTTGTTTATTCATTGTCATAATTATTTAAAATATTTTTTTGCCTTCTAAACTGTAAAGCACATTTTTCACTTGTTCAGACTTGTCTTGAAACTTGATTTTTACACACAATGCGGTAAAGTACGGCTACTATGCGGTAAAGTAGTGGCTGATTTATCTGCTATTTGGAAACGTTTTATAAAGTATAAAATCCGATAAATTAATTTTAAACAATTTTTTTTCACCATACTTGACACGATATTGTACAGAATAAGGCGCATTTAATTTTTTTATTGATGATATTGATGGCGTCATTTATACGTCAGTTAAACAAATGAACTGACACATATTAGGTGGTGTATGTCAAAATTGTTAAACAGTTAGGCCTACTTAAAATCAATAGAAATAATTTTGTTTATTTTTTACTTTCGTGTGTAAAGTGATTTTACGGCGCTCCGGCTAATGAGGAACTCGCTCGTTCCTCAAACAACGCTGTCGCGCAGTAAAATCCTAATTTCCACACTCTAATGTAAATCACTATCACCAACCAAAATTTGAAAATTTGGTAGTATACTAACATCGACGGGGGCAGTTCCGCTAAAATATTTTCAAGATGGTGACACTTTCGGTTATACCGGAAGTATGTGTCAACTTGCTTATTTTAAATGGAACACCTATATATTATTCTATTTTTTGAATTTTGCCCAAAATTCTAAACACATTTTGTGTATAATGTCCTATACCTAAGTCTAACTGTTTTGGACTTGTTTGTTCTATGTCAAAAATGACGTTTTTAGGCCTAAACAAAATTATAAAATTTTCCTATACTAATGCCTTTATTATTTAATTGGAATAGGTTTTCTTGTAGCAGGGGACCTATTTTAGTGGGCTATGTCAATATTTTGATAATAAATTAATACAGGGCGATCAAAAAAAAGGATTAAAATTAAATTCAAAAACACGTCAAAAGTCATTTTTTAAAATTAAATGTGAAAACGTCATTTTGACATAAAATTTAAAATAAGTCCAAAACAGTTAGACTTAGGTATAGGACATTATACACAAAATGTGTCTACAATTTTGTGCAAAATCCAAAAATAGAATAATATATAGAATGTTCTATTTAAAATAAGCAACTTGACACCTACTTCCGGTACAACCGAAAGTGTCACCATTTTGAAAATATTTTAACGGAACTGCCCCCATCGATGTTAGTATACTACTAAATTTTCAAATTTTTCCCATGTACAGTTTTTCTATAATCTATCGATGGCTTTCCCGGTGGAACACCCTGTATGCAGTATATCAAGTTCTCATTTTACCTGTCCATCAATTACAATATGAAAATATAAATACAAAATGTGTCATAATTTGTAACAAAGCAAATTTTAATAATAACAAATCGACAATTTGTTCACACAACCTTTGAGACATTTTTATACTGTGCGCAACATTCCGGTGATAACATTTAATAACATTTAAGAGTGTTTAGCTCATCTAATTTACAAACTATTGCCCCACGCAGTTCTTCAATATTGTTTACTCATTGTTTAAATGACAAATTCTTTAAGCAGTAAGAGAAAATAAAAACTATAAAAAACGATTGGTCCGATAAACACTCCGACTCCTCAAATATCTTTTGGAGGTGTGTGAAATAACAAAATCATTTTCTCCGATAAAAATATTGCAAAACCATTTATTTATTTAATCGTATGGTACATTTTAAATATTGTATTGTAATGTAAGTGTTATGTATGGTGCCCCAGAAGATCAGATTGGTTTTTCTTGGCAAAGCATTTACTTCAAGGTTTAGGAAAATCACTAAAACCTAAACATGCCAACCCTTACCCACCCTAGTATTCACATGCAATAATATTAATTAAGTATGTAATGTGATTGTGTTTTGTGAAATTGCGTTGCACATTTTTTCCTTATTATCCGGAAGGGTCTTGATGACGAGTTCCGGAGACCAAAGTGGTAAATTTCAGGATCAACATGTTTTTCTTGTTGACCATGGAATACTGTAAGGTACTGATCACCTTCAATGTTTTATATTTGCACCAAAACCCCTAAAAACACACAGAAAAAAAAACCATTGCAGTATTGAACACATCCAGGATAATCAAGTTAGTGGACCACTTGCACACAGTAAAGATATAAATAAATATTTTTGTTCGGTATGATTTGACAAGTCATTATGCTTGTGTTTCATGATTTATCAAATATTGTCAACCACTTTTGGTCTAGTCTTTGTAGGTGCATAATTATTTTGATTAAGCACTAATCGTTTCTCTCAAAAAAATGTAATACACCTTGTTTTGCTGTGATGAAAACAATTGTATTTTGACGCAATGATTGGAATTGAGTATCTCAACTCTCGATCAACTTAATGACCGTAATTAAAATACAGTTGGCAAATAGGCATACAAAAGACAAAAAGATAAAGAATGATCAAAAGCAAAACTCACAAAAAAGTAGAAACAATGAATTTAGGTTATGTTATATAATTCAAAAATTGTGGCCAGTTTACAAAACAGTACTTTCTAAAGGTACGGTCAAAATAGCATATTTTCTCCAAAATCATTAAATTATAATTTTATGAAAATACAAAGTACGGTCGACGGAAAAGTTGTGTAACTAACTCTTGAATTAAACGGCGATTAACAATCTCAAACATTAACACGTGAGCGATTGTTAATCGCCCTTATTAATACAGTCGTTTGTTAAATATTTATATAAATACTTAAAAAAACGTTATCCGTCTATGGATTAATCTTGATATGTTTTTTTTGTCCCATAACACTGTGTAAGCGGGTTAAAATTTGTTTAAGATTTTTGAAAAAAAAATGTTTCAATAACAATGCTAACAATTAGTAAAATCCCATTTTTGCAAAAACGGTGTGATTTATTGAATCTTATGTAGTTTTACGGCCCATAAGTCATTTAATCCAAATTTGATAAATAATCCTTCTTTTATCTATTGGCCTAGATGTTTCAAATTATTACAAAACAAAAATTTCTACGCTAATGGATTTACTTTTCTCAAAGTTTTAATGTGACATTTTTTGGCCTTTTATACTTTGTAAACGTTCCAAATTTTAAAAATTTGTATCGACTTATTTTGGTTTAAAACATATATTTTACAAATTTTACATAACTTTCTTTATATTTATGATATCATCTCGTTCGTTTTTTGCAATGGGTTGTTCGTAATTAGTGTGAGTCGTAGATAGAGACATCCCCAACTTATTTTTTTAAATTACATTATTCTGTCTGTTTAATATTATTAAGTAATTAGTTACTCAAAGTGCAACATGTGACACTTTGATTATAAAATATGACACTTACGTAAAAATTAGAAAATTGAAATTTAAAGTTATTGAAAAAATTTTTTTTTCTTAATTTTTTTTGCTAAACTATGGCACAATGGCAAAACTTACAAAGTTACAATTATAGGAAGAATGCATAAAAACATTTGAATTGAAACCAAATCACAGGCGGCAAAACTTGATCAATCCCTTGTTTACGTCAATTTTTGAAGACGCATTCTTGTTATTTGATTTAGTACTGAATCCAACAACCCTGTAGAGGGAAGAGACGTAATCACTCAGGATGCAAGTGGGTTTTATAAAGATAGAGATGATTTGTCGTCAAGGAAATCGTTGTTTATTCAATTTTTTAACGAATCCTTGTAGAATAAACAAGATAACGTTAAAATTAACACAACATGAAAAACTTACATATCCGTTAGAAATGATTATTATAAATCAACTAAAATATAAACGACACAAATGTAAATGATAACTCATGTCACAATATTACATGTCTAAGCAATGGTGTTTAAAGGTGGAGCGCTCAGCCATCTTAAAGAGAATTTGAATCAATCTCCTTGCATATTATTGTATTATTAAGAGCCGTTTGCACCAACATTTGGTTAAAGATGACTTAGATAAGCCAGGATTAATGTTAAAATAAACAAAAATTTTGCGGTTTTTGTACCAAACTCGACTTTGACATATTTAAGTAAATTCGGCTTATTTGAACTTTTATGTTGAAAAATCAATAGTGGCGGTTAAATTCGAAAATTGAGTCGTAATTGTCAATATATTGAACACGTTTGAAACAGATTAGTTTTTACGTGCTTTATAAGTCTTAGAAGTTACATAGTCAGGATGGATGGTGTCAATGCTTTTGAAGACGATTTGGAAGTGTTAGATTTAATTGAAAATGGATTTTCTTGTAGAACTTACCACCGAAAACATTATTTTGATAAATTAAATGATTTACGTTTCTTTCGACATTTCTGGTTAACAAAAGTTACCGTATTGCATCTACTGACTTTAATAGAGCTAGAGCAAGAATTAGAGCATTACTCCACGGGACAACATCTACTAAGTTGTGCGGATTATGGGAGGCTGTATGTAGCCACCGTTTTGAGAATCATAGTAAAGGTTTCAAAAGCTGTGGCTAGTCTTAGACTACAATTCATTCAATTTCTATCGACGGAAAGAGCAGTTCTTGACGTTCAACACAAATTTTTCTAAATTGCCGCTTTTCCAAGGGTAGTGGTAACCATTGGTGGCACACATTGCAAAATTCAATATCCAGGACGTACCGATGCAGAAGTTTCCAGAAATAGAAAAGAATATTTTTTAAACGATTTGGGATACTGAAATGAAATTTACTAATTTAGTGACCCCATAGCCAAGCTCTACGCATGATGTTACAATTTTTAATAATTTAAGAAGAAAATTCACATTTGAAAATGGAGAACATCGCAATTGTTTTGTATTAGGTGATAGTGGGTACAATTTAAGACCGTACTTGTTAATCCCACTGTTACATCTAAGAACGCAATCTGATCAGTTGTATATAATGAAGCACATTGAGGAGTGACAGAAAAGATGTTTGATATTTGGAAACGAAGATTTCTGTGTTGGTTTACGATTGTCGTTGAGACTAAGGACTTTTTTAACAATAATTGTTGCCACTGCAGTCCTACACAACATATATAGAGACATGGGAGAGAAGCAATCTTCAGTACCTGAAGAGTTCGATGAAAATGTACTCAAAACTTGATACAAGATGGTCAAGTTTCGCCCATAAATCTAGTTACTAACGTAAATGAAAACATAGTTAACGGTGCAAATGTGAGACAGCTATCGATTGAAAACTATTTTCAGAATTTGTAAATATGACTTTTGAATTCATTGTTATGCTGTGGGCGTAGTTTTTCAACTTTAATGAATTAAGTACATACATTTTGAAATCCTATTACATACACATATTCAGTTCCTAACCAAACGAAAAAATCTATATGCCTACAAGTAGTTGACTCTTTCTCTCTTTCTATTTGTTAGCTTCATGTTTGAAGCGTCGTGATCTTATGTTTGTCTCATGTTGTGTTTTTAGCAGTTTCCTCCATTCCTCTCTATCTGCCGTATTTCTAATGTTGCCTTGGAAGGATTCTCCTGTAAACTGCTTCATCTGGTCCAGCCGTCGTTTTGAAAAACGTCTTCTAGGCCTCGTTCTCTTTACTTTTTCTTGGACCATAAGTTTTTCAAAGTTATCATTTCTCCTCCTGCTGACATGTTCAAAATACTTTAGAATCAGTTGTTTGATTTTAGTTGACAATCTGGCTTGGATATTAAGTTCTTCGAGTATGGATGCATTGGTTCTGCGGGCTGTCCAGACAATCCTCAGTAGTCTTTTCCAAACCCACACCTCAAACCCATCCAACTTGGCGATGTCTGTGGTCCAGGATTCTGCTGTATATAACGCAATTGGAAAAACGAGGGTGTTTACTAATTGGCATTTTGTTGTGGTTGTTATATGCTGATCTTTCCAAATTTTGTTAAGATTATTCATAGCCGTTTTGGCAAGAGCTATTCTTCTTCTGATTTCTTGACTTGATCCGCCATTTCTGCTGATGTGGGAACCTAGATAGGTTATTTCTTCTACGTTCTCCATGTCTTACATACTAGGCATTTCTTCTATGTTTCCATAAGTTTCGTTTTCTGACGATTCAGTTGTAGACCAAACTCCAAACTCACTCTCTCTACTCGCTCAATAAGACTCGACATTTCCTGCTCATCTTTGGCAATGAGTGTGGTGTCATCAGCGTAGTGGAGATCATTTGCCCTTCTACCATCTATGATAACATGGCGTCTGATGTAGAAGACGATGTTGACGAGCTTCAAATTAAAAGTCAGAAAAGTATCAAAAAGTGCGAATTTTGTAATAGTGGAGTCCGTTCAGTAATTAAATGTGTAAAATGCGGTTTCGCTATTCACACGAAATGTTTTGAAGTTTTATCTAAATTTGTAAATGTAAACAAAGTGAATTGGAAATGTAAATCTTGCACAGAAAATACGTCCTCGGATCAAGATGAAGATATTACGCAAAACACCTACAGTGCTAATGAAGAAATTGGCCATCTTAAGCGTGAGTTACAAATTCTTAATGACTTAAATGGTGAATTAAAATCTAACAATTTATTATTAAAGTTAAGGTTAAATGAAATTGATGATAAGTTTAGTGATAAAAATTGTGGAAAACTTCCCAATGTTTATTCTTTAAATCAAAAGGTAGAGCATCCAACAACTTATAGTTCTGTATTAAGAAATTCTACAATTAAAACTTCATCGGTACTTATATTAGAATCAAAGAATAATGCATGTAATATTAATACTTTCAAACGTGATATAAATCCGGCTGACCTCGGACCCGGTATTTCTAGCATTAAGGAAGGAAGTAACGGAAAACTTATACTGCTTTGTGTTGATAATGATCATTTAAAACCGTAAAAGTAAATATTGAAAAATCTGTTGGATCGTCTTTTAGTGTTACAAGTCCAACTAAATTATTTCCTCCACTTAAGTTTCATAATCTAGAACCAACACTAATTTCGAACGAAGACCTCGCTCAGTCTATTTTCAAGCAAAATAACGTTGATGTCGAAAAATTATCTCAATTTAAAATTATACGTAAAATAACCAAAGGTGATAATACCAATTTAATCGTGCAAGTTTATCCTGAATTGTGTAAATTTCTCCTGCATAATAAATCTTTATACATTGGATGGCGCAGGTGTTTTGTTACTGAATTTTTTGATATAAAACGTTGCTTTAAATGCTCATCTTTCAACCATATGTCTAAAGAATGCAAGAGTACAGTCAATGTATGTCCAATTTGTTCCGAAAATCACACTTTTAATAGTTGTATATTTGTTAATTGATAGTGTAGTAATTGCAGTTAGTTTTTTTATTAGGTATATTAAAATAGTTGCATGATCATAATTTTTTAATTATTTTTTAGGGTAGGGGTTAAGTGTAGGGTTGTTATAGAGGAGTAATTTTGTAATAATTTCTTTTTATTAAACCATGGATAACGATTTTGACGAATTTATTCGTTACGTTGAGGATGATGTTTATTTAGCAGTGCCTAGGTGAGATATATTAAAAAAAATATCGTTTTCTTCTACCAATTTTTATGATTTTACAGAATTATATTAAGGGATAATCAAAACCCCATAGAACGGTTTTCGAATACTGAATTAATGCAGCGGGTACGTTTCTCAAGAGATACAATTATGAATGTTTTTACCACTGATATATCGGTACAACAAAATAACAATAATCGTGGAGTACCAGTGCCACCTCTCTTGAAGATATATTGTGCGCTTCGGTTTTTGCAACTGGAAGTTATCAAGTATGTTCGATAATTTTTGCAAATGTTGCCACTTATGTCTGTGATTTTAGAGGGTTTGTGGGGACTTATTAAGTGTAAGTCAGTCAACAATGTCTCGGATTGTTAATGAAGTTAGCGAGCAACTATCAAGACATCTAGGGCAATACGTGAAGTTTCCTACCAATAATCAAGATTTTCGGAATATGAAAAATATGTTTTATGCAATTGCAGGATTTCCTGGAGTCATTGGCTGTATTGACGGGACTCATATTCTATTAAAAGCCCTGGTGGAAGGAATGCTGAGGTATATCGAAACCGCAAAGGCTGGATGTCTTTAAATGTGCAAGTTGTTGCTGGGCCTCGATGCAACATTTTGGATATAGTTATTCGTTGGCCAGGTTCTGCACATGACAGCAGGATTTTTAACAGCAGCTCTGTCTGCTTACGCCTTCAACGTGGTGACTTACCAGGAATTTTATTAGGCGATAGTGCATATGCACAAACCAGACATGTATTTACACCTGTTTTAAATCCAACAACAAGATCCGAAAATAGATACAATTCTTCTCACATTACTACCAGGAATGTTGTCGAAAGAACATTTGGAATTTGGAAGTCTAGATTCCGCTGTTTAACTCACAAATCCCAATATAATATTAGAGCAACGACTCGAATAATTGCTGCTTCAGCTATCTTACATAATATAGCAATAGACAGAGGAGAATTCCATATTCAACAGGAAATTGCAAATAATGTGGTACCTATTCCACCTGCACCTATTCATATCCCTGGAAATGCAATCCGTGCTGCTTTTATAATAAGGCATTTTGCAAATTAAAATTACAATGTAATGCAATTATTTATTAAATTTGTTGTTGTAACATTTTTTCTATTTTAATTTTTCCTGTTTTAAAATTTCTTTTGCTATTTCTATTCTAATTTTTTGTTCTTCAATGTGCAAACGATGCAATTCCTCATCCTGCTCTGTGGCCCTTTGCGTACGAGCCATTCGGACTTTCAATTCCATTTCTATGGCAGATCCTCTGTTCGTAAAAAGACCTTTTCTTTGTTTTTGTTGTAGGAGTTGGTCTCACCTCCGCATTCAGGAATCTAGGTATAACAATATTTAAGATTAAGAAAAATATTAAAATTTAGACCTAACAATAAAAAAATTGTATTACCTTCTATTTCATCATTGACAACAGTCATGGGAACAACATTCTCCTCTACAATATCTACATGCGGCGAAGACGGATTATTGTTGTCTACAACGTTTACGTCCGAGGCCCCGACCATTAAAATGGTATCGCTATCAATGACATCTTTAAGTTCGATGTCGACCGAACTAAAAATGTCATCGATAACAGCATCCTCGCTGTCAGCAGGAGGTTTATAGGAGCCCCCACCTGTAGCCATCCTTTCAATTTTCTCTGCCGCCAACTCCTTTTCCTTCTATTCTTCATATTTTCCCAGCACTTTTTTAATTGTTCAGCAGTTCTCTAAAATTAAAGAAATTGTCCATAATACGATTCAATTATACATATGAATACTTACATTACAATGCTCGCTTATTGCGTTAAACTCTTTTGTTATTAAGAGCCAGGTTTTTCGTTCACAAACGGATACAGCGTCGGTCTTTTTACATTCAACGATGTGTACGTACCGCGTGACAATTTCTTTCAAGAAAGTTTTTCATCCCCCGACATAAATGATCTTTTCGCGGACATTATAAAAACTAACAATGACAACAACAATAACAACGAATAACAACAACAAAAATACGACAATAATAACAAAAATAATTCACAACAATTTTTAAACGCTCGCAAAGTACAAGAAGAAGTAGGGTTATGTGAATGGTTTGAAGTTAACGGTGTAGTTACTTTTAGTATAATTACCGTTACCAACCATTTTCTGCAAAATGTTTTCGGTTTGTTAGTTGCTCAAGCGTCACTCAGTTTAGTTACTTATTTTTCATAGTTTCTGAATACCAACGGTTGGGGTGAGATTGGCTTTCACTAACATGAGTCGAGAATTAGTAACTAACCCGTTGAGTGTGAGTGTGAAATTAGGAAGGTCTCTGAATTCGGCCCTAAAAGAATGTAAACAAACTACTGTAAGATGCTCAAATTGTGTAAACCATAACAATATCTCCAAAGCAAACTTATCTACAAATCATACTTCAATGGACAATAAGTGTCCTATATACTTAAAACAAGTACAAATACTGAAGTCTAAAATTTGTCAGGTAGAGGGAACATAGCAATTAACGCAAGATTCTCATCATAGTAGTATTAAGGTGTGTCATCAAAATATTCAATCTATTAAGAATAAAATTGAACAAATTGAAGTATTTTTATCACACGAAACAGTAGATGTCTTATGTCTCTCTGAAACATGGTGCACAAACAGTGAACAGGAATACGTTGTTATACAAGATTATAAAACTGTTAGCTGTTTTTCAAGGACAAATTATAAGTGCGGTGGTGTTATGATTATGGCCAAATCTTCATTACAGATTACTCAATTACATAACTTTCAAGATCTTTGTGTTGAGAAGATTTTTGAATGTTGCGCTGCTCTAGTGTCATTAAAGCAAGGCGATATTTGTGTCATTGTTATATATAGGTCGCCATCATTACTTCATGAAGACTTTGAAGAATTTTTGGAAAAATTCGAAAGAGCTTTAAATTTAATTTTTTCAGTCTTAACATTACGAAAGTTGTAATTTGTGGCGATTTGAATATCAATTCATTAACTGATAACAACAAGAAAACACAATTACTCGATTTGACAAACTCATACTATTTAGAATCCCTCTTTTGGGAGAAAACAAGAATAACTTCGCATTCTGCAACCGGGATTGATTATGTATTTACTAATATAGCCAACAATATAGTTAATAAGTCAGTTATAGCTAACGGGTTATCTGATCATACTGCTCAGATTGTATCGTTAAGTTGCGTTCTTAAGAAATCTGTTACTTATAATCGTGTACGTTCGTTTTGCAAGAGAAATATCCAAACATTTACAAACTATTTGGTGAATGAGAGTTGGTATGAAATCTTTCATTCTAAGTGTAGTGCTGATGATAAGTTCTCGTTCTTTTAGATACTTTGACCTATTATTTTAATTACTACAAATCATATAATAACCACAAACCCTGGTTAACACAAGGAATCCGAATTTCTTCGATACATCTGAAACAATTATATGTAGAATCCAAAGTTAGCAGCAGAAATAATGAGTTTTATAAGAAGTACAAATATATTTACAGACAAGTTATTACGCAGGCTAAGAAACTTTATATATGCAAAAAAATCTCATCGTCATCTAACAAGTCAAAATCGGTGTGGAATATAATTAATCATTCGCTTGGTAGAAGTGAATCTAGTAAGAATATCGAGAGTTCCGCAATTATAGTCAATAGTACTCATACAACTAATAAAGGTTTAATTGCGAATGCCTTCAACACTTATTTTGCAGAAGCACCAAAAATACTTCTTAAAAACAGTGGAAGCAGTTCCCAAGTTTCTACAAGCATCAATAAATACTCTTCCCATACGAATAATACAATTTTCTTGGATCCTATCATTGAATCCGAGATACTGGAGATTGTCAATAGTTTAAAAATTCTTACTCAACTGGTCCTGATAATTTTCCAGTTTATATTTTAAAATGCAGCTGCTACGTCTTGTTGAAACCTATGGTGCATATTTTTAATGACTGTCTTGTTGAAGCAGTGTTCCCAAGCATGTTGAAAACTGCTAAGGTAATTTGTTTATATAAAAAGAATGACCCTAAGCTACTGGAAAACTACAGGCCAATTGCCTTATTATCGATTTTTTCTAAAATTTTGGAAAAGCTTCTGTATAAGCGTATATTATACTTCTTAGAACGTAATAACTTACTATCTAATTGTCAACATGGATATAGAAAACAAAGATCTACAACCACAGCTTTAGTTAGTATGCTAAATATGATTTACAAGCACCTAGATGATGGAGGTAAAGTCATGTCTGTTTTTATTGACCTTTCCAAGGCTTTTGATTGTGTAGACACCGAAATACTTATTCAAAAATTAAATTTATATGGCATACGGGGTAAATGTAATCTAATTTTGCACAGTTACTTAACTGGTAGAAACCAATATGTCAGCTACCATAATACCAATTCTTCAAAAGTAACGGTACAAAGCGGCGTTCCTTAAGGCAGCGTTTTGGGCCCATTATTATTTTTACTTTACATCAATGATGTTGGAGATTATTTAAACACCTATTATTGTGCATTTGCCGATGATATTACCTTAATAGCTGCCAATGAAAATGTGGATACAATGAGAAAAGAATTAACCAATAATCTTCAACAGTTACTACGTTACTTCAACTATCATAAATTAACACTCAACTGCAATAAAACATATTCACTTCAATACCATCTACAGAAACATAATTATACAAACAGTTCTTTAATTAGACTCACAAATAAATGTGTTCAACAAGTTTCCACCTACAAACTACTTGGTCTACATATAGATTTATCTCTCTCTTGGGACGAACATGTGAACTCAGTTTGCAAAAAGTGTTGAAAAACTGTTTTGCTCTGTTACGACTTCGTATAATAACATCTAAAGAAACAACTAGAATTTTCTACCACTCAAATTTTGAATCTGTACTAAGATATGGTATAATACTATGGGGTAACTCTTCTGCTGCACAACGACTGTTTTAATTCAAAAAGGGCTGTCAGGTGTATGTTTGGCTTAAAACCTAGAGAAACATGCAAAAATACCTTCAAGAAGGAGAACATTTATACACTACCATGTTTATTTATTTTTGAATTACTAAAATTTGTTAAACGTAATCTGAAAGATTTTACTTCGCTAAATAACACTCACATGTATTGCACCAGATATGGTTTGGACTTACAATTTAAAAGACATTGTCTTGTGACTTATGAGTCTAATCCGTATTACATCGGAGTAACGGTTTACAACAAACTTCCCCATTTATAAAAACTTATTCGGTAGGTAAATTTATATCTTCTGTAAAAACGATATTGTTAAGTAACGCATTTTATAGTGTAGAGGAATATCTAAATAGTGATATTTAACCTTTATTCGTTTCATTGTGATTTATTTGTATTCAATGGTGCATTTTGTACGTTACTTTGTTTTTGAATAAGTGTTATTATGACATATCCTATATCATATGTATGATCTACAGGACAAATAAAATTATTATTATTATTATTATTATTATTAACTCCTCCTTCCTAGCCGTCCAAGGCTTTTCTTATGATATAGTCCCTATATACTTTGAACAACAAGAGTGACAGAATACAACCCTGTTATACACCACGTTCCACGTTGAAAGGTTTAGAGGTACTTCCATCCACCTTTATTAGTCTTATGTTTTTGTTGTATAATTCTTTTAGTAGGTGAATCAAATGTCGTGAAGTCCCCATGTGCGACAGGACATCCCATAGTCGCCTCCAGTTGACACAATCAAAAGCCTTGCTGTAATCCAAGAAACATAAGTATGCAGTTTTGCCATATTTTCTTGTTTTTTCAATGATTTGCCGAACATTCATAATCTAGTCTTTCATACCCTTTCCCCTCACAAAACCCGCCTGTTCTGTGGTATTTTCTATTCTAAAAAGTTTCTAAGTCTCTGTAACAAGATTCTGAGCTTGAACTTGCTTGGATGAGAGATTAATGCTATAGTTCTATAATTATTGCATTTTTTACTGGATCCCTCTTTATGCAGCGGTCTCCTCATGAGATTGTTATATCTTTTTCCTTTTTCAAATGTTTCCTAGCTGGTTGAGGGAAAATTTCTTCCTGTTGCGACTCTTCATTGCTTTGTGATCGAGTTTGTGGCGATTTTACAAAACTTTTTGATGATCGTGAAATTGTTTTGGCCAATTTTGTATGTAGTGATTGACGTAACTTATCAACCGTGTACGAACTCCAGTTGGCACTAAAAGGGTTTCCATGCGATTTTTCGCTTCTTTGTAGTGTTTCTGTAAAACATTTTGATGATGAAGATTGTGAAACAGTATTACCCGAATTTGTATTCAATTTGTCTACTGAATATAAATTCGATTCCTGGTTAGAAGTGTTCGTATCATCATCCATAACAGCAGCAACACGATGCAAGAAATATTGTAACATCAATGCTACAACATACTGTGTCATTATCATGCGTGTTAGTTAATTCATAAATTTTTTTTTCGTTCATTATAGCAAGTGCCATATCAACAGTTGGATTTTAAACAGTCATTTTTGCTCTCCCACCTCCTCATACATTTTTCGTTTGCAACCGTTTGACGTATCTTGTTATTATTGTACAATTTTTTTAACGACTCAACACTTTGATCGTGTTTTTGTTGACACTGAGAATTGGAAAGTCTTTTTTGTGTTGAGTTAAAACTTTATTTGTTTGTTTACAATCTATCACATTCTTATAGTCATTTACCAAGGACAATAATACATTCTTTTTGTATTTTGTATAATTTGCAGAGCGTTTACTTTTCTTATTATTTTCAATTTTCCAATTCTTCTTCGCTATCCGCGCTGTTAGAGATTATGAAAAAATAGGTACGCATATACACATTATTTTTGTTGCATTAACCCCTACATCTTCTCAAACCAATGTATATTCTAATGATAACTGAGTTTTTGGTTGCGATTGACAAATTAATAATTTCCAAGCCAAGCTCCGTTGACTGCTTAAATTTAAACCTTGCTCTAGGCCAACGTGAAAATGGTAAAGCACGTCAATAACTTTGTATCTTCTTCGTCAAAGCAATTCCTCCCAGATTAGAAGGTGATGGGTTCTATACTTCCATGCTGCTCTGAATGGTTGGAAGTGATTGTGATATACACACACAAAATAAGTACTTTTTGAAATAATTGACTTCTTCTATATTTAAAAAAACATTGGAAATTACAAAACACCCTAATCTTAAATTATTGTTAATATATAATATACAGTGTTACCCACCTCAAAGCGAAACACTCCCATAACATTTATATTTATTGTCCGATTATTTTTTAAATTATAGTGAGTTTAAAGTTGAATGTCTATTTAAAAAAAAGCCCAATCCGGTAATGCATTCAGGATTTTTAAAAATTAATTACCAATACAATTTCTTTAATTTTCATCTCTAAGAAATTATGTAGTAGGTTTTGGTTTTAGTAAGAAAAAGGTGATAATTTGTCCTAAAGTATAGTTTTAAACGCTCTACAATTTTAAAAAAAGTTTGTAAAAACCGGATGATAAAAATAAATTTTATGGGAGTGTTCCGCTTTCAAGTGGGTCACACTGTAATACAGGATGCCCATTATCTTGCTCGGTATAATGGGTAACTTTGTTATTTGTGACGATACAGTTTTGATTAAATTAGCAAAGTTGGGTAGAATTTCAAAACGGTTTGATGACAAGAAGAAACTTCAAATGCATCGCCTACTTTCTAAGATAATTTGAGAATACTGAAAATACTACCAAATATATGACTTTGTTTTTCATTAGTCCATCACTATTAGTGTTAGCACAGTGATTGAATCGCAATGACAACTGCGGCATGACGTCGGTCAGATTTGGCTATCCTACATTGTATACAGGGTAATAGTTTCTTTTGTTGTATATTTTTTTGTAAAGCTCCGTTGAAAAAATATTCTTGTCAAAATAAATACTACTCAGTGAGACCTTTAATTTAAGGTAGTGCAAATAGAGTGGTGCCATTTCACATTTGTGTGACATTTGAAGGTTGCAGAAGAGGTGACTCGTTAGATACATCGTTATTGAGGAAAAAAATAAAATCTGCTTAATCTCATATTCCTGGGCGATAATCCCATATCCCTTGGAAAATAATACTTGATTAAGTAATAATTTATTATTAACAATTATTAATTACAGATTACGGATTTTCGTTTGTTCGTAAAATAATACCGTCACAAAGTAAATGTCAAAATGGTCCACTTTTCAAAACCAATTACGAAAAATTAAATTTTTTGACACTTGTGAGTTTGTTTCGACATTTGTTTTGAAAATCGTAACCATGGTAACATCGGTCGCACCCGATTAGAATTTGAATTCGTAATAGGTTTAATTCCTTTTTTTAACTTGCTTTTTTTTAACAGTCCAATGACCAATGGCAGGTTTTCTCTTGTACATAATGAGATATAAGAAGATAGAAAAATTACATTCTAAAGAATAACATATATGTACAATTATAACAATAGGTTTAAATACTTAATTCATCGATCAAAAGATTGCTAAAATGTTTTAATTTTATGTTGAAAATATCCAATAAATTGTAAGTGCACTTTAATCTATCGGTGAGTTTTTACAAAAATTTGTATTAACACTATTTACATAAACCAATTGTTGCAGTGTGGTTGCTTTAGGTGGCACGTAAAAGTTTAATTAATTTATTAAAAGTTGACTGTCAATTGTATAGTGAATAATTTTGTGCTGGCATATCATATCATTAACGATTCTTCTGTTCTCTAAAGGTAGCGAGAGACTTGAAAACAAAAAAGCATACGTAATCTAATCACTTAATGTCATTAGTGACATTACAGTTAGCAAATAATTGCGTAAAGTCCATAAACAAAATTTTAAACGGTCTTCATATTCGTTTACTGTCAAATGCTGATGTTGTCGAATGTGATACAGTTGTTCTTAACCATGCTTCTCACACTCGTTTGATTGATCATCAAATTATCCAAAAAATATGTAGTACTTGTATTAGAGTTTTCCGTGACAAATGTGACACTTTTTATTATCAAAGTATGTGTCAAAATGGTCCACTTTTCTTAATTACTAATGAAAAATTAAATTTTTCGTCACTTGTGAGTTTGTTTCGAGATTTGTTTTGAAAATCGTAACCGTGGTAATACTTCAGTCACATCCGATTAGAATTTGAATTCCAAGTAAGTTTAACTCCATTTTTAACTTATTTTGTTTTTAAATATTGTACGTATCATGTAACGAACCATCATTTTTTGTAACTCATGTGATTATCAGAGTGTAATATCTAAAAATGTTATTAACTAATTGAATTACGTGTGCATTTTTTGTTTTAAAATCTCTCGCTACCATTCATTTTAAGAAAATTGTAAATTGCGTAAAAACTGTAACACTTAGGCATAGGAGACCCTTATATCATTCGAAAGAGGACTTTTTGTTAACACTATAAAATAATAAAATACAGGGCGTTTTATTTAAAATAAGGCTCATTATACATATTGAATGATCCAATTATTAACCTGTAAATTCTGAACACTCTGTAAAGATGTGTTGAATATTTAATCGTGGAATACGTTAATCTAATATCCAACTATTTAGACGTGAGAGTAAATTTGTTATGATTTGTTGGATTAGAAGATATTAAATTTTTTTTAATACATATTCTATATTTTAAGAGAAGTTTCTGTCTCTGTGTTTAGGTATAGAGAACCTTTATGAAAGTACACTTTATTTTTTACGGGCAATCAAAAAACGCAATAAAATACAGGGTACTTCATAAGAAAAAAACATAACTACTATAATGACAAAACTTGTAGAACTTTTCAGTTTCACTATAAATCTCCGTCTCGTTAATGGTGATTCATCCTGTATATTGAGACGTCAACGTTAATATTCTAATTTTTTTGTATAGTTCACGTATCGAAGCTTTATTATTCAGTTTATATGGCGCGGACAGAGCGCTTTTGAATAATAAATATTCTATCTACATCAGCCGCGTGGCCCCAAAGTAAAATTCTGTATGACAGTAGACTATGGAAATATGAGAAATATACTATTCTAGCAGTTGATGTATTTGAAACATCCCTAATTTCCTTTACTGTATAAGCTGCGAAACTAAGTCTTACAGCTAGTTTATCTATACGAAGACCCCACTGTAGCTTACTATCTAACGTAATACCTAAAATCAGCGGAATTTACAAGATCCATTATTTCATTTTTATTAAAATAATTGTATTTCGATTGAGTACATCAGATAGTGTAAAATTTGTGCATTTAGCTTTTGATTTGTTTGGTAATAGATTGTTTGCCGTAAACCATTCTACAACTTTATTCATGTAATGATTAACGTTGTTCTAATCTAATAATTTCCTATCTAACTTAAAAATAAGAGATGTATTATAGTCGAAAACTATAGCATTATAAATTTGATTTACCATATAAGGTAGATCATTAATATAAACTAGAAATAGGAATGGTCCAAGTATTGAACCTTGCGGCAACCCATGCAAATAATTGACCCCGAAGACCTCTGTCCCTCAACTTCAATTGTTTGAACCCCGTTTTTTAAGTAATTTTCAATAAGATCTAAAGCTCTTCTCTTGGCTCCGCAGTGTTCTAATTTGCTAGTCAAAATATCGTGATAAACTCAGTCAAATGCTTTAGAAAGATCGCAAAAAATATCTATTGCATCCTTTGAATCTTTCCAAGCACTAAAAATTTGATGGATAAGATCAACACATGCGTCAATAGTTGATCGTCCACCTGTGAAACCGTATTGTTTACTGTTTATTAACTTTATACTATAAAAACAGGTAAGTAATTGATTTAAAATAATATTTTTAAAAATCTTACTAAGAACTGGTAAGATGGAGACAGGTCTAAAATTAAAAGGGTCTGTTTTAGTACCACTTTTAAATACAGGTACTATTTTGCTGTGATTTATAAGGTTTGGAAATAGACCAATGTCGATACATTGATTGAAAAAAGTAGCTAGAATAGGTGCAATTAGGTCAATTATAGAACTAATAATTCTTACTGATAGTCTATTTATGCCTCTTTTTTTTTATATTTGACGATTTGAAAGATTAAATTATGTCAGCACTAGAAACTGAAGCTAAATATAGCGTTGCAGATATTAACATTTTACTTAAGTAGTGACACAGCTATTGCAGAGCAAAAATTATGCGACTTTGCAGTTATACAGTAAAACCTCTAAATAGCAGTCACTAAAATTTGCTGGAAAACTGGTATATGGAGGTTGCCGTTATTGGGAGAAAAAAAATTATTTCTATGCTTTGTTTATTAAAATCTTTTAAGTATGAAACATAATACTGTTTGCTATAGGGTACTATATATCTGCATTAAAAAATAACTATAAACGTGTTGATGCAATATTAAATAATCAGACGATATAATAATGGAAGAGTATATACATACATACATACATACATTTACATAATATGTACCTACTTTCTAATTGCTCGTTATACCTATTACAATAATTAATTACATACATATACACACCATTAAATTACATTTTTGTGAAATATTTTTGTATTGAGGTTTGTTTTACATTTTTAAGTTTTGTTTGTAAAACAAAAAATTCACATTTTGATAAAATTTGAAGTACTTCTACTGCCTGCTCACTCTTATCATTAGAAAATAGAAAACTTTGCACATCTCTTGATTTTTCACACATTTCACCCATATCTTTAATGTTTGACGTAAAACCTTAGGATTCTTCTGCATCGTTTTCATTGTTCGAATCACAGCCTTCACTATAGTCTAATTCACTGATTATATTTTGAATACTTAAATTGGGGCTTTCGGTCAAAATATCACAATCAATAGATGCATAACTTTCAAGACTTACACGTTGTATACCTTCTAGCAATGCAGGAAAAAGCTGAGCTAATGGAATTTCGTCTTCTTCATCAAAATCTTCTTGCAGGACCTTTTCGAAAACCCTGCTTTCACAAAACGTTTAGCAATTGTAATAGGCGAAATGTTTTTCCAGGTTATTGATATCCAAACTAAAGCGCTGGTTAAATTAATACTTTTTTCCGCATCTTCAAAAGGGCGTTCGGTATTTGTGAATGTTAGCAGCCTTTTGAAAAACTTTTGTAAACCATCTTAAAGTTTTGGATAATCTCTAGATCTAGTGGCTGGCAATGGGATGTGGTGTTTGGGGGTAGAAAAACAATGTTCACATTTTCAAGAGTCTCTTTGGGATGAGACGTGACATTATCCAGAAATAATAAGACAATTCTATTTTTGATTTTCATTTTTTTAATTAAATTTTTTAGCCAGGAAGTCATAATCTCTACCGTAATCCAAACATTTTTAATAGATACCCATTCTAAGAGCAATTTTTTGATATGAAAGCCTTTAAAGCATCTTGGGTGTTTACTTTTTAATGATTAACGAATTTTCCTTATCACCTTCCATATGTGTACAAAATAAATTTGTCAATCTTTGTTTTGCAGTTTTTTTACCATTACATTTATCGTTTTCTAAAGAAAACGTTTTGTTTGGCATCGCAAAGTCAGGTCTCGTCAGCATTGTACACATTTTTGGGTGAATACTCCTTCGATATTACTGACAGCTTCCTTTCCAAGCTTCGACAGTGTCCAGGTTAATATCAGCTGACTCCTCGCAAATTATTTTAAAGATTATGTTATGACAAAATTTTTCAAGCCATCCATTTGATACTTTAAAATCCGTCATTTTTAAATTTTCTGCAACTTCCAATACTTTCTCTTTTATTAAAAGTTGAGATATAGTAATATTTTTTTCTTAGCTTTACAAAACTAATTGTAAACTACTCGGTCAATTTCTAAACCTTCAGTTCTATGAAATTTTCTCTTCTGCTCTGTATTGGAACCTTCTTCAAATAGCTTTTTAAATCACATTTGTTTTTTAAAATATCGTTAACTTGTGTTCTTCAACACAACATTTTTCAGCCAACCTTTCTAGCACTGGTATTGAAAGTGGTCGCTACGCTGTTGTCTCCTAAGTCGCTATTAGGAGGATCATTAATATGGATATTTCAGGATATAATTGGTTTTTGACTTGGAAAACTTACCCGTTTTTAGAGGTGGCCGAAAATAGAGGTTTTACTGTAATGGGAATATTACCAAAAAAATTTCCAAATGCATTAGTAACATCCTTTTGTTCAGTTAAATGCTGCTCATTAATTAATAGGTTAAGTTTTACATCTCGAATTTTTGTTTTACCAGTTTCGTTGTTTATAGCATTCCATGTCGTTTTACTGATGTTAGTGCTGTTTATAATTTTATTTTTGCAATTGAACAATGTTTTTTGAATTTTTTTGAAAAATTTTTGACGTATTCAACGACTTCCTTATTTGTATTGCACGATTTTTTAGCGTATAAATCAAAAAGCTTTGTCCTATCCATATATAATCCATATGGGTGTCGCCCAATCACAAAATTTTGCAAAACTTGTAATATTTAAAGTCTTTGGTACAAATTTTTTACTGACATACATACGGGTGCTGTTCACAGGGGTATATTGAATTACTTCGGGTTCAGTTTGTTTATCATTGTTGTCCAGTGTGATCAGAATTTATTTTATTAATTATTGATTTAGTAACTGTTTCAATATCGGTGAAAATATTGTCGATGCAAGTAGATGAGTGGGTTCTAAGAATAGATTGACTATAGATTATAACACTGAATAGTTTTCTACTCTGATTACTGGTTTCTAACAAATTTATGTTAAAATCAACACAAACCATAACACGCTTATTATTATTATTTGTGAGTGTGTAAAGAGCTTCATTAATATTTTTTTCAAATTCGTCGAATAATGAGTCAGGTGGTATATGCTTACAACAACAAGGGATCCCAATTCTACACAATCCATTTCCGCGGTTTTCTCTACAGGTAGTCTAACAATATCTTCGCGATTTTAATATTTTGAAGATTTATGAACAATTATCATTGACTCGCCACGTATTGAATGACTTCTGCAGAAAACACTTGCTATTTGATGATTTTTAAAGCTAAATAGAAGTTGATGTTGCTTAAGCCAATGTTCCGAAATTCACAGCAAATCAACATTTTCACAATGCAAAAAGTTCAAGTTCTTTACCATGTAGGCCCTGAATATTTTGATGAATTAAATTTATTTTATGTTTCAGTTTACTATTATGTAACAATCCACAATTTTTAATAAGTGAGATAGTCATAGGTTTATCATTAGTAGAATTATTGCAAGAGTTTCTCTCTTTTGTCTTATAAACTAATTTAAATTATTAGCAATAACATTCTTAGCCGAAGTACATTCAAGAAAAGTAGTACCAAACTTCTTGGTGGAGTGATCAATACAATTTGCTAACAATTTTCCTAATCTACCGGTGTCATATTTTCGTAAATAAAACATATAATGATGATTATGAGTTAAATGAGGATATCTACGAAACAATTTATTTGAATCAATAAATTAGAATTTTTCTTGATTACGACTTGATAAAGTATGTAGGATCGCATTAATATTATGTCTTATCTTATTTTCAGAGTCACTGTTGCTAATAAAAGGAAGGGCAAAAAAATATTATTTTTTACCGACGCTAGTTTAGAAAAATATTTCCTGAGTGTTGCCACATTTGTATCTCTTCTTCCACCCATAACAACAACAATTGTAGTATTTAAGCTAAAATTCTGAGAAAGAATTGCAGTGTATTATCTCGACATGATTTGCACCAGACATGCAATAAAGAAGAAACATTGTATACTTTCTTATTTTTTGCAGTTTTGGATGATTTTTGCGTACTGAAATTTAAACAATTTTATTAAAACTCATAAAACCAATCGGCGCCTAAAAGTAATAGTCCGGGAGCTACCTTTTTCATATGTAGCACTATACATAGTAGGATATGGTTTTGATAATAGAGTATATATTGCTTACTGATAATCCAAGCGTCAGACCGCGCTGTAAACTGTGAAAATTCAATTTGACATTTTTATCCTGATGACATTTATACAACAAACGATTGTAGTTTATAAAATCACAGCCACTTTAAATTTATTTGAAAAATCATCAATAGCTCTGTCATTTTTGACTTTAGGATAAAAAATAATAGGACACTTTTTATTCAGTATTCAATTTCCTATCGATTGAGAATATTGTATACAGGGTGTCCTATTTGAAAAAATAGAACAATTTGACATAACTCGCGAACCCGATGTTTGATTTTTATTCTGTTTTCAACATAGTGATGAGAGAAACAAATACTACTAGTTTGCCTATTTAACCGACCATGTAATTTTAATAATAACAAAGTTAGCAATAGTGCCGACTTAAGTCTGAAAACCCTGTATATCATGTAAGGTCAGTCATAGTTAAATTTAGTCAAAACTCATATTTTCCAATATCAAATAAAAATATTGTTGTTGCCAAAAACATTTTGTTTTTATTTTATGACGGATGATGTCATGTATGTATGCTGCCTCTAATTACGTTACCACATTATCATTCTTCAATCGTCTGAAAAGTATGAAATGGCTTACAAAAACTATGAAAAGTATGATATGTTAAAATGCTTTATTCAAAATAATAACAATTCCGACATTGCATCGAAAATACAGAGTGTAACAAAAGGTAGGTCATAAATTAAAATAACTCGATTGAACCTAACTTACCTCAGTACAAATGTGCATGCAAAAAAGTTAGAAGGTGACAAAGTTATAATTTTTGAAAAGTTTTTTAGTAATATTTCTCTTAATAAAAGCACGATTTCAACAAAATTTGGTATTCAGCAGTTTTTTAGCATGAGAAATCTAAATCTGATCACAGTTTTGATGTACATTGTAGAGGGCGCCATCAGCAGCACTTCGCGTACATTAAAATGTTCATAACTTTTTTGCCCTTCGGTATATTGGATTGTTGTTTGAAGATTTTCATTCCTTGACGTAATGAGCTCAAAAAAGTATACTTGAAAGATGTCTGAATACTAATTTTAAAATAAAAATTCGAATTTTTAAAAATAAAATAATATGAATATAATATTAAGTAGCGGAAAAGTGTGTGGAGTTGAGAGGTAGTTATGTAGAATAATTAATTAAGAATTAGTTTATTTTATGCGTCGAAGTTTCGAAAATCGAAGGTATTGCCTTCTTCAAAGACGTAAAATTTTTAATTTTGTAAGAAAATCCATTAATTTATGCAATATTTGCTCGCCTTTTTACTGTTATCATTTATTTTTACACATTACAAAATATATCATCTGTTAGTTTAACTCATTATTAAGTGTGTTAAAAAATAATAGAAAATTATGTGGTACTTGTTGAGTTCATCATGAAGTTACGAAGGTCTTTAATTGCACTAAAATTCCCTAGCCTTATTATGTTGAAAATAGAAAATATCTTTTAATTAATGTTGTAGGCATTCCTGTATTCGACATAAATACTCGGGATGAGAATTTGTGATTATTTCTATTTCGTAATCTACCTTGACCGATAATATTAATGTATATTTTTTATGGCCAATTTTATTTTTCATTTATACTAAAGATTTCGTCATATTAAATTCGATTTAATTGCTAAATAGTGATTAATTATTTGTAACACTTCAAGAGTAATATGATTGGCTAAGTGCAACTAATTTTCCAAACCATTAATATCAACAATAAAATATAAAAAAATCAATTTTACTCTCGTTATATAGCCACCACTTTTTATTGTTGATATTAATTAGTTGCACGTAGCCAATCATATTATTCTTCAATAAATAAAGTACCAGTGTTAGAAATAATTAATCAGTATTTAACAATTAAATCGAATTTAAAGTGACGAAATTTTAGTATAAATGAAAAACATTACATTGTAAGTTTTTGGCGCTTTTGCATCGTGTGTAGAGTTTAATGGTAGAATGGCATCCGTAACTGAGTTGCCAAAATAAGTTTACGTAACCGTTAAGTGTTACATTTAATGAATGAGACATGCAACTGATAGATTACAGCTATACATATTGTACTGGGTACATGTTTGTCAAAGTAATTTATCTTGAATCGATTTCAATATTTAAAAAATTTTTTTGCTGTAGTAATTTATTATTTAATTTTGACATTATTTAAAATGATATAAAAATAGTGTTTTAGGCGTTTATTTTAAAAGAGACAATTTACGTACTCATTTGCGGTCGTAAAGTAGCACTTTTTGTGCAACTACAGATTTTCTGTACGATGTGTTATTTAAAAAGAACTATTATCAACTTTCTTTTATCATTTAAGTAAGATAGGGAGTTATGCGACTATTTCCAATTCATAATTTCAACCCATTTCCCCACTTTTGCCGAGTTAAAGTTTGCACGTTATAATGAATCAAAATAAATATCTAGTGAGCAGTCAGTTGTCCGTGTTTAAAGCAATACACGCGAAACCACTTTGCTTATTTTTATAAAACTTAGCATGTAAGTATTATTTTTTATAATATCCCAGAACTGATTAGTGTTTAAGCAGAATCCGATTAGCTAAAGTAAAATTTATTTTAGAAAATTTTTTTATTTTTTGAATAGATAAATAGATAGATTTATTTTGTTTTTACACTAACAAAGTATACGGTACAAAAATAAATAATTCAAAGAATTCCACATAATTATTTTTCTTTTTTTTTTTCTTCTATTTAATCTCTTCTATCCATCACTTCCCTCATCTACTAGACTCCTTTCCCATTACCCTATAACAGTATTCTTTTATCTCATTATTCCACTTTTAGTTCTTTACATCTTTCTTTGTTACGCTCTTTGTTCTCCCATCCATTCCCACGTAATATGCACAATCTATCCTCGACCTTCCAACAGTATTTATTTTGCCTTTCTTCCTTCTTCTTCTCTTTCTCTGTTGATATATACCTATCTTGGCATCCCTTCTGTAATAATATCCTAATACTTTTTGTTATACTTTCCTTCTTTTACTCTTGTTTTCTATCTTGTACTTGTCCATCTTGATCTCTTCCCACTATATCTGATTCCATGTTTCTTTCTTTCCTCTTATTTCGCATATCCTTTTATTTCATTTCACTTTCTCATTCTTTACTTTTGAGCTTCTATTTCTTTCCAAAATTTGTATAATATCTCATTCTCCATCTTCCTCTCTACCTTTTCGTCATACCTTACCGCTCTTCTTGTTTGAATTCTTATCTTTTTTATTTTTACTTTCTCTCGCACTATGGATTCTGGTGTTTCTGTTTCTAATCCTAATACCCATTCCTACTACCTTTCTTGTACCCTTTCTAGTTCAACCCATTCCTTCCAACCCTACACCTTCGATCAAACATCATCACTTCAATATTCTTTTCCCACACTAGTCTAATGATCTTACTTTTCATTTTTTTCTAATTCCCTTATTTATTCTCTATCCTTATGTTGTAGTTTAAGATAAATCCTAAATAGCTGTATTTGTTTACAATATTTCTCTTTCTTAACCCCATGTTATTTCCCTCTTTTTTTTTTGTTTACATTATATCATCTTTGTTTTACCCATGTTTGCCTCTAACTTCTTTTGTTCTAAGTATTTCCTCATTAGTTTATTATACTTTCATCTCTTCTTCATTTTTTTGCCATTGCTACAATATGTCTACATACGCTAGTAGCCATACTTAATTCATCCAACCACTATTCTTCCTACTTGGTGTTTTCCATTTCCTCTTCTAGGACACTAATATATAAAGAAAATAGACAAAGACTCTACTGAATCTATTATATCCTCACTTACCTCTCTTTCTCTCATCCTATCTCACAATACTGTGAACACGTTCTCTACTTTTCTTCTATCTACTTGTTTATTACGTGTTTTAGCATTTGTAGACTGTCAATCGGACTCCTCTCTCTTCTAAAGCTTATCTGTCAATTTGCTATGATTTTTTCTCTACTTTTTTTTAACTTTCTTTTTATTATCTCGCTATTAACTTTGTATCCTACATTTATTAGGCTTATTTCTCGGTAATTTTTTATTTCCTCCCTATCTCCTCTTATGTAAATTAATCATGTTATGGTCGCCATTCACTGTTGTGGTAGTTTACCTCTTTCCCGTATCATTTCATATGTTCTTCTCTTTCTCTCCACTCTCCCGTTGTGTCTCATCAGTATTTTTTTTAATTTTTCTTTCATTGCCATTTTTTCAATTTCTTTCTCTCCGTTTCTCTTTTTTCGTTCTTACAATGTTTTTCCCTTCTTTCTTGTTTATTTTTGTGTGTATCCTTCTTTTTTCCTTCTTTTTAAAAACTCCCAAGCCTGTGTTTTGTTTTTTTATTTCTTTGATCTCTTTTTTCAACTTCTTTTATATTCTTTCTTTCTGGTTTAAAATTTAAAAATTTTTTTTTTTGTTTTTGTATTCTTCTACATCTATTTTTTGGTTTTTTGACTTTTCCTCCTTTTCAACATTTTTTTATACTTTTTGAATTCTCTATTCCACCATTAATATTTTGTCCTTCTATTCTTTTTTTTCTTGAATGTGCTTTTTTCAGTTGCAGCTTCTATTTTTCTTATCCACTTTTTATCTCCTGCATCATTTTTTTCGCTGTTTCGGTTTTTCATCTATTATCTCCATTTTTCTTCTTTATACCTTTTATGTTATCTTTTGTACATATTTTTTTCACTCATTATTCCCTATTCTGTTTTTTCTTTTTCTCCTCTTTTCTAACTAAAATTAATTGCAGCGGTTGGCATTTTTCGTTTACTAACGTAGTCTATTACTGATTCTCCCATTCCTCCTACAAATGTGAGATCTTCCTTTTACCCTTCCTCCATGTTACCGTTAATTATTGTCCATTGTCTTTCTTCACATAATTTTAACAATTTTCTTACTTCCCCGTTTATTTATCCATAGATCTTCTGCGTTTTACTATTCCATTTATCATTTCCCTCTTCTTCTAATCTTACATTAAAATCCTCATTTATTGATAGCATATCTTCTTTATTTTTACTAACTAGTTCTTCTAATTTTTCTTTAGGTTGTTCTTTAGGTTTTCGTTCATTTCTTTCTGGTTAGTTTTATCTCTTTAATTTTTTTAGCATTTCTTTCCAAATATTCATTTTTCCTTCCTTTTTTTTTCTTCCGACCTATTTCTCGTTCTCTCTTTTTTTTTTCCTTCTTTGGGTGTCCTTCCCATTTTTAAACTCTCTCCTCATTATCTTTTTGTCTTTGACGTTGACCATTCTAAATTTGACCTATATTACTTATATTGTAATTGTAATTATTACTTTATTTTTAAAACTCTTTCATTTACTAAGTTTCGTTGAATTAATTTATTTCTACTCCGACGTAATTTAAATTCAAATTCTTGAACAATGCTTTGTACTTTTCAAATATTTGAACATGTGCATTTTCTTAATTTTGTTGTAATGCCAACTGTATAAATTGTTTACCTCGTTTTCTTAAATCCATTTTAAATCAATTTTTTATAAAATTATGTACAGAGTGGCTCAGTTGAAAACGGAAAACTCCCATAAAGTTTCTATTTACAGTCCGTTATTAATTAACTGTCTTTTTTATTTATATAACTTTCAAAAGTATACTATATGATACATTATTATCTCACTCATTTTTTTCTCTCGCTTGATCAAAACCAAAAAATTGTTAATAACTTTATAGCCAACAAATTAAAATTGAAATGAATACCATCCAATCGCGTTATAAAAATTTTATGTTTTCTTAAAACAAAGTGTTTAAAAATACCCATCGTTTTTTTAAATTTTCATGAGTAAAACAATACTCAAAATTTCCACACTTAACACATTTTTGGGACAATCTTACAATAATAACTAATAAATTTTACAAAATAATCAATCAATGAAATTAAATTTATTTGTTCTTTTACATTAACAAATCGATTCGGTTTTCTTATTATAACTATTTGCATTTTAAAATTTACATTACATATTAATACAATTAAAAAAAATTAATACAAGAACATAACTCTCTGAATTTTTTATAATTTATTTTATTCTAACTTCTAACAATTTTCTTTTTGTTATCTCCTTCTTTCTACCACTTCTCTCATCCATCTGGTCCTTCATCATTTCTTCAATAATGTCTTCCTCCTTCTTTCCTTTGTTCTTACTTTGCTGCACTCTACTAATAGATGTTCAATGTTTTACTAGTCTAATTTATTTTTATTTTCGTTTCTTTCTTCCATCCATCTTCTTCTGTTTTCTACCTCTTTCATCCAATTGATGTCCTCTTCATTTTCTCCTAGCAGAACTTTCTTTATCACTTCCTCTCTCAATAATTTGCTGCACTTATCTACCATGTGCTCTACATTTTCCCAATTTTCCCCACACATCCTACACATTCTTTCTTCATCTTTCTTCCAATATTTATTTATTTCCTTATTTTCTACTCTATACCTCGCTATCATATGTCTTTCTTTTATGGTTAATCCTCCAATGATATGTTTTGGTATCCCTTCCATCATCATATATTTGTATTTCATGTTATACTTCAATTCTTTTATCTTCATCGTTTTTCTTGTTTTTGGTTGTTTTTGTCCTTTTGTGTTATCTCTTCTTACTTCTTCTGTAGCATAACCTCCTCTTCTATAGTATGCTCTTCTATCTTCTTTTCCGTGCTTTGTCCCATGCCATTTTACCTCCTTCCAACATTCATATTTATTGTCTTTTCTATCTTTCATCCTTTCCTCGAATCTTATTGCTCTCTTCCCTGCTTGTATTCTTATTTTTTCTATTTTCATTTCTTCCTCTATTAAATACCTTGGTGTTTCCCTCTTCAAACTTAATGTCCATCTCCAAAATTTTTCCTGTATCTTCTTTAGTTCTTCCCATTCCTTCTATCCCTAAATCTCAGCTCCGTACATTATCACACTTATTACTATTTTTCAATCAAATAGCCACTTTCTTTTTTCTACTTCTTTGCCAAATAATCTTTCTCCTATACTCCATGCTTGTCCTATTATATTACTTCCTTTTTTCCTTAATTATTTTATATGGTCACTGTCTTTATTGTCATATCTTATCATGTACCCCAAGTATTTGTATTTGTTCACTCTTTATATTTCTTCTTTTCCCCACCACCACTTCTCCTTTTTTCCTATTTTCTTCTTAAATACAATTATTTTTGTTTTCTAAATATCTTCTGAACGTTTTTATTGCTTTCTTTATCTCTTCTTTTTTACTTGTAAGAATTACTATATCGTCCGCATAAGCAAATGTTATTACATTTTTTCTTTCTATTTTATTTCTCCAACCTGATCTCTCCTCATTTCTTCTTCTAGATCCCTTATATATTGAAAATAGCATTGGGCTCAACGGACATCCCTGTTTCAAACCTTTTTCTGTCCAAACTCCTTCCCTAACTTCTCTTTCACCTTTACTCTATTTTTGTTTCTTTATAAATCTCTTCCACTGCTTCTATTATGTTTTCTGTTATTTCATTTGTCTTTATCATTTTCCATAATGTGTTTCTATCTACTCTATCAAATGCCGCTTTTATATCCACGAATAATGCATATACCTTACCTCCTTTTTTCCTATCTCTTTATTTACTAATTGTTTCATTATATATTTATATTATCAATTGTCCCTCTTCCCTTTTTAAACCCTGTCTGTCAACCTGGAATTATCTTTTTTTTCTATTTCTTCTTCCATTCCTGCTCCTATTATTTCTGCGTATATTTTATATCCAATATTTGTTAAACTAATCCCCCTGTAGTTTTTCAATCCCTGCCTATCCTCTGCTTTGTATATTGGACAAATAATCGCTTCATTCCATGTTTCTGGAAAGCCTTTTCTCTGCCAAATTTTTTTTAGTACTTTTCTTATTCTCTCTCTTATCTTTTCTCCTGTGTATTTCCACTCTTCACCCTGCGTTTCATCTGTGCCTCCTGCTTTTCCCATCTTTACTTTTTTAAGGCCTCCTCCAGGTTTTTTATTCTTCTTCTCTTTTACTTTTTTTCTCCTATTTTTTTATTTTCTGCTATGATCTTAACTTCTTTTCCTTGTAGTACATTTTCAATGTGTTTTTTCAATTTTTTTTATTTATTGTTGGTTCTCTCCTATTTCCTTTGTTTCTTAATCTATTTACTAGTTCCCAAGCCTGCCCTTCATTTCAGATTTTCTTCACCTTTTTTTCTACGATTTTTGATAATCCATTTTCTCTTTTTACATCTATTCTTAAAATCTGTTCTTATTTTCTTATATTCTTCTATATTTATTTTACTTTTTTAATTTTCTTTTCTGCTTTTGCTTTCTTACATTCCCAGTTCCACCATTCTGACTTTATTTCTTTTTTGTTTTTTGTCATTTTAAATATTTGCTTTCCCGTTGCAATCTTCATTTTTTTTGTAATTCTTTTCAACTAGTTTTCGACTTCTTCTGCTGCTTCCTGATCTTCCTTCATTTTATCAATATATTTTTATATACTTTTGTCATTCCAAATTTTCTCTCTCACTATACTATAGTTTCTTCTTCTTTTCTTCTCTTATCAAGATTACTTTGATCGATTCTTGATCTGACTCTACTTCGTCTTCTATTCTTATATACTCTATTTCTTTCCTACTAGATCCGTTGGTTATAGCGTAGTCAAATACCGTTCTTCCTCTCCTCCAATAAATGTTAGCTTTCATTCTCCTCCTTCTTTTATATTTCCATTCAAATTCGTCCATCCTTTTTTTCCTCACACAGTTTCAATAATTCCTACCTTGTCCGTTTATTTTTTTTCTTTCGACTTTCTGTTTCTTTGTTCTCCATTTATCATTATCCCTCCTTCCTCTCCTGTTCTCGCGTTAAAGTCTCCTTCTATAATAGTTTATTTTCTTCCCTTCTTCAATTGGCTTTTCTATTGTTTCTTTCGTTTTCTCCATTTCTTTTTATATATTGTAATTATTTCGTATATTTTTCTTTCGTCTGTCCTTATTCTTGTGCTCATAATTTTTTTTGTCTTACTTTTGTTTCCTCTATCTTTTTTCTCCCATTTTTTCCTTATTCCGATGATTATTCCTCCCTTAGCTCTCCCCAATTTTTTTTCTCTTTCTGCGAATTGTAATTCCCATTCAAATTCCTCTGGAATTTTATTACACTAATTTTTCCAATCTTTTTCTTCCAACCATGTCTCTACCAATCCTACCATTTTGAAACCCTTTATGTATCTCCAGAAATCCTCTCCTTTATTTTTATTCTCGCAATATTCCAGAACAGTATTTTTTCTTTTTTTCCGCCCCTTTCTCCTCTATCTTTCCCTTTCCCTTTTTTCTTCCTCTAACTTTAGTTTTTGCTACCCTCTGTCTTAAACCTCCTTCTTCCTCCACCCATCTCCTTTCCACCCTTCTACCCATAACTTTTATACTCCACATTCACTCTTTTCCCTTCTACTTTCTGTTTCTTTTTTGTCAAATCATTATCAATTTAAATATCTGTATTTCTCAATTTTATTTTTTCTTTCATTATTTTCATTTTCTCTTCCCAGCTTCCCAACTTCACCACTATCGCACTCTTTCCTACTTCTTTCCCTATTGTGAATGTGTCTGATAATTCTACTTCTACTCCTATTTTTTCTTTTAACATCTTTTGACTCCATCTCCACTTGGTTGTTCTATCTTTATTGGTTCCTTAATGACGATGTTGTTTCTCCTGCCTTCTTTTTCTTGTCTTTCTATCTTTTTTTCTATTTTTCTCATTCTTTTATCCATCTCATTTTTTTATCTAATTTTGCTTTCTGTCACCCATAATTCTTTTTTTCCATTTCTTCCTTCATCTTTCTAATCTCATCCTTTTTTAAATCCTCTATCATATCTCTTCTCATCTCTAATATCAACATTTATATCTGTTCCATTGTTTTATCTTCGTGTTCCATCTCTCTATTTCAATCTTGTTCTGGCGTCCTCGGTGTTTTGTGTTTTTCTCTTTATCTTGTCATTCAATTTCTCTTCCCCACTTGTTTCTCTCTTCCTTTTCAAAAATTCTTCTATATTTTCCAAACTTCCCGATCTTTCTCGTATCTCTTTTTTTCTGTTCATTTAAAACTTCCTTATATAAGCCAAAGAAATTATATTAATTTTTATACCACTAATAGATACTCAATCACCAATTCTTATATTATATGCCCCTCACATTAAATCTATTTACTGTACTGCACTAATAAATACGCAATTGTTATTAACATTATAGCCAACAAATTAAAATTGAAATGAATACAATGCAATCGCGTTATAAAATTTTATGTTTTCTTAAGACAAAGCTTTTAAAAATAGCCATCTTTAGCCTCTATCGTCTTTTTAAATTTTCATGAGTAAAACAATACTCAAAATTTCCACACTTACTACATTTTAGGACAATCTTACAATAATAACTAATAAATTTGGCAAAATAATATATTAACTCAACATCCACTACAAAATCTTGTAAAAGCATTTCAAAACCATATGGATGCGATGCTCGGCGAGTAATGCCAACGGGAGCCGGTAGATGGAATTTAAAACAAAATTTTTACGAAAACGAGATCAGTATCCTCGTTTCGCTCAAAGTACCACCTACTGTCAAATATCACAAAGAAAAGGGTTTGTTTATATTACCGTCTTCGGCGAATTCATACAAATTTTGGAACATGCTCACATTTTTACTCATTTCTCGAATTTAGTAAATAATGTATAAGAAATACAAAATAAATTAATTGTTTACAAACATAACGTCAAAATATTATTTTTTCTTCAAACGTCAGTTTCTAACATAAAATCTTAACTCTTCAAAGTGATTTTCGTGAAGAATACATTAAAAACAACAAACAAAAGCAATGTATTAGTTTGGTGGGCTCTCCGTATTTGGTCGTTCCTTTGTTTGTCGCCTCTTCGTGGTTTCTTCTTTAGCAGTTAAAATATACGGAAGATCGCAGCACAATTTTTCTTTTCGTACATTTTGGCAGAATAATTTCTGGAAGGATGCATTCTTTGTAGAACTGTGAAAATTTTTAACGCATATTTGTCCCCCAGAAATTTTTATCGCGAGAGATTCTTTTGGTAAATAAATCCGTTTGGCGATCCACAAATACTATGGGACGACAAATGTTTTTACCTGTTATATGCAATACTTTACTAAACTATGTATTCTCAAATAGTCCGTGGGTCTCTGACATAATGTGTCGGGAAACTTGTATATCAGTTTTTAGATCTTAGGTGTAGAATGCTATGAAACGTGCAGATCCGCGACATGAGACCCAAAAAAGTTCACCGTTAGATTTCGGCTTATACAATATTGGATGCAAATATTTTTTTAAATCGTACGTCAGCTTTTTTGCAGACAGATCTCTAAGGTATGGTTTAGTTACCAAAGCCAAAAAAGCTGACGTTTTTATCCAGACCCAAACGTTCAGGCCCATACAATTCTCATTGCAATGTGCATTGGCAATTGTATCGTCAGCTTTTTGTAAATTGCTTTTTCTCGGTGAAATATCATCGAATTTCAAAAATCTGACGTTTTGGTTGAAGCGGTGAAAAGTTAAAAGAAAATGAAAAAAATAACAATTTTCCGATTTTCCGGAAAATCAATTCTGAATTTGACGTTGGTTTACGTTGTATGCCAATAATCCCAACAATTTCTCTTTTTTTTTAATCAAATTGGGACTTGAGGGGCAGAGTATTAAAAAAAGAATCGAATTATGACATTTTTTTGGATGTATTTTCCTTAAGTCACAGCTTCAACCAAAACGTCAGCTTTTTGAAATTTGATGATATTTTATGGAGAACATGCAATTTACAAAAAAGCTGACAATACAATTGCCAGTGCACATTGCGATGAGAATTGTATGGGCCTGAACGTTTGGGTCTGGATAAAAATGTCAGTTTTCTTGACTTTGGTAACTAAACCATACCTTAGAAACCCGCCTGCACAAAAGCTGACGTACAATTTATAAAAATTTATTGCATCCAATATTGTATGGGCTCAAATCTAGCGCTAAACTTTTTGGGCTTTATGTCGCGGATCTGCACATTTCATAGCATTCTACACTTAAGATATAAAAAACTGATATAGAAGTTTCCGGACACATTATGTCACGGGCCCACAGACTAAAAAATGAGTGAAAAACAATCAAGTACATTACAACTGGTAGTTACCGCAGTTCAAACTGATGCAAAACTAGACGCGTATCTTGCAAGTAATGTATAGTATATATTCCAAAAATATTGGGTTCTGTAATATACAGTTGGTCACCAATTTGATGGACAGTTTTACCCAGCGGTTAAAGTATTGTTTTCAGTTATTTTTAAGGATAGTTTAGCATCTACTCACCATCTGGAGAAGAGGCGAGAAAACCATATTCAATATCTACAAACAAGCCCGACTCTCTTATTATACAATTATTTTTTTCCGCAAATAATTGTTTTGTCACATTTTCGTTGACACAATTTTTCACCGCTGCTTTAGAGTACGGTAATACTCTAAAGCAGAGGTTGAAAATTGTTTTGGGTAAAGAATACACTTGACCAAGACCTGACGAGATGTGTCAGCCCTACGTTTGCAGACACTTCCCAAAAAAGCTGTCAGCCTCTCTCTACTGCTTGAAATGTAAACTGGGTTACTAAATTGCCCAATAGTCAACTCAGCAATTGATGTTTGTCCTTCTTTTGTCACCTAGTGTATTAGGTACACAGTTATTTTCAAAAACGTCTAATCAATTAATAAACTAAATGTATAAATATTGCCTATACATGAAATAATGGATCTAATATTCGTTTCTAAAATTTAATTATATGTTTATAGTTTATATCCGCACCTGTAATAAAAGCAACTTTCTTTCACATGCCGCTTGCAACTCTTTGTTACTTATTTTGGGTTGTTCTGAACAAGGACCATAATCTATTTGGGCTGTAAGACTAAACTCTTTTTCTTTCGGCAAATTATTTTTTTAGCAAATAAACGTCTTTTGTCTGATATTATGCTTTGGCGATTTACGTAGCGTTTCAAAATTTTTCCTACACTACGATAATTAATTTTTCTCCAACAATTGATATGTCATGAAGTACCGGCATTGTATCTAAGTGCGGCTACAGTAGCCCTTTTTTGAAAGGAGCCACGTTGAATAAGATTTAGTCGCTTTCTTGAATTAAATCTTGCCATTATTGGCATAAAAAGTTCCGCACAATTATTAGTCTCATTTTAGATGAGGTGGTACTTTTTCAGCACAAGTTGCTCTAATGCGCCTGTTTTTTTTGTAATTTTTGTTACAATGTTTGAGAATTATACTTACCGGTAATATATGCCCTAATACCAGACAATTGTAACACTGAAAATAATGTAGTGACCTTCGATGTTGCGGTTTAGCTCACATATTTCACTTCGACAATGAGTATGCTCCCCAAAAGAATTATTTACGCAGTTCAGAAGATATTTTTTCAAAATATCTGGATTGCCATTTACGTTTGCGTAAATTGTTTTTTTAACATGTTTTGTCAGATCTTTTATTTTGGCAATAGTCAAGAGCTTACGGCCTTCAATAGGAAAAATTTTTATGTCATTTTCAATATGTAAATTTTTTTTACTAAAATTTTTTACAGCGTGGTTGATACATTCTGTTTTTCATTCTGCAAAAAAAATACGGTGTAGTAATGGAAAAATAATTATTTTTACTTCTAAACCATAATCTACTTTTTCTCGGATTTTGGCAAAACGGTAAAATCAGCAATAAACATTTTATATCAGACACCATGCATTAGAATACTTTGATAAAAACCTTCGCATATGATGTCAGATTTCCATTGCTAAGGAAGACCCAGTTTTGTTAAGATTACTGGCTCTAGCACAAATAGAGCAATACTTATTTCTAATACCTAAGAATAAAACTTTTGGTTTGTTTTCCAATTATAACTGCCTAAACATTTGTAAACAAAATATTTTTTATCTACGTTGATATGTAGTAATTTACTGCTCCAGAATAGGCATTATAATTGTGACCTTAATTTTGTTTTCTCCACCATCCGTCTAAGTAAACTGTAATGTAAGGAACTCCATCAGAATCTACATTACCATCTTCAATAGCTATTTGCCGTTCTAACTTTACAGCTTCTACTATTGAATCTTCCAATGATTTTTTCTACACCTTCCAACGATGTTTTCAATTAGTAATATAACTATCTCATTTTGCTTTTATGTAATTTCCTCAAGTGTGAGATTATGTGCCATAACCCTATTGAAATCATATGTATACAGTAAAAGTTTTACAAGTTTTGTTTTTAGTAGCTTGCAGATTGATAAACTGATAAACACAAAAAGCAAAGAAAAGAATAACGTTATAAGTAAAGGAATAAATATCCCCAACATCGACACAAAAAAAGAAGTAGAACATTTCATACAAAATAGTTTGGTTGTGAATGAAAAATTAAAACAGCGTACAAAATTAGAAAGACGCCAGAAAACAAAACAGTACTAGTAGAATGCGAAGAATGGAACAACAAAAAAGAAATTATAGAAAACAAACACAAGCTAAAAGGTTCACTAATTTATATAGAAAGTGACAAGACTAAAATGGAAAAAAACATACAAAAAATAATATACGAAAAAGCTAAACTAGAAAAGGAAAAAGAGCACACAACAAGAATAGGATATCAAAAGCTCTTAGTAAATGAGAAAACGTACTACTGGAACAACAATAAACATGAACTTAAACTACGTAGCACCGACAATAAAAAAAAACTAAGTAGATACAGTCTGGGACAAACGTTGATGACACAGGCTAGAAAAATGACAATAAACACACAAAGCAAAAAATACAAACGGACGATAATAATAAAACTGTTAAAGAGAACATATAAAAAGTAGCAACATAGAATACCAGAGGATTACTAGGAAAGGCTTACGAACTCATACAAGAATTCAATAAACAAAAATTAGATATTCTAGGAATCACAGAAACTAAAAAGAAAGGTAAAGGAGAAATTGAAATGGAGGAAGGACATCTTTTAATTTATAACAGAGTGGGGAGAGAATGTTAGGGCAAGGGAGGGAGTGGGATGTATTATCAGGCAAGAGCACACAAAGCAGATTATTAAATGGACTGGAATTACAGAAAAAATCCTAAAAATAGAGATGGCACTAGAGGAAACTACAACAATTATAGTAGTTTACGGTCCAAATAAAAATGATAAGAAATCAATAAAGGAAGAGTTCTGGGAAAAACTAAATGAAACTATAGAAAATGTGAAATATAGACTAATAATAATAGGAGACATGAATGGAAAAGTATGAGGAAAAAGATCAAGAAAGCAGTGACCATAATAGGAGTACATGGAGAAAGAGAAAGAAATAACAACGGAAAAGATTAATAAATTTTTGTGTAGTGAATGATTTAATAGTAACAAACAGTTTTATCAAAATAAAGACATTCATAAATTCACAAAAAAAGGTTAAAAAGTAGAGGGAAAGGTCGATTATTGGTTACTTACTTATAAGCAGGAGTAACAGTAAAGATGTAAAAGAAGTTAAAGTTAAAAGAAGAGCGGAGATACACAGTGACCACTATTTGTTAAGGGCAAAAGTAAAAACGGCAGCTGAGAAACAAAATAATAAGACACAAGTTAAAGCAAGTAATGAAAGATTAAGGAGGAATGTAAAAACATACAAACTAAAAGCAAAAGGAAGTAGCAAAAAGCTTTAAAGAATGCACAGAAAAATAAATGGACAAGTGCCAAACAGCATTCAAAAGGGCAACTTATGAGGAAAAGTGAAAAACTATTTAAATCAATAGTATTAGATACAGCAAGAGATGTTTGTGAAACAGCTATTGCGGGTGGAAACAAAAAATTAACAAAATGGTGGAATCTTAACATACAAGAGCAAATAATAGAAAAAAAGCAAAAATGCATAGAATATTTACGAAAAAGAACAAACAAAAGCCACCAAATATGGAAACACCAAAGGATAAAAGTGAAAGAGATGATAACAAATGCAAAAATAGTGTTGTGGAAACAGATTAGAGAAAAAATGGAGAAAGACAGCAAATATAACCAGAAACTATTCTTCAGAGTACTTAAACATTTAAGAAAAGGAACTGTAAATAACAACAACAAACAAATTAAGAACAAAGAAGGTCAAATACTAAGAGAAGAAAATGAAGTCATGGAAATGTGGAGAGAGTATTTTGAAGAACTGTTAAATGTAAAAGTTTTAAATAAAACTAGAAGGAGGCAACGATGAGATGTCCCCAGTAGAAATTCACAATGGAGCTATAGAAATAGAAGAAGTAAAAGAAGCTATACAAATGTTGAAAAGAGGGAAAACAACAGGGTATGATGGTGTGACCTCCAAAATGGTACAAAATCTGGGAAAAAAAGGAATTAGAATATTAACAGAACTCTTCAATTACATCTGGAAAGAAGAAGCTATCCTAGAAGTCTGGCAAGTAGAAATAATAATACCAGTCAAAGGAAAGGAACACCAACTGCAGCGTATATTTAACCAACAGAAAAAAAACCAAAAACTGCACCAAAAACTTGACTCGGACACGTGTTTCAACAGCTAAGCTGTTATCATCAACAAACTTGACTCGGACACGTGTTTCAACAGCTAAGCTGTTATCATCAGCGGTATCGCTGTTGAAACACGTGTCCGAGTCAAGTTATTGGTGCAGTTTTTGGTTTTTTTCTGTTGGTTTAATACCAGTGTTTAAAAAAGGGGATAATGTCGACTGTAGTAATTATAGAGGTATAGCTCTACTATGTATCGTATTAAAAATTTACGAAAGGTTCCGGGAAAGAAGACTCTAAAAAAGCAATCAAAAAAGATGTAGAAGAATCCCAAAGTAATACTGTTACCATCAGGCAATGGACCTAGCTTTAACTACATTTTTATCCAGCCATATACACAAAATATACCGAATCAACCTAAGTTAAGTACCCAAATGCTGCAAATTCCAAATACTTAACAGAACCAAACCAGCAACACAATGAAAATAAAACTGTTGAAACACGTGTCCGACTCAAGTTTTTGGTGCAGTTTTGGTTTTTTCTGTTGGTTTAATAATACCAGTGTTTAAAAAAGGGGATAATGTCGACTGTAGTAATTATAAAGGTATAACTCTACTATGTATCGTATTAAAAATTTACGAAAGGTTCCGGGAAAGAAGACTCTAAAAAGCAATCAAAAAAGATGTAGAAGAATCCCAAAGTGGCTTCAGAAAAGGAAGAAACGTAGAAGACATTTGTGCTTTATAGATATTCAAAAAGTTTTGATAGCGAACCAAGAAGCGTAGTCTGGGAAAACTTATGAAAAAGAAGAGTAACACAAAAATTGAGAAATAGCATCAAGTGCACCTATAATAACACAAGAAACTACATTACAAAAGACAACGGTCAGTCTAAATAGTTTCTCACTGTAGAAGACTTGAGGCAGGCTGGCGTTCTAAGTCCAATACTATTTATAATCATAATGGACGAAGTACTAAAAAAGTAAAATCGAAGGTTAAAAAAGTACATATTGGATACGAAAATATGGAAGCAGTGCGCATCAGTGAGTGTGTATTTGCAGACGATCTTGTACTCTTTGCAAACAACAAAAAAGAAAAGAACAGTATCGAAACTTGAGATAAAGCCTTAGCCAAAAGAAATTTGTACATCAATTTTAAAAAGACAAAAATAATGACCATCGGGAAAAAAAAGAAAATTTAAAGATAGAATTAAATAAACAAAAGTTGAAACAAGTAAGAAGTTTTAAATATTTGGGTGTACAAATTCAAAGTGATGGAAAACAGGAGGCAGAAATAAATGAAAGAATAAGTGCAGCAGTTAAAGTGTATCACGCATTAAACGCTGATTTTATAGAGAATAAGGAAATATCCTCAAAGACCAAGATAAATGTGTATAAATCGATTTTTTGCCCAATCCTTACGTACGGTAATGGAAGTTGGGTACTCTCAAATACAAATAAGGCAATAGAAATGAAATGCCTACGAAAAGTAAAAGGGATTACAAGAAGAGACCGTGCAAGAAACGAACATGTAAGGGAAGAGTTAAAAGTGGAACCAGTGCTAAAGAAAGTAGAAGATTAAAAACTACAATGGTACGGACATTTAACAAGAATGGAAACCAGTAGACCTGTAAAGAAGATGTGGAAGACGATACTAGGAAAAAACAAACAAAGAGGAAGTGTTCTGCTTTAAAGTGGGTCACATTGTATACATAATAGATGCCAATGTGAACAACCATAAACTATTACTAATATAAAGATGAGAAATTAGGCAGTACTTGTTAGTATGGTGTTGCCAAGTTTGACGATGCCATTCCCTCCGTGAAATATATTTACTAAGTTTATTGCATGACTTGCAAAAGTATACATATTCGACGGTAGCGGCAATCGACAGAGCACCTGCAAACTTAAATGTATAAAAGTATACGTGTTACGTGTTTTATTATAGAAGGTTGTGGTGTTACGGCTAAATTGACTACCACAAAGTTTTTAGTTTAACCGCATGCAGCGGTAGCAATCATTCTAAATTTTAATTTTTAAGAGATTTTAAATTTATTTTAGTTTCTGTCGTATTCATAGTTAGTGCTATTTCTTTTGATTGTTTGTTTAGTTCTTTCATCATTTTTTGTAATTCTAATCGATTCTCTGCAATAAACACATTAGCTTCAATTGGATGTAACCACAAATTGGCAGCAGAAGCAGCCATCTGATATTAAAGGTTACACCCATGATTAATACAAAACATAGAGAAAGGAAACTGGTATCTGAAGTCCACTCTGCTGTTTTGTAATGAGTTTGTAATTGTCCACATTTCTATCGAGTCAAATGCCTTATTATAATCTATAAAAGCTAGATATATGTCTTTGTTGTATTCTGTTATTCTTTCACTGATGTTTCGGAGTGATTGTATGTGGTCTAGAGTATTGTATTTTTTCTAAAACCTGCTTGTTCGGTGTTTTGATACTGTTCGAATTTGCTTGTTTGTCTTGTTGTTATTATTTTCATCAGCAGTTTATATACTTGACATAAAAAACTTATTGGTCTATAACTTCCTAGATCTGATTTATTTCCTTTCTTATGCAACAACACGATTACTGCATTTTTCCAATTCTGTGGTATTTTCCGTTCTTCCAAGCATTTGTTTAATAGTATCTTTAGGTTTTTTAATAATTGTTTTTTTCCATATTTAATAAGTTTCGGAATTACTCCGTCTTCTCCCGAAGCTCTGTCTAATTTAATTCCTTTAATTGCGTTTTCTATTTCATCTTCTTCCATTTCCGGTATCTCTACTGAACCGACGCGACGTTAAGAATGTGTGTTCTTTTTGTTTTATCTGGTTTTTCGCTGTACATTTTTTGATAGTAGTTTTTTGTTGTTTGAATGATTTCTTTTCTATCATACGTTATTGTGTTGTCTTCTATTTTCAGATTGCTAATGATGATGATATTTGTGTTTATTTTTCTTTGCAGCACTTTTAAACTTTTGTTTTCTTCAATTATTTTTCTACGTTTTATTGCTTTATCAAACTGCCAAGAGTTTTATTTTCATTGTGTTGCTGGTTTGGTTCTGTTAAGTATTTGGAATTTGCAGCATTTGGGTACTTAACTTAGGTTGATTCGGTATATTTTGTGTATATGGCTGGATAAAAATGTAGTTAGAGCTAGGTCCATTGCCTGATGGTAACAGTATGGTATTTGGAAAAATAATTACCTGTTTTGTGATTTCTTTTTCTAAAACTGACAAAATTAAGTTAAATGTCAACTTTTCACTCTTAAGGCTGTTCTATCACTCGGGACAATTTCAGATTTCTAGTAGGCGGTTCACTATTTTTATTTCGTGTTACATAAATAGCTATTTGTTGTTTTTTCTGTTTCTAAAATTGTTTAAAATGCACGTAATGTACAAAAGAAATTGACATCAACAATTCAACAATATATTATTAATCTATTAATATTAATCGGCTTCCAAGTCAGGCCTGTTGCGATCAGAAAAATTCGCCCGCGAGTACATTCATTTCACAATTCTCCAAGAGTTTCAGTATTTATCGTTTACTTAATGTTAATTTTCTCATTGATTTTAAGTAAAAATTAAAAAAAATAGGGTTGTCAAAAAATTATTATCTATGTCGCGCAGGAGTCGAAATTTGGGCTTATAAGAAAATTCATTTTTCTATTATTTTACGTTTTAATTAAATTAAATACAACGAAGACGAAAATAAAAAAAAATAGCTCCTGCACGACATAAATAATAATGTTAGCTATATGTTTGTGCAAAATCAGGAAAACATTTCTAAAAATAAGCGAGATAAATTTACATAAATTTTATAGCTCCCTGAGAAAACAGCCTTAAGGATAAGGCACGTATGCCGCGTTATCAACGGTCACTTGGACTTAAACTCACAGCGCAATTATCATTGATGTTTATTCTACGGAATTCAAATAAGAACTTTGTTTTCTCTATATGATTCTCTGTATTTCTTCTGATATCTTCTTTTATTTTCTTTTGTACAGTTTTATTTAATTACGTGTATTCTATCGTACCTCTTTTACCTTGGTTTGCTAATTCTTGTCTTTTTTTAATAGTTGTTTTATTTCTTTCCTGATATTTTTACATTTTTGTTTTTCTTTTCTGCTTGTAACATTGTATTTGTCATCTTTTGTTAATTAGTTCTATTGTATCTTGTTTTCTAATTTTGTTGTACCAGAGGTGTTTTTCTCAGTTCAATTCTGTATTCGTTGGTTTTTCCTTAAGAAGTTTTTTATCTATTTTTTGTTTATTTTTTTTTATTAGTTTTATTCGTTGTTTTTGTGCATTTATCTTTATATTTCCTCTTACTAATCTGTGATCACTACTTGTTATTATTATTATTGGGTATTTGTTAATTACCGTCACATCTGTAACTAGGTGTTTATAAGATGATATAATGAAGTCGATCTCATTTTATGTTGTTCCATTTGGGGCTTTCTACATTCACTTTCTTTCCTCCTTCTCCTTGTAGAAAGTATTCATAATATATAGGTTTTGTCTTACTGTGTATTAGACTAATGTTTGACCTCTTTGGTTTCTCTGCCTTATTCCAAAGTATTCTACTAATTTTTCATTATTTTCTTTCTTTTCTACTATGGCATTAAAATCTCCAATTATGATATAATAGTGTGTTTTGTTTAGTGTTATTGCGGTATTTATTTCTTCGAAAAATTGATTGACCTCTTCATCTTCGTGTGTCGATGTTGGCGCGTATACCTGAATTATTTTAAAATTGTATCTGTTGGATATTTGAAGTATTACGTATGCAACTCTTGATGAGATGGATCTTATTTCTTTTATGTTTTGTTCTATCTTTTGTGTATCATAAATTCAACTGCCGTTTATTTGTGTATTCATTGAAGAGATTTGTTGAGTATTTGGCCTTAACTCGCCGCGCTGGCCATACGTGTTGGCAAGTCGCAATACCGGAGACTAGTTTATCGGTTCGTGATCGTCGCCTCCTATTTTATAGTGATAAACTGTACCAAAGATTTTCTTTTCCACTTTAACCTAGTATTGACGTTGTTGCTGCCCTTGGTCAAGTTTTATCATATCTGGCTATCCTCACCTAGTTTAGCCCGTAGGTCAATACAGTTTTCCGGTGTGTGTCACCTGAAGCCATAAGTAAGAATTAGGTGCCGTATGAAAACCAGTTGTCAAGAACCACCTCCGGTTAGACCGTTGGTGTGACCGTTCCCAATATAAAAGGTACTACCTCTCTCTGACGCATCCCCTACACAATTGTATATTGCTTATTAAACATGAAAAGGATTAAGAGTCTCTAACATAGTTTGCTACTGTGGAAATATAAAGACATGAATGTGGCACTATCCAAGGTTTTTCAAAGTAAGGGTGACCCTCAAAAAAAAAATCTATTTTTAAATTTTAAAATTACTCTCATGATTATTTTTTGGGACTAAAAACTTTTGTTAATACGTTTTAACCATATGCAGACTAAGGTTGCCACGTATGAATCTAATTATGTAACCTGCCGAGTTAAGCTTTGACACTATACATAGAATTTGATCCTACCATCTTAACTTAGAGTCTATTTTTCTCCCAAGAAATTCATACAATTTAGAATGTTGAATAAACTTATTATTTAGTTTTACCAGTTTTTATTTCAGACTAAGAAACTTCTTGCTGCATCAATCAAACATTTTATTTACAGCCTCAGTTGTGTTATGTGATAAATAAGCTATATCAGCAATTGCATTTAACAACAAAGTATCATCTCTATATTGCATTAACTAGGGTAGTAAAATATGTTGATTCATTTATTCATTAGTATGTACCTAGGTGTCTGATTAAGAGAGATAAGCCACTGTATCTCAGAGACTATTTATCGTACAATTTAGGGAAGAATACAAAGTCCCATAAACTTGAAAATTATGCAGTTTCTCTTATGCGCCTTTAATATACATAATTTTTTCTTTAGTTGTACGAGAAATCATTCTTGAGATACAGCGGGTTATCTCTCTTAATCAAACTCTGGTACAATAAAAATAAAAGCCTGAGACTGGATATTTGTGGTACTCCTTGACTAATGTCGATTGGAAATCTGTTCTTTTAGAAACTGCATACAAACCTTTCGGGTTCTGTCGGTTAAGTACAATGTAGACATAACCCACAAATCCCGTATTTTCAAATTTAAATAACAATAGATTAATATTAATAATGTCGAAAGCTTTAGTTAAATAAAAAAAAACTCTAGAAATTAATTTACAAGTTGTAAGAGCATCTGTGGTAGATGTTCCCCGCAGGAAACCAAAGTGACTCGTTGACTATAATACATTTTTTACAAAAAAAAAACAAATATACATGGTGTTAAGTAAATATCCGGCAAAAATATGTCTAGTGATGGCGGTCAATAAATCTAACAAAAACCTTATCAAAAAATTTTTGATTTTTTTTGCTTATTCTGACGAGACGCTTGTCTATGCCTTTATTAATTAATTGTTTTTATTGTTGATTGTTAGACAATAATGGTTTCCACAGATTTGACAATTGTTGTTTTGATTAATGTCGTTTTGACAAAACTGTAAATATCTGACAATTAATAAGTAAATGATAATTACTTTAACTGATCTTGTTAAAATATTTTTTGATTATTGCTAACATATGAGCAAATAATTCATCAGCCTTAAAATAGTCTTAGGTGGGTATCAAAATTTAAGAAAATTTCAATTTTTTTTTTACTTTTAGCAATTCCATGCCAAAAAGTTATTCAGTTTTTTCGTTTTATTTATTGTATTGGACTGCTTGAAATGGCATTATCATCAGATATAGGTAATAGCAAATTTATATCTGAAAACTATAACACGTTTAGATGTGGCAGGCAATATGTTATAATAGGTAAACAGTGGGGTGGTGGTGCATTGTTAGCAATTAGGAGATCGATAACATGTGAAATCATTGACACAACCACTCTAAAAAACGAAATTCACTCTATTGACGTTATTAGGTGTAAATGTAAATTTCAATTTAGTTTCTTACATATTTTTGTTATCTACATACCTCCAAGTACGAATCTCGACTGTTTTTTTAACTTTCTTGGAAATATTTGAACAATGTGTTATAATTATCAACATATCATGCTGTTAGGTGATTTTAATGTTTCAAACTCTATAAACAACTCCATAAATGATAACAAGCACAGAACTATTTTAAATTTTATTATTACTTTAAATTTGAATCAACAAAATTCAGTTTTAAATGTAAACGATAGGCTTTTAGACTTAGTTAGTTTCGTTACTCATGATAGTGATCCACTAATTGGTGAAGATGTTTATCATGCCGCATTGTCTATAACTTTTGATTCAGTAATAATCAGTGAAAACTTTCCTGCTAATACTTCAAATAAGCCTTTTAATTTCTTAAAAGTAGCCTTTCCTGCACTCTATAATCATTTTCTACACATCTATTGGCAATTTATATATAACTACGATGACATTAATATTGCTGGTAACGAATTTTATAAAATACTTATTCGGCTTTTGAGTTATATGTTCCTCAGTACCGTAATTGTAAATCAACATTTCCAAAATGGTATACTCCGGAAATAATTAGCAATATTAAACTAAAAACAAAAATATTTAATAAATTTAAAAAAAGCACATTAATCAAGATCTTTAAGAATTCTAACGTTTAAGGAAACTAATTAAATCACAAATTAAAATAGCTTATAGAAAGTATATATCTGATGTCGTAAATTCTATTTCAAATGATTGTAAACAATTTTGGAATTACATTAGTTCTAAGAAAGGAAATTCGAGAATTCCTGGTAGAATGAAATTCAATGATGACATTCTTTCTTGTCCTGAACAGATTATTGAAGCTTTTGGCACTTATTTTTCGATTATATTTTTAACACCAAGTCATATACAATCGTCTGTGGTTAAATCAGATATTAAATCTATTCATAATGTCACTGTCTCTTATATTTCAGAAGATGAGGTTATTGTTGCAATAAAAAAACTTAAAATTAAAACCACCGCTGGTTTCGACCAAGTACTGTCATTTTTGTTAAAAGACTGTTATTGTATCTTTCCTGACATCTGTAAAATCTCTCGAATTACACCAATTTTCAAATCTGGTGACGTAGCTGATATCAAATATTAAAAAAGTTTTTAAAATAACAATTTTTAATTAGGTTTATAAACACATTCAGTCATTCATTTCACCTTCACAACATGGCTTCATGAAGAATCGCTCGACTGTCACTAACTTAGCGTACTGAGTAAAATGTGTATGAGGTGGTAGATAATAGAGGTCAAGTCGATGTGATTTACACCGACTTCTCTAAGGCTTTCGATACCATTGGGCATAACATTATTGATAAATTACTTAGCTTTGGTTTCCATAGTTCTTTTCAAGTATTCTTTAATTCGTACTTAAAATACCGCATGCAATATGTCAGTTATAACAGTTATTAATCGAGACCTTTTGTTGCATCATCTGGAGTACCCCAATGATCTCATTTGGGTCTATTATTATTTTTGATCTATATTAACGACTTAGTCAATATACTCACTTGTTGTAAACTTTTTTTTGCTGATGACCTTAAAATCTTTTCGTCAATTACATCACTTAATGATTGTTTCTTATTACAACAACAAATTGACAAGCTTTTACTTTGGTGTAACAAAAAGGTCTTTCCTTGAATTTAAATAAATGTAAAGTAATATCTTTGTCTCGTAAATTAAATCTCACTGTTTATTCTTATCAAATTGATTCTACACTTGTTAAAAGATGCGATGAAGTTAAAGATCTGGGAGTAACATTTGACAGTAAACTTTCATTCAATACCCACATTCACAACATTAGCTCAAACAAAATGTTAGGATTTATCAATAGAAACTGTACATCACTTAATAATACCAATTGCCTAAAAATAACTATATTATTTTTTATTAGTAAGATCGAAACTAGAGTATTGTTCATTAATATGGTATCCACGTTCTAATAAGCAAAAGATCATTATAGAGTCTATCCAGAGAAAATTCTTTATAATTTTTATATTTCAAAAAACACGGTTCATACCCTGAAAGAGGTTTTTTTCAGGAGCAGTTATTACGACAAACTGATATTTCATCCTTAGATAAGAGACGGTCAGATAATAGCATTATATTCCTTTATAACGTACTACATTATAAAATAGATTCACCGTACATATTAAGTAAAATTAACTTCCGTGTCCCACGAGTAAATTCAAGGCTTTCGGTACCATTTTTTATTCCTACACCAAAAACAAACATTTTACAAAAATCCCCAATCTTTATAATGTCAAAAATTTTAATTTGTTAGGTATAAAGAATGATATTTATTTTGATTCGTTAAAAGCAATAATAGAAAATCTTATTTTGTTTTGATTATTCTTTTAGTTACTTTCAGTTATTTTTAAGTTTGTGTAACATTGAACATTGTTCTATAATTGGAAATTATTTTCCGTTGAACAATAAAGATTATTATTATGACATCACCCGTCAAACCATTGCCATTGCACCTTACTACTTATTCAATAATTTTGGAAAAAATTAATAATAACAGAATAGGTGTATAAATGTTAGTTAAATTTGGATTTTCTTGTGTAAAAATAGATAAAAACTATTTTTGCAGTTTTTAGTTGATCAGGAAATCATCCTGTTAGAAAACATTAATTTACCACATTAGATAAAAGTGGTGGTAATATTTCAGCCAAAGCTTTTACAATAAACCTTGTTATATTATCTGGACCAGCTGAAAATTTACCGGGTAATTTTCTGACTATATTTTAATTTCATTTTCATAAGTCGAAAATAGAAAAAAATAATATTCAATTGATTATACAGGGTTTTACACTTAAAACTCCGCACGCCAATAACTCCAAAACAAAATGAAGTATTTAACTTCTGTAAAAAGTGATCAATATATGGAGTCAAGTAGATATTTTACAAAGTTTAAAAAATTTGAGGTTTGCAAAAGAGCTGGGCGTCGCGACGCGTCGAAATATTAATCGATTGCAGGCGACTTTGAAAATAAGCGCATACAAAAGTACATGCTATTTAAAAACTTTTTTGTAGTTTAATCAAACTTATTTACTTTATTCGTTTCTGAGTTATTCCGGGTTTATAAGAAACCCTTTTTTATTGACAAAAAATGCGATTAACGATTTTTTTACTAGTATGCCATGAATACTAGTTACTATGGCAACCATTGTTATCGCAATTTTTTCGAGTGCAATTAAAAACGATAAATGTCAGTGCTGTGTCAAAGATATTGTCACATTTTGTCACAAGAAATATTCAAACTTGTTCGGTTGAAAGAAGACTAACAATAATTATGTGAACATGGTGCAATTTAGCAATGAGGAAAAAGTAGACATGTTACTGGTGTTTGGAGAATGCAGGTCTAATTGTAGAGAAGCAAAAAGAGTTTACGCACTGCGTTATCCAGAAAGAAGAGTCCCCGATGCAAAAACCTTTTCAAGTTTATGTAGAAATTTAAGCGAATATGGCAGGTTCGTAAAACCTAAGAGATATAGAGAAAAAATGGCTACAAATGATGAAAATACCGATGCTGTAATTCAGCAGGTTCATAATAACCTTAAGATATTCCTAGCAGGAATAAAAGAAAATACCGGTGTTACCATAAGTTCATCGTGGAGAATTCTACATAGAAACTCTTTTCGCCCGTACAAAATTAAAAGTTCATAAATTAGAACCAGGTGATTACGCTAGAGGAATGGATTTCTTAGCAACATTGTCCGATTTGTATAGCCAAGATGCAAATTTTCTATTCAAAATCTTATGCAGCGACGAAAGTCGATTCCATAATAATGGAATTGTTAACACACACAATTCTCGTTTTTGGTCTGAAAACCAGCCTCGTTGGATTTCAGAAAGAGGCAATCAGCGAATGTTTGGCATCAATGTTTGGTGCGGCATATTAAATGGATTCCTTATTGGACCTCACTTTTACGAAGGCACTTTAAATGCAGATCGCTATTTAAGATTTCTTCAAACTACACTTCCGGAACTATTAGAAGATGTGCCCGTTTAAACTAGAATGAACATGTGGCTATAACAGGATGGAGCGCCTGCACATAATGCCCAAATTGTAACGAGGTATTTGAACAGAGAATACCCCAATAGATGGTTTGGTACTAATGGACCAGCAAGGTGGCCGGCGAGGTCTCCTGACATTACACCACCTGATATTTTCTTTGGGGTTATCTAAAAGATGTTGTTTACGAAGAACCTATCGAAGATATAGCTGATCTGATTGACAAAATTAGTGCAGCGTGTGCCGCTATTACAAGAAGGACGCTCCTACAAGTTACCCAAGCTCATCTGTTAAAAGTTTTTGATAGCTGTGTTCGAGCAGAAGGACATAATTTTGAACAAAATTTTTAAATTGTTTTATTATGTATTAATTTCAATAATAATTTTGGTTATTAGATTGCAGGTATTTTGCTTTAGTTTTTATTTATTTATTCGTATTATCACAACTAAATGCCTAAATTTGTCAAAATAAATACTCACATAAAATAAGTTTACTAAAATAATAATTATAAAATCATACTAATTGTACTTTAAAAATTAACATTAAAAAATACAATAATACAAAAGCCAGTTACATGACAACATCTATCGTTTTTAATTGCACTTGATAAAATTGCGATAACAATGGTTGCCATAGTAACTAATATTCATGGCATACTAGTAAAAAAATCGTTAATTGCATTTTTTGTCAATAAAAAAGGGTTTCTTATAAACCCGGTATAACTCAGAAACGAGTAAAGTAATTAAGTTTGATTAATCTACAAAAAGTTTTTTGTATGCGCATATTTTCAAAGTCCTTGCAATCGATTAATTTTTCGACGCGTCGCGACGCCCACCTCTATTGCAAACGTCAAATTTTTTAAACTTTAAAAATATCTACTTGACCCCATAATTGATCACTTTTTACAGCAGTTAAATACTTCTTTTTATTTTGGAGTTATTGGCGTGCGGAGTTTTAAGTGAAAACCCCTGTATAGGGTTTTCCAATAAGAGGTGTTATTTTGATATTCAAAGAAAAATGGCATTTTTTAGATAAATGATCGGATTTTTATTTCACTATAATTTTGTTAATAACAGAAAATAACATCAGCCAAATAGCCACCACAACCATGCTTACAAGACCATATTCTTTTCATAAAATTTTTCATAACCAAATCGCAAAGTGGCAGCCTTATGTCTTCGATAGTCTCACGAATTCCATCTTTGAGGTCTTAAATCGACTCTGGACTGTTGGCGTAGACCTTATCTTTCACGTGGCTCTAAAGGAAGAAGGTTTTAAATCACAGGATCTCGGTGGCCAATCACCTCTTTGAGAGATAAAAACGTTTTAGTTTTACGAACGTTTTTATAGTGATTTTTAATAATTTCAATGCGTTGTTGAAGCGTGTATCGTTCCATTTTTACTTGTTAAATATCAAAAAATGACAGCTTTAAAAGTGACATCTATCAAAATAGCTGTATTTTAGTTTGTATTCTTCCAATTTACTTTAAGACTAAATTCTTCAATTAAAATGCCTCAACTATTTCAATAAGTTCTACATTGTCTCACCCCTCCTGGTCTATTTTAGTACCATTTTGTGTTTTATTTACATTTAACATTTTATTATTTAAATTTCAAGCTGTCTTACTTTAATTTTTGACTAGCGGAACCCTTGGCTTTTGCTTAAAAAGCACGCATAATAGAATTTTTTATTTCTTTATAAGCTTAACAGGGTAAATTGACAAATTAATATCTCAGCTTGTGGTGGTGCAATTTTAATTTTTATTCTTTGAAAACCTTCTCTGGGCCAACTTCAGAATACATTGAAAATTTCATACAGATCGGTTTAGTAGTTATCGTGTGATGCTCCGTTAAACATATAAACGTTCAGTTTTTTAGATATAGATAGTAAGTAAGATATTGTCATAAAGCAAAATTTGCATATTTCTAATTAGCTTTTATATATTTTTTTGTTTTTTATATTGAAAAAGAGGCATTGTGTCATTACATTTTTTATAAAGTCTACACAGAACATTTAGTTTTATTGACCAGAGTGTATTTTAAAATAACCGACAAACAAAAACTAGTGTTTCTGAAGTTCAAAATACGCCGAAAATGTTTAGAAACGTTTTTTCAAATACGTTTCTTTCCCGAGATACAGAGTGATTAAAATTAAAATTATTTCATGTTTTGTTAAGATTTATCAAAATGTAGAAAGATATTAAATTGAGATTTGCCACAAGTAAATGTCTAATAAAATACGATTACCCACTTGCGTATAATCATTTAAGCCACAATTCAAAATAAGAAAAAATGTACGCCACTGTTTTTTTTGAAAAAAAAAATTTTTTGTTATAAAAATTATATTTATTTTTTTTTTGATGTGGCATGCCGTTTTTGAAATATTTGCATTAATGTACACAACCACATTGTTTAATAAAACCCAAATAAATTGCACGTAAATTTTAAAGGTATCAGAAAGTAGAAAAGATATTAAGCTGAGATTGTATCATTAAATACAATTAATCGTACAAGTTGCAGTAAATTGATCCAACCAGTGGCGTAGGGTATTCTAAATCAACAACTTAAATTTGTAAAAACCTAAATCCCAGCATTTTTGAAAAAATATTATTTTTGTTAGACTCAACATTTAATTTTGCAAATATTACCACACTTAATATGTTTTTATCGTTTTGGAAAAAAAGTAGGAACATCTATTTTTTTCTTACATTAAGTAGTTGGTTTTTAAGATGTACTACGCCACTGACGGATAAACTGACTAGACTAAAATTTATGTGATTAAATGGACATCTTTATATGAGATTTTGAAGATTTCTGGAAAAAATAATAATTTAAATAATAAATAAATAACACAAGATTCGGTGTTGAGAAGTGGTAAAGTAAACACGTGTGTATAGAGCGAGTAAAAATAATTGAGTAATTTGTAATTAAAAATAATAAGTAGAGATAGTTAAGGTGGAAATTTCATTAGGTGAAAGGGTAAGCAGTCGGAGATAACGCGCGGCGTGCGAGAGATAAGATTGCGCATATCACGCGTGCACAAAGATTGAAATTAACAACAATTACAATAAAATTACGTTAGATTCTTATGTAAATAAATCAACAGAAAATTTCATAATAGACAATAGTATTAAAAATTAAAGTGAGATTTACTACTGAATTAAGTTGAAGTTAAGTTATAAAAAAAAATATAAAAATGTCAGATTTAGAAGGTTCAACGTCAGATTCAAAAAAGAGAATAAAGAAAGAGGAGATGTATAAGATATTTAGAAAGAGCTTAAAAATGGGAATGTCACCAAAAGGAGGTGGATCGTGGGTAGAAGAAAAAAGGAATGAACGAGAAATAGGGCGAATGAATAAAGAGGAACAAACAATAAATATTTGGAAAGAAATGCTCAATGAAACAAAACAGATAAAAATGGATCAGGAAAAAATTAATAAAGAAATGAGAGAGATAAGAAAAAACATAAAAAAATAAACGAAAAGTTAGAAAATAAATGTAAAACATTAGAAGAAGAAGTGGAAAACTTGGAGAAAAGGGTAGAACACATGGAGAAAGAAAAGAGGAAAAGAAATATGGTAGTCAAAAGACTAAATGTACAATGAATAAGAAGAGAGATACAAAAGAAAGTGGAAAATATAATAAAAGAAGAGATAAAGAAACATGGATGATAAAATAGAGACAATGAGGAAAAAGGGAATTATGAAAGGTAATGGAATTCACATAGAATATGACATAACTAAAAAAGAGAGGGACGTCCAAATAAAGATAAGGGAAGAGGCAAAAAAAATGGAAAAAGATGGTAAGAAGGTGAAAGTAGGATACAAAAAAATGTGGGTAGATGGGAAGGAATAGAGATGGTCAGAGAAGGATGAAAAGAAGGGAAAGTGGGTGACAAAAAACTAAAAGAGAGAGAGGGGGGGATTTAAAATTGGGAAGAAGTGAAGAAAGGGAAAAAGAAAAAGCAAAAAGGAGGTAATAAAATACTATTTTGGAATGTAGCGGGTTTAAAAAACAAAGAAAAGAATTTTGGAAATTTGTGAGGCGATTTAAAATTGTGGAGATGGTGGAGACGTAGATGGAGGAGAAAGGATGGGAGGAGTGGAAAGAAATGTTACCGGAGAGAACGAAGAAGAGAGAAAGAGCAAATGGAGGAATATTAGTAGGTGTCAGAAAGGAATGGGCGGCGGTAGGAGAAGAAGGGGAGAGAAGTGTACAAGGCTGATGGAAATCAATGTAAGGGCAGAAGTAGGTAAAAGATATGTGATAATAACAATATATAGAAAAAATCAAAACAACAAAAAAAAAAAAAAGCCGGTTAGCGAAAATAAAGAAAAAAGCTAATTATAGGGGGAGATTTTAATGCGAGAATTGGGGTGGGAGGGAATGATGATAAATGGAAGAGTAAAAATGAGAAAATCTATGGACAAAAAAATAAATGGACAAGGAATGAAATTGCTAGAATTATGTATAGAAAGAGAATGGACAATAATAAACGGCAACATGTGGAAGGGGAAAAGGGAGAGTTTACGTTTATAGAAGGAATGGGAGAATCGGTAATAGACTACGTAATATTGAATGAAAAATGTTTAGAAGACGTAGAAAGTTTTAAGATAAGGGGGGAAAAAGAAGCGGATCACCAACTGCTGGAATGAACTTTGGTGGGGAAAGATGAAGAAGACGAAGAAGAGAACAGAAAAGAAGATATGGACAAAAATAGTACAGAAAAGTGTAAGGAAAAAATGAAAATAGTAGAGAAAGAACAAGAAACAACGAATGAAATAGATGAGGAGATAAAAATATGGATACAAAAAATGGAAAAAGCGACCGAAATAAGAAGATTCAGGAAAGAAACAAGAAGAATGGGACAAAAAATGAATGGTAGAATAGAGACTGCCAAAGAGCAAAGAGAGAAATAAGAAGAGGGAGAAAAAGGTGGAAAAAAAAACGATATAGATGAATACAGAAACAAAAAAAAAGAGTTTAGAAAAATGAGTAAAATCGGAACGGAGGAATACAAAATGGAATTGTAAACATAGATCATCGAAATAAAAACCGAAAACAACCTTGGGAGTTTTTAAAAAAAAAGCGAGAAAAAGAAAGAAGGATAGAAATAAAAATAAATGAGGAGAAATGAGAGGAACACTATAAAAGTTTGCTACGAGAACCGGACGAAAACATAAGAAAAATTAAAAGAAGGAGTAGAAGCAGAGAGGGAGGAATTGAAAAAGTGGAAGAAGCGATAGAAAATCTGAAAATGGATAAAGCGGAAGGTTCAGACGGGACACAGGAGGAGCAATGGAGATTTACAGGATAGTGAATGAGGGAGAGAATGAGAAAAACATATGAAAGAGTATAGAAAGAAGGGAGATAATAATATGTCCAATTTTCAAACGACGGGATAGGAGGGAAATTAAAAACTACAGAGAAATATTCTTAACAAACGTAGGATACAAAATGTATAGTGCGATTCTAAGAAGAAAGCTAGAAAGGGAAGTAAAAGAAAAAAAATTAATTCCGGATTGGCAGATGGGCTTCATAAGAAGAAAAGGTACTATCAATTGTATATACGTACTAAAGCACCTGATTAATAAACAGCTTGAAAACAAAGGAGAGAAAATGTTCGTCATTTTTTGGATCTGAGGGCTGCGTTTCACAAAGTGGAAAGAGGGTTGTTGTGGGTGAGGATGAGAAAAAAAGAATCAGTGAGGATGTAATAGATGCGGTAGAGAAAATTTATGAGGACACGAGTTGCAGAACTAGAGTAGGAGGGAGAATGGGGAACAACTTTAAGACGGGAAGAGGACTGAAACAAGGATGTCAGTTAAATCCGTGTTTATTTTTTTATATATTGAGGATCTAGAAGAGGAATTGGGAAGAAACCAAGTGTGAAGCATAGTGGTAGGAAGAAGAAAACGTTGGGTTTTGGCGTATGCGGACGACATAGTTGTTATATCAAAAAGTGAAGAAGATATGAAAGGGGTAATAAAAACTCTAAGGAAATAATTAAAAGAAAAAAGTTAGAGGCAAACGTGAACAAAACAAAAATTATATAATTTAAAAGGATGAATGATTGTAAATATTAATTTTTATTTCAAAAGTGGACTAGAAAATTAACAATCAACATAATTCATCAAATATTTTTACAACCGGTGTCCTTATAAACTGTTGTATCTGACATCTGTATTATTTTTAATTAAATTATTTAAATAAATAATGCAACATTTTAAAATCTGAAAAGTTTAAGAAAGGTATTATTATCAATAATAATAGAACGAGAGGTCAAAATATTGCCGACAATAATTTTTGCATTTCAGATACGAGTTTCTGTTAGGACGAAAATAAGTGCTTTGCACGAACGTTATTTTCTTAAGCAACAGAAACTAGTCAATCAGAAGAACCAAAAGGCAAAATTTTGACCTCCAGTCTTATTTGGTTTGACAATTAAATTTGTAAATGACAAAAAGCAAGTCATTTAAAATTTAAAAAATTTATTATACATATGATTGAAAGTTAACTGATTGTTTCTTTAACTTTTTTTTTCTTTAATTTTGTAGGGTCAAAAAGAACAGAAATTATTGTCGCTGGAATAAAGCATCTCAAAAGATTGGTTAACAAAAACACAAATTAAATTGTCATTTTTTTTACATTAATTGACAATTAAGGATTTAGCAAATTGTTAATTAAAAACCTTAAGAACTAATACAAAGTATTATAAATCGAAAACATAAAAGTATTCAAATAAAACGTAACAATGTTAAGTGAACTAACAATTAATTTTGCAAAACTCTTTTACTTTTCTGTGCTGCTTATTTGCAGTTGTAGATTTTGTTTTTTCAGATTTTGTATTTTGTATTTTTTGAGATTCCCATTTAAACCCTCTGTAAACCATCATTTTTATAGAAATTGTTAAAAATCTGTTTTGATACTTTTTACATACATCTACACCACTTAAATATGATTTTAAATACATTGATATATTTTTTGTTAAGTCATTAGCAAGTTTAAAGTTTGCAAAATTAATAAAAAACTAAATTGCTTGTAATATGACACCGAAGATTTTTTTTTAAATTTTGTTGTTCCTGAGTTTGAATAATCTTTGTTAATAATAAATAAATAGTTTAGGTCACTTTCTTCTATTAAATAAATGCGACAAACACTACACTCCGAAATTTTCAGCATCTTAAAAGCAACAAAAGCTGCAACGTAAACCTCTGTTGTACTTTCTAATGATATCGGCCTTTCTTCTACTTGTTCAAGTACTACTTCAATTTTTGCACATTCTTCTATTTCCACGTGTTCTTTACTTTTGTGAAATAGTTGTAACAAACTGGTTAAAGGATTTTCCATTAATTGTAATTTTTGAAACTTTTCTTCTTTATTTGAAATATCCAAAAATTCTCCATAATCGGTGTCGCAATCTTCAGTATCGACTGCAATTTGTAGACGAATACTGGCATAATGTTGAAGAGCAATTCACCTCTTGTCCGAATAACGGAAAAAAAATGATGTCAATAGGTATTTAACTGAAAAATTCGTTCTTAAATCGTCCCATAACAGTAAAATGGACCTAATTGACATCTGAAATCCTTCAATGCAGTAAATATTTTTCTGTAACTTTCCATTGTCATAGACCCTTATGGTTTTAAATAAGTTAGGACCATCTTTTAAAATATTTTAAGCATTATTATTAAATACTGAAAGAGGTGTTCTATCTCTTTTACAATCGTCTAGATAGCGGCTATTTAATGCATCAAAAATTTCATTAATTTTATTTACAAAATGTGCTGTATTGGATGCAGTTTTTGTAGTTAATTGTTTGCTATCATTTAATGTTTTTACAGTTGAAGCTACGGAATGGGAGAATATTTGGGCTGCATGTAAAACTTTGATTTTCTGAAAAGTATTAAGACGAATATGTTTTTCTGTTATTCTTAATAAACTTCGATTCGTAGTACTATTTTGATCAATACACAAAACAGGCTTGTTTTCTACACCAAATATAAAATGTATTTTTCATTAAAAAAATTGTTTCTTAGACTCTTGAACATCTTTTTTTACATTAAAATCCACCCCTTTCTTCAGACACATTTCATCTACTAACAAGGCACATATTGTTTCGTTCTCACTCATTACATTTGCTTTAATTTTTAGCTTTTTAGTTATTAATGATTTAATACCAGGTTGAATATTAACAACGGTCAACCATTCTTGAATCGTTCGAATCGATGGCAAGATGAAATATAATTTGTCACGCATAAATTTATATAGAGAAGGTGATTTGTAATCAAGTGATAATGTCAATTGCCTTTCTTCTTTCGTCCATTTGGACCTTTTTTTATGATAAATTTGCATTGTTATTAAAATTTTGACAGTAGTTGTGTTTTAAAAGAGTATCTGAAATATTGAGAGATGTTAACTTAGATTTATTTTTCACCTACTTCACTCTATAAGATTTGGCTCTCAATTTTTTATTTAAAACATCAACTTTAAAAGATAAAGATGCGATTTGTTATTTAAAAAATGCAGCACTTGGAGAAGGCATACTGATAACTCTTTCGCTAATAACAGATGCAGTAGAACTTGCTGGAGAGATTCTTGACAGTCGTGGGGATTTTATTCTGCCTTTTTTTTGTAAGTGTTAATAATTGGTAGTACTACATATTCTTCGAAAGATGTGCTTGGAACATCTAATAATAAGAAATCAATAAATAAACATATTTAAAAATTACAGGAAAATCTATACATACCAATTTTGCATCTAAATCAAGGTTATTTCAAGAAGTATGTTTTCTCGCATTTGGAGTTATTGGGCAATGTAAAATATTAGGTTTGTTTTCTACAAGAAAATTAAACCATTGGAATTTATACTCAAAATGTTACTTAATAAATTGCCATCTAAATATGACAACACTCTTTTACGAACGCCGCTTGTTGTAGGTAAGGGTTCATCTTTATTTTCAGTTCCGCTTTCTAAAATTGTTTAACATTGTTCAAACTAATTTAAATAATAACGCTAAAATGCAACAACATTTAAACGTACAACTTTTATTTGAATTACGTTTTGATAAATTAACCCCAGAAGAATACCCCCGGTAGAATTATTATTCTATATAAATTCTGTTTCTAATAAATACATAAGGTAAGAAGAGTTATCTCGTTGTAAAATGACAAATAAATTTTATTTAAAGTATGGTAACATGAATTATCAAAGAAAATACATGTTAAGATAATTAATTCTGTATATACATAATACTAGATTTAACGATTCTACATGAGTCTTTTTTCTAAATTACTGTGGAATATAATATAAAATTTAATAATATGTAATACATACATCTACAATGACTGCATTTTTTGACATTATAAATATATGCATGATGTATTAGTCGATTTAAGGTCTAATTTGATTTAAGCAAAAATAAATAGAATCTTACCTTTGCAATATATTTTGGTGCACTATTTTTTCTTAAAACTTTCCTCGGTCAAAAAATGCTTTTCACACAACACTTTATTATTTAATTCCAAGTCGTCTAAACTCCAAATAGTAATGTTACCACAGTTTTTTCCACACACTTAAAGCTTGTCTATTTTTAATAGAAAATTAAAAAAACCTTAAATGTTTATCTTTCTTCGCATTTCCCTTACAATCAAAATAACAGCATAAATAAGTTTTCGGGCGCATTGTGAAAACCGCTCGCTGTTTCGTTCTATCAGAGATCATACTCGTCGCTCGATCTAAACTCAACTAAGAATTCCTGGAGAAAATTATTAGTTACGCTTGCTCTGCCATCTATCCCTCGCCAACTTTTTACGACACAAAATCTTATACGGAGGTGCGCCTCTTAAAGAACTTTTTACTCAATGATATTAATTATATATTGAGGTATATTTTTGTGGTGCTAAAGTCACCAAAGTAAACCATTGTTATTATTTTTTTAATATTTTTTTTGTGAAAGCCGTAAAGGTTTCACGCATTGAGTTAGTGTCAATATTGTCTTATTTAGTGAGCAGTTTCATCAAGGTGAAAACTTGAAAATCTAAAAAACTTTAAAAAAACGATGGTTTTCAGATTGACTATCATAGTCAGTTTATCGACTGATACATTGAGGTAAATTTCGGTAATATGTCTGTCTGTCTCATTGTCAATCGTCGTTTACGAAAACATTTTTGTTTACGGGTTTTTTACCACAAATTTAATGTTATGTTTATTTGACGTGATTCCTGTTTATTGAGTGTAAAACCGTCTATAAACAATAGCTAATCTGTTTTTGTACGTATTCTGTTAAGCTTTATTCTATGTATACTTGTTTTTTCTGAACCAATTTTTCATTGGTTTTCTATACAGTAACAAAATTGCTTCATTCATTTTGTATTCAAGTAATAAATGTGTTGATAGCTAGGTTCAACATTGTTTAGGAACAGTTGAAGACCACACTTTATCGGATTTTCATCTTCGTTGAAGAGTAAAGTAAATAAGGGGATATCACTTCCATAGTGACTACACTTTCTTTTGCAATAGTTTATTCAGATATTGTCAACTTTTATACAGAGTGGGTCACTACTAACGAATTACTATGTACCATTAAAACGACAAATAACATTAGAAATCTTAAGCCATACATATATCAAAATTATTCAAGACCACATTTTAAAAATATTCTGGATTGTACAGGGTGCTCCAGAAACACGTACTATATCAAAGTTGGGTTCTTTTAAATAAAACATGCTGTATTTTTTTTATTTTTGAATTGTTTGATCGAAACTAATGTATGTTTTTTAACATGTCCCTATACCTACTTACGTTTCGGAGATAAATTGATTTTACCTGATTTGCAGACCCTCCAAAAAAATACAATAACTTCAAGATATGTAAGAACAAGCAACTTTTACTTACACCACCTTACTAAAAACTTTCAACATCTTTTCTGCAATATTTACTATAACTTTATGTTATACAGGGTGTTTTTAATACTACCGCACAACACTAACGACTTAAAACTTAAATAACTTGCTTAACTTAAATAGAACACTTTGTATTTCTGTACCCTATTGGAAGCTAGAACTAATTACCTTTCAGTGGGTATTTGGGTTACTAACCCCTAACTCTGATAGTTTTTGAGGTATTTTAAATTTTGCTAGTTTAACTACTTGCGATTTACTGAAATCTAAGTTACCAGTTCAGTTTTAAATATTTACTTTTAAAATATTTTTTTTAGAAAAAAAGTAGACAGAAATGTTCTTATGACTAGTATCCCGGGCTCTAAAAGTTAGTCGAATGACGATCACCGTTTACAATTTACTAATGTTTAACAATAGCAACCGTTATTTGGTACATTAAAAATTGATCACACTGTAAACATTGACAAACTTTAACCTATTAACTGATTCATATTGCTCTAATAATAAGCGGTTCGATAATTTCTAAAACCATTATTTTTAGAATTTTTTTAACAAAGTTGCAAATGTTTACATTGTGATAGATTTTTATTATAACAAAAATAATGGTTGTTGTTGTTTATGACCGGTGGGCGTGATTTGGCTGACTCTTCTTCTGTTATTTTATTAAAAAAAAATCTTTTGAGGTGAATATTTAAAGTTGAATTGACCTATACATTAAAAATAGTTAAAAGATAATGTTCATTTTACGGATATCTGACAGGTAACTTAGATTCCAGTAATTTGCAAATTGTTAAACTAGCAAATTTTAAAATATCTCTAAAACTATCAGAGTTAGAGGTTGGTAACCCTAATACCGACTCAAAGAAATTTTGTTCCAGCTTCCCACAGGCCACCCAAATATAGAGTGTTCCATTTAAGTTAAGCGAGTTATTTAAGTTTTAAGTGGTTAGTGTTATGCGATAGTATTAAAAACACCCTGTACATCATAACATTAAATTAAATATTTCAAAAAGAATGTTGAAAGCTCTTAGTAAAGTGGTGTAAGACAAAGTTGCTTGTTCTTATTTATTTTGATGTTATTGTATTTTTTTGGAGGGTTTGCAAATCAGGTAAAATCAATTTACCTTACATACGGAAGTAAGTAGGTATACATTTATGTTAACAAACATACATTATTTTTTATCGTGTAATGCTTTGTATTCTCTAAGTTACTCAATTAAGATTTATTTTTTTTTATTACACTGCAAAAAAAATTAAATCAGCACCGGTAAGCAAACAAGAATTTTTTTTATTTTGGGTAGTGGGAATGGTACATTTTAAATACAGATTAACAATACAGATACATATAATTTATTATCACAATATTTATGACATTTATCGCGCAACGTAAGATCAAAAAAAACGTTGGCGATGGCTATGAGTTCTAATATAATTATTTTAGTTGAAGATAAAAAAATGTCTAGCACTTGTGAATTAAAGTTACCACTTAACGGTAGGTATCTAACAAAAGTCGTACTCACTTTGTTTATACGGAACGCACGGTGAAACCCATTCAAAAAAAATAAAGAAAACCAATCCTTTAAACTCAGATACGGTATAATAGTTCCAAACGCCTCTGAGTAAAAATTAAATTTGAATTTCGTTATATACCAATTTCCCTACTTGAGGGAATATAAACCAAGAAAATCACTTTGCTGATAATTTAGCAAACAAGAAAATAAAAAAATTAACAAATTTTGCTTCAACAATGATGAAGCGACTTTAAATTTAGTGTTAATCGCAACAACTTTGCTACAATCAATGCCATTTCTACCTAGAGAAAACTAGCGTATTTCATATGACCTCGTTTCTAATCTACTTTTGTGCCGATTAACACAAAATTCATATTTAAAATACAAAATATATTTATATACAGGTGTTATAAAAACACAAACGTTACAATGGTAAAATACAAAAACAGAAAAAAATACAGGATGATCCATTTAAAATAACCCAACTTTGATATGGTACGTGTTTCAGGAGCCCTCAGTGGTCTCAAATAATCTCGATACATGTATGCCTTAAAATTTCTTATATTACCTGTCGTTATAATGCTACTAAATAATTCGTTGGTAGTGCCCCACCCTGTATATTGGCTATACAATTTATTTTGGTAATCAAATATCCATTTACGGTTTTATTTGCGATAAAAACACATATAGTCGAATGTCGCTGAAACTTGAAACTAAATCAGGTCTATTTTTTTCACCAAAATTCCTGTACATAATAATTGTTGTCAAATTATGTTAAAATAACTATTATATTGTTTGTTTTAGAGTTTTAAAGTTTAATAGGCCAAAATGTCATACCCGCTGAGGTAGATCACTTTTATTGTCGGCGTGTTTGATGATTTGGGCATCAATTCATTTGCAAATCTAAAAAAATTGAAAACAATGAAAGGACGATCTTTAAATTGACTGTCATAGTCATATATCGAGGTATATTTTTGTAATATGTTTGACTGTCTCATTGCCAATTTTTGTTATGAAAACATTTTTGCTTACATGTTTTTTACCACAAATTCGACGTTCTGCTCATTCGACGTCATTCCCGATTATTGAATCTAAAACCGTCCATAAACAATAGTTAATTATGTTTGTTATGTGCAGTTGTTTTTTCTGAAAAAAGTTTTTATAGGTTTTGTGTTCTTTAATCAATTTTTCTAAAATTTTTGCATTATTCATTTTGTATTTAAGTAATAAATGTGTTGATAACTTAATTTCAAAACTGAAAATATGTGTAATAATAATAATAATAATTTATTAACGGAATATCCATTTTACAAAAAAAATACAAAGATAACTAAATTAGAATTAGAATAAAAATCGACAAAAACCAAAAAAAAAATTCCTCGAAGCGTATACAATTATTTTATACCTCGAAACAATTAATATAATAGTAATACTTAAAGATAGTCTTATAATCGTGCGCTAAAACACTCAGGTGAAGAACCAAATAAATTAAACCAATTATATTTATTGAAGTTATTTGCTGTCATCATTATACGATAAATTCCTGCATTTAAGGCAAAATTTGTTTTTACTGTTTGACCTCTGAAAATCGGCTTAGCCCGAAAATCGCGGCTTCGAATGTCCAAGTAAAAAGTTAGTTGCTCAAGTAGAAGTGATGAATAAACATGTCCGTTAATTAGCTTGTGAAGGAAACATAGATCGGATATAAGTCTGAGATCATGTAGTGTACTGACATTAATAGTTGCCATAATATTGACGTATTGCCCTTTTACATGTAATTCGTCTTTTTTATACTCCATAACCCTCAAGACCTTTTTTGAACTTTTTCAATTTTATTTGAAAATTACAGGGTATATGGTGCTTAAACAGTCTAACAATACTCCGAGTTGCATCCTACAATAGAACAATACAATACTCTGGGACAGTTAATACTTAAATTACTAGCCGTACGCCAAATACAACCCCACTATCGCAATATGTTACATACATTTATGACAAGTAAATTAAAATTTAATTATCGCTCAAAAATTACACCGAGGTCCCGAACATCATTCAATTTTGCAAGTATAAACAAATCCCCACTATAACTATGGATTACGAATGACCTATGTTTACTAAAAGATATTGTATTACACTTTGATACATTCAAAGGCAATTTATTAGTTTTACACCAAGACATAAACTTGTGTAAATCATCTTGCAGATCATAACAGTCTTCAATAGCGTTTATAACTTTAAATAATTTAAGATTATCTGCAAACATCAATATATTGCTGTGTCTGACACACCTGAAGAAACCTCTATATGACTTAATTCATAGTTATTAATATTAACTATTTGAAACCTATTATATAAAAGAACTAATCTAGTTTACAATGCCGTTTTTGTTTGGGTGTTTGATAATTTTGGCATCAATTCATTCGCTATAAATATTTTTTGTGTAAAACGTAAAAGTTTCACGCCTTGAATTAGAGGGTAAAATTGACCGGTATATAAGACATAATAATTGTTTTATAGCTATAAATATTTTTTTTGTGTAAAGCGTGAATGTTTCACGCCTCGAGTTAGCGTTAAAATTGACCGGTATAAAGGCTGTTTCATTAAGCTTGGTACGCGGCCATATCTCAAAAACAATTGAGTATAGAAATTAAAAAAAAACGGCTATGAGAAAATCTTTTAAATTGTTTTCAAGTTCCAAATTTTACCGCCAGGAGGCGCAATTTACAATGCGAAGCATAAAATTCAACATTTCTCCAAAAATTTTCATATGAAGCTATAACTTCAATAACATTATTAGAAAGCCTGAATAATTCCGCATAAGTTTTGCCCGAGGTTCCTTGGCGTACCGACCTTAATAAGACAAGGAGAAGCTCCTGAATGTCTAATAATTTAAATGACTATATTTTCTAAACGACTTATCTGATTATAGCAAACTTAGGCATGTTTGTAAGAAAAATGTCAGTGTTTTCAAATACTGTATCCATCGGCACTCGACAGTTTTAAATAAAATTTCTAGAGGGCGCAGTTTGGAATAATAACAGTTTCTTTTTAAATTTGCCACGAAAATTCATATCATACAGTATAATTTTGATGTCATAATCGAAAATTTGATAGAGTAAAAGGGAAAACCGCAGATTGATATTTTCGCCCGTTTCGGAGTTATAGTCAAAAGATCACATTTTTCACACTTTAATTTGGTGAAATTGTTATTGCCCTAGTTCCAGGGAATTTTAGGTTTAATTTTATGGTTGTGTAGGTTTGTCACTCATTTTAGTGGTATGCAAACTACATTTAAATTAAAAACACCCCACAAATAACTTCTAATAAGGCATAGATACTGATGCTGTTTTAAAAAGTAAATTAAAATAAGTATTCATGAAACAAAAAGGTTTCCATGGAGATTAACAAATTGGAATAGGTCTTTGATTCTTTTCGAAATTTGTGCTAATCCATCAATAATGGCTTACACTAATGCCGAAGCTTACGATATGCTCGCCGTCTATTTTCAGTGTTTCGAAAATGCTCCTATTGCAGCAAGTGAATATGCTGTCAGATATCCTAAACGAAGACACTATAACAAGATGGTATTTCGACAACTAGCAGTACGTTTAAGACAAACGTCTAGTCCCTTTTAGAAGACGTCCGTCAAGGAATGAAGATAACGTGATTAACGTTCTTGCATGCGTGAAAGCGAATCAAAATTTAAGCACAAGGGAAGGATCCTTAGAAGTAGAAATAAGTCACGTTTCGGTGTTTTGAATTTTAAAAGACTTTACATTACATCCCTACCATATGGTTTTGCACAGGCGGCCGACTATTGCTATTGGTTAAAAGAGATGTGCAACGAAAATCCTCAATTCCTGTCCTTGGTTTTATGGACTGATGAAGTCACTTTTTCTAGTTGTCGTAAGTTAGATTTACATAACATACATTATTGGTCGCAAACCAATCCGCATTGGATGAGCGAAGTTGATCACTAAAACAGGTGGAGTGTAAACGTTTGGTGTAGTATTTTAAGGAACAGAATTATTGGAAAGTTTATTTTCGACGATCATTTTAATGGTGAATCATATTTGAATTTTTTAGAAAATGACTTGCTTATCCTTTTGGAAGTTAAGGTTGTCCATGTGGTATTAACATGACGGATGCCACACTTTTCGCAAAAGGTCCGTAATTTTTTAAATGTTAGTTTATAACCCAAATCGCGCTGGATTGGAAGGGGTAGTTTGTTTCCTTGGCCACTCATATCCTCCGATATAACTGCGTTAGATTTTTATTTGGGGAGCCGAATAAAAACCATTGTTTATAAAACCGACCAACCACAAGGGACGACATGATTGGGCAAATTAAACACGCTATAAATTCGATTTTACGAGCTGAAATTTAAACAGCTGTTAACAAATGTACGACAAATATTGATAATTGTATTTTGCAAAATGATAATAATAATAATAATAATAATAATAATGTTTACTACCCAACAGGCAAGAAGCCCAATTACAGAGTAATACTTACAAATAATTCAACTATAATTTAAGTAAAATAATTGAAATAAAAGTGTATTCGTGTATATATAATATTCGTTAATGTTCTTAATATTATTTACGTTTGTCAAATTAAAATATTTTTTAAATTCTTTTAAATTGTAACAAACTTACATCAAATAAATCAATACTATCCGGTAGTCTATTGTACAATGTTGACATCTTGAAAACGGGAGCGTTTAAAATACAATTGGTATTAGGAGTAGGTACTGACAAATAACATTTTAACTTACTATGTAACGTAGGAGCTCTAATGCCAATCTTTTGTAGAATATAATGATTATCAGCTTTACCTGATAACCGTTTATGCAGATAATATGTCTTGCGCTGATTGATTGTAGGACTATCACTATAATACGTATTTAAATATTCATGCTGATGAAGAAGATAGACATTGTTTTCGCGGTAATACTTAATCTTTAAGAACCTATACCTAATATTTTCCAGCATATTTCTATATTTGTTGTACAACGGGTACCATACTATTATAGCATATTCTAACTTAGATCTTACATAACAATTAAATAGTGTTGTGAATGCTGATGACGATTGAAATTCAGATGTAGGTCTGATAACAAAAATAGAGTTTTGTTTGCACTTTTTACAACATTTGTTACATGAGTGGAGAAACTGAGTTTACTGTCAAATCACACACCCAAATCACAAACACAGTTTTTATATGATAACAGATAGTAATTTAATTTGTAGGAAGCCTTCACTGGATACACTTTTCTATTAAACGATACCACAAAGCATTTGTTGACATTCAATTTTATGTTGTTTACATCACATTAGTCCACTACACAGTTTAAGTCTCGTTGAAGCTTGTTTGCACCTTCAGTGTCGTAAATAACGTTAAATATTCTTAAGTTGTCTGCATAAAGTAGAGCTTGAGAAAACTGTATACAGTCTACTATATCATTAACGTATAACAAGAATAGTAATAGCCCCAGATTGCTTCCTTGTGGTACTCCGGATAAAGTAAGAAATTTTTGTGACTGGTAATTATTAAATGACACATAGTTATATCTGTTCCTTAAATAGTCTGCTAGTAAAAGACATAAACCAGATGACATACCATACATATCACGCATTTTTTTAATTAGTAGTATATGACTGATTCTATCAAAAGCTTTAGACATGTCAGTGTATATAACATCTACTTGCAGGGATAAATCAATCTTTTCACAAACGTATAGGCTAAAACAAGTCAGGTTGGATACTGTCGATCTATTTGGCATAAACCCATGTTGCCTTAATGAGATCTTATTTTTTATTTGGACAAATATGTGTTTGTACAATAATTTTTCAAAAATTTTTGCGGGCGTATTGATAATTGATATGGGCCTGTAGTTTTCAATTTTTGATTGACTTCCATTCTTATGTATCGGAATAATTCTCGATTCTTTCAATAGATTAGGAAAGGTACATTTATTTATGCATTGGTTATAAATATGCGTTAATGGTTCAGACAACAATTCTATATAGCCTTTATAAATATAGGCTGGAATACTATCCGGGCCTGCACAAGTACTTTTAATTTTTTTGAAGCATCAATTACTTGCGTTTTAGTTACAGGAACTAGGTTACTAATATAATTGTGCGGGAACATATCGTTTTGTAAATAATACATTTCAAATGCAGCTGTATCAAGGCGATCTTCAATATATACAGAACTAAAGTAATCTCGGAATGCATCAGCAATTGTTGTACCACTGGATATTAGTTCTTCATTTACATTGATGCCCGAATAGAACTACATGTCTTCTTTGAATTAATAAAAGACCAAAATAGTTTTGGATTTGATGTGATGTTAATGTCGCCGTTATGTATGTATTTGTTGTAAGCGGTTTTGATTTCAATTTTTAATGATTTGCGAAGAATTTTGTAGTTACTAGCGGCATGTTCAGATTTAGTTTGATGGTATGATTTCTTAAAGTGATTTTCATTTTTAATATTATTAATAATTGATGTAGTAAACCAGACTGGATATTTATTTGAACTCCTGTTTATTGGAACAAATTCATTAAAAATTTCCTTCAGTATCCGATAAACTTGTTGCAGATTACAGTTGGGGTCGCTACTTGCCATACATGTCTTCCAATCAATGTTTTCCAACTTCTATATATTGAGATGTAATCAGCTTTTCTAAAATTAAATTTTTTATAGTTTGCATTTAATCCAATTAGTTTTAGTTCCTTTAAAATTGTTAGTTTTATACTCAAGAATGGATGGTGTAACTCTTCTTTCACTAAGGGATTTTCATCTTTTATAACCAAAACAGCGTTATCTGCATTAGACAGAACTAAATCGAGAAAAGCATTTGAAGAATTTGAAATATGGTTAAACTGTCTTAGATCCATTAAATTCACTAAATTGTTAAATTCAGTAACGAACTCACAGTTATCGTTTACATATAACTGAGGGAGATTAAAATCACCAATAATTAAGACTTTATAGAAAAACAGGAATTCATTATTTACTAAATCATTGAAAAATTGTATATAATTTGTTAGAGAGAATTTAGGTGGTACATAAACAGCAATTATGTAAATGAATCCTTCCAGTAAGCAATCGGACACAAACAATATCAATATTTGGTATAGTTATAGGTATTTCAATATTTGTTGTTTCAAGAGTATTGTTTATTGCAATAAGAACACCACCACCTGTTTTTTTCTTTGTCACTTCTAAATTACGATCCTCTATAAACATTGTAATTTTTGGTAAATAGTTCCGAATCATTTACACATTCTTGTATCCATGTTTCACATAAAATTATTATATCCCATTCTGAACACAACAAGTTTGTATAAAAGTCTTTAATTTTTGTATTTAATCCTCTAACATTTTGGTAACATATTGATAAGCTAGATGTTGATAGAATACAATTTTTTAAATGGTTTAGTTTTTTAATTTGATGATTTTCGGAACACCTCGTATATAACGAATAGTAATATCTTTTTCCATATTAGATATTCTATCTTGCAATTCTTTACGTAAATTCGCCAAATGTTCCAACTGCATTGTTGTTAGATCAGAGCGTATGGAAATTTTATCATTGATAACATTAATTTTTTTGGTATTTCGAAGTACATTTAATGCTTCATCACTATTCTTGAATATAATTTTAATGGGACGAGATTTATTATTGATGCGAGATTTACCTAAACGGAATACCTTAATGTAATCTATTGAGATCGTAGAAATTTGATTAATAATATTCTTTACGTCAAAATAATCTTGTTCGTAGTTATCATTTTCATTTAGATTATACATTATCACATTATATGACCGGCGTTGACGTTCAGCTACCTCTGTAATAATTTCGTCGACTGGCATGGTGACATTTTTGCATTGATATTCAGAGCCTTTTTTTAAGAGTTCAACTTTTCTTTTTAGATCTAGTATTAATTGACGTAGATCATGGATTTCAGTTTTTTCTTTAGTACATTTATTACAATTATATGTAATACTGTCCTTCGGCATAATAAGTTGCATTTCGGTTCTGGATAATCCAGAACATGTTGTATGTATTGGCAACATACAGCTATCACAACGGAACTCTTTATCAACATTCACTTCTTTAGCACATTTAAGGCACTTATTTGTTATCGGCATATTTTAATCAATTTTGATTATTCGATTTGATGTATTATGAAATATTAAATACACGTCTCACTTGTTACACGTCTCACTCACATTTTGGAGGTCATTTTGAACATTTATAAAAGTCTTTCTATTTATCCCTTAAATACTTTAACGCCAAATGTTGTTTTTGTTGTCTTGACCTTTAAACACGCCCTAAATGTCGTTTTTTACATGATTTGGACTAGTCCTAAGCCTAGATAAAGTGTGAAGGGAGGCATGAAATATAACATAATATCAAAACTAATTGTTACTAATCCTAGCTACAAAACTCGGAAAATAATTATTTTTTCAAATTACAGTGTAAAAAATGTAATCTTTTGACAATAATTCTGAAACGGGTGAGGATACCGAACTGCCGTTTTCGCGTTTTAGGTATCTAGCAAATTTAATCTACTTTCGATTATGACATCAAAAGAAAATTGTATGATTTGAATTTTTGTGGCAATATTGAGAAAACTGTTATTATTGCAAACTGCGCCCTCTAGCAATTTTATTTAAAACTATCGAGTGCCGGTGGATACGTTATTTGAAAGTATTGACATTTCTCTTACAAACAAGTTTAAGTTTGCTGTAATCAGATAAATGATTTAGAAAATAGTCATTTAAATTATTAGACTTCGTATGGCTTCTCCTTGTCTTATTAAGTCCGGTACGCCAATAAACCCCAGACAAAGGTTATGCGGAATTATTCAAGCTTTCTAATGATGTTATTAAAGTCATAGCTCGCCTTGTCAATTGCGCCCCCTTACGGTGAAATTTGGAACTTAAAAATAATTTCCAGGATTTTTTTCATAGCCGTTTAGGTAATAAAAATTTTTTTCCCGAATTTCTATAGCCAAAAGTTCTCAAGTAGCCAGTATAAGATATAATATAGTTTATTTCAGAGTTTTAAAGTTTAATGGTGCTAAAGTGTCAAAGCCGCCGAGGCAGATAGTTTTTATTGTCAATTTTCTTCGGAGTGTTTGATAATTTGGCATCAATTCATCTGCCATTAATATTTCTTTGTGTAAAACGTACCTAAATGTTTTACCCCTTGAGTTAGCGTTTAAATTGACCGGTATATATAAGACATAATAATTATATTATAGTACTTGCTCAAATTGCAAAAAAAATTAGATAATTTATAGTATATTTACATAGTGTTTGAAAAAGTTTAATAATATTCGGTTACATCTAAGAACGTGGAAATTTCCCACCACTACCATTATTACACTTTGTATACATTTTAATGTAAATTTGTAAAATAAGCAGTACCTATTCCAAAAGCATCAAAGCAACGAGTATTCAATTGTTAACTACTAATTCATGTAGTTAAAATTCATATTTTAAAAGAACTAATTTACTTTTTTATTTAATAAGCATTTAATAAGCTAATATTTCTAATATTTATAACAAGTAAAGAACTTACAAAACGTGCAATTTTTTTCCATTGTTTATTGACAGTCACCTAATTTGTGTCAGTTAATTGACAGTGTATCGACAATCTTTAAAATGACAAGTGATACCTACAGCTATACTGATTGCAACAAACGGCAACTCATATCGACTTGGATTCAAGAATACGGGTTCTCTGAACTAGGAAAAATTGAATTTCAAGTGAAGTGCTTTTATATTTTTTCCTAAAAAATGGTCATTCTCAGAATAGGGGTCCTGGCGGAAAACAGTTTAATAAAATTTCAAAAAATACGTTTTTCTATAATTTTTGTTCTAATTTGCAAAATGTCCACCAAGATTCGGATTCTCCACATTTCTTTGAAAATATTGATATATTAGACAATAGTTTATTCCAAATATGCACATGGAATTGCATAAGGTGGTGCCTTAATGAGAACGTTTTTTAGTATTTCATTAGCTTTGGTTGTATGAGGTACGGTTGGTAAAATTTTTGGTTCGTAGAACAAGTTTGTAGAGATATTTATTTTGAAATTTTGTGCCCAAAGCTTGTAAAAGTGTATAATTAAATTTTTTTGAAAAATATTATTATGAAATGGAGCCAGGGAGTTTTTTTGTATTTTAGTAACTTCCGGTTGGAATTTTTGGTTGAAAAGATTTTGAAACGTAGAACAAATTTGTACAGAACATTTACTTTGAAATTTTGCATTTTAAGCTTGTAAAAATGTATTATAATTTTTGGGGGATGTTATGACGTCACTTTCGGTTAGGACCTCTTGGACTCATGTGCGAGATGTCCAACATTTATTTTCGTTTCCTTCACATTTTACTGAACATTTTAATATATTGTACAATATTCTATCACGAAAATGCACACGAATGATAATTTTTTTTCATAACACGGTTGACTAAAATGTATTTTTTAATATAAATTTACATTTTCCTGAACCTATAATAAAATTTAAAAACCATTTTCTGGATTAATAAAAAATTAGTAACAAATAAGTTCTTTTCTTACAGTAATTTTTGTTACATTTTTAATAATTTATCAATACAAGAAAGAATTTTGGGACAATAAAAAATAATAGTACAAGTAGTACAAGAATAATGTTTAAAAAATGCAAATTTTATTGTTTGCCAGTTTTTTAAAGCCTTTAATGAATGAACTTTGAGTTTTTTTTTGAGTACACATTTAAAAAACACCTATTGAAATTTAATTATACTTTTCTGTTGTATTTAAATAAATTGAACTAAAATGTTCTTTTTTTAGGCTACAGGCGTTATATAAGTGATGTCATTGCAATTGCTTACTTTGCCACCAGATAGAGCTTATCACATATAATCACAAAGAATATAATTTTCTGGAAAAAAAATCAAATGCAATGATATGAATTTTTTTAGGTCATTAGTTAGACAAACAATAGCCCAACAACCCTGTAAAAATCGCATGTTAATATTTTTATCTTATTTTAAAATAATGAATAAAATAACTTAAAACCCAAAAAAAGTTGAATTTGGAAAACACAAAAATATGTTTTAAAAAGTTTTTAGTAGATATAATTGAAATTTTTGTGTACGTATGTTTTTCGAAAAATTGATATCAAAATACAATTTTTTCTGGATTAATTCAAACAACACATACCAAAAGTTATTTTTTCCGATTATTTTGACATACGTTTTCAAATAAAAATAATTTGAAATTTTAGTAATCTTTCTAGAATATTTTGACGTATATTTTCAAAGAAAAATAATTTGATTGAAACTAAATATTAAGTTGGAACATAATGCTTTTTTAACATTTCTACTATTTGAAGTTATTACCTAGGTAAAACTAATTTAATTTTTTGTTTTTCCAACAATATGTACTAAATAAGTTCTTTTAAAGAGAACTTTGATGTAACTATCATTAATATTCTTACATAATATTATATACCTTAACTTTGATATCAACAGGATGTTTATTTCCATACTATCTATAACGTCTGGTATGCAAATAATAAACAAAACTTGCTTTGCACTATTGCGTTAAAATAAACTTAATACTTGATTGGTTCGTTCAAAACTTCTGCAATTAGTTAAAGACTATACTTCGTCGAATACAGTATTTTATAGTGCCGTTGAAGAATAAAATAAAAAAGTGAGTAGTTTTTTTTTAATTATTTTACGATATATTGTATTGTATACTGAATATCGTTTGATATAATCAAGCATAGTAGTTTTTTTAACTTTTAACATTAATGATTATGAATTATTAAAAATTATGATTAAACTTAAAGATTTGCGATAGTGGTTTATTCTTTGAGCGGATTTTAAACTACATTTAAAACAATGTGAAATAAAAAATCAATAGTAATGATATCTGATTTTTAACATAGTGTGATTTTGATCAATTCTAGTTTTTAAAGTTTTCATTCGACAAAATTTATGTTTTCAATATTTAATGCTAATTTTTTGAAACACGGATATGAAAATTTAAATTTTTTTTATAAACATTTTGGAATATTTACCGAAAAATATTTGTAGAAAAGTTTGAAATAACAGTAATAATGATAACGTATTGCCATAAAATTTGTTAAACAAAATTTGACATTGTCAATACAGACTACCGAAGGTATTACTGATCTTATTCTACATACACAGTGGTCCAACGAAAAGTTTGCATCAAGATTTTCGCTTTTTTTTTGTAATTGAACGCAAAAATACTCGGACACGTCAATTTTGCTTTTGAGGGGGACACATTTTAAACATATTTTTTGACCTGCGCCTTTAACCCCCTAGCGGGGGTGAGTAACAAGCCTAAATTTTAAATAAAAGGAGAAGTCGAGTGATACATCATTTGATAGAGTACAAAATTGTCTTTCTAATAATACCTTATTTGTTAAATTTTACTAAAACGGTTAATGCGAAAACGGCTTTAAAGACATTTAGCCGGTAATTTTGGTATTAATGAAAAATACAAATAAGCTTTAATTATTACGAGTGAAAACAACTGCGATCATTAGTACGTTCCAATGTTTGTTATTTTTAACGTTGCTTTGTAAAAAAAAGTAAACAAGCAGTTGAATTGATTTATTAAAACGTTACTTTAATAAATGTTGAAAATGTGACCCATTTGCTTAATCTCTTTAAAGTTTTCGCATTAACTGTTTTAGTAAAATTCAACAAATAAGATATCATTAGAAAGGCAATTTTGTGTTCTTTCAAATGATATATCACACGACTACTCTTTCCATTTAAAATTTTAGGGTTGTTAGGAGGTTAAAGGCGCATGTCAAAAAATATGTTTAAAATGTATGTTCTTTCAGGAACAACATCATCCAATTTAAAATCCGAACAATTACAAGCATTTACAAAATAATTTAACATAAAAATCACGTTCAACATACAATTATAAAACAGACTAAAGTGTATGAACTAACGTAAACAAATAACTGACAATATAGATAAATGTATACAAATTTTTTTTTTTCTATAATTGATAACATTCAAGCATTTATGCGAATAGTTAAATCTATATGAGAAATAAAAATTAGGTTAAAATTTATGTAAGTAATGTATGAAATTATAAATAATTATGTTAATTAATGTATATAGTTCGATTTAAGTTTTAATCTTTAATTTCTCAATTAGAATCAAATTTATTTTTATTTATTATTATACTTTTTTTATTTTCTTTATTAATTTACTGTAAATAATGCTTAAAATGTCTGTATCTGTTCTAAAGTTAACGTTATTACTATATAAATTTATGAAAACAATTTCAGAGATGAGACGTTTACTATAACTACGTTCGATATCTAAAATCGTAGGATGGTCAAAATTGAAGTTAAGTCTTTCATTTTTGTGGTGTACGGATAATGCTGTGTCTTCTGACTTTTTTTTACAATTATACTTATGGTTTTTTATACGGTTAACTAATTATTGTTTTGTATGTCCTATATAACAAGATGGACAGTCTAGGCAATCGATCATATAAATTAAAGAAGATTTATCTAAAGTCTTCGTCTTATCTTTTAATTTAGAAAACACAGTATTATATAAAGTATTATGATTATAAAGTACTATTTTAATTTCTTGATGTTTTAAATGTTAATTAATTTTTGACTTAAACCAGGAATGTTTATGAGTTTTTTATATACTATTGTATATGGAGGTGTCAATATATTATTAGGAATAGTGTTCGTTGGTATATTAGAGTATAAAATTAGTTTTATTAGTTTTGTAGAATAGTTATTCTTTTTAGTATTCTGTGAAAGAGTGTTAAGTTTTTATTATGGAACTGGATGTTACTTAATTCTATAATTTTTGTATGAATAGATTTAATAGTATTAATTTTTGTTTAAATGGATGCTTTGAATAGTAGTTTACTAATCTATTAGATGCCATAGGTTTTATATACCAACCTGTTAATAATTTGTTAGTTTTCTTATCATTTAAGAATGGAATTTTACCATTAATTTCTTTCAATTTAATGTAGATTCAATCTCTGATTTTTGAATGCAAGTAATTACATCATCTATATACGAAAATGTGAAAACTGAGTTGAAATGACTAAATTAACTAAAATAGGAGAAGCTGGATTTCCCATGGCTGAATCAAATATTTGTCTATATTGACAGTTATCAAACGCGAAGTAAATAGAGTCAAACAAAAAGGATAAAATATCTGAAAATTCGTTTAAATTGAAAGTTGTGAAACTACTAATATCCTTCCAATATTTTTAAATTAAACTAATCACTAAATTCTTAGATATATTCATAAATAACGAAACTACATCAAATGATATAAGACAATAATCGATAGGTATCAATGTATTATTTAATCTATTAACTAATTCATACAAATTTTTTATACTGAAATTAAACATATATGAAACATTATTGAGTATGGACGTTATAAATTTAGACAACTCGAAAGTGGGAGCACCTACACATGAGGCAATAGGTCTAAGTGGATAGTTATTTTTATGAATTGTGACTAATACTTATAATTTGGGTAGAACACTGTTATAAGTGATAAAATTTTTATAAATAATATTGTCTATATGGCCATTATTCAGTAAAGATTTACATATTAAATTATTTTTATTTTGAATTCTATTTGTGAGATCTATGTAAATTTTTTGTAAACATTAGTGCCATTCAATAAAACCATAATTTTATTATTATAGTCAATTTTATTAAAAATAGCAGTGGCATTGCCTTTGTCAGATTTAATAATTAAAATATCTTTATTCTTATTTAAAAAGTTTTTGTATTTTCTATGTACTTATTAATAATGAAATCTGGATTTGAATTCGTAGAGTTTTTTTTTTTTCATTTAAGAAGTTGGTAATCATATTAACCACTTGACAACGTATTTCATCTTTAGAATCACGTGAATGTGTAGTGAGTATATCTTCACAATCTTTAATTACATTAATAATAGGAAGATTAATTTTATTCGGATACGAGAAACAAAATTTTGGGCTTAGTGACAAGCATTGAGTTACATAATTAGGTAAAATTATGTTACTCATATTATATATGCAACTAGTTTCCCAAAATTGAATTAGTTCATATTGTAACATCCAGTTCCATAATAAAAAACTTAACACTCTTTCACACAAAACTAAAAACAAATAACTATCCTACAAAACTAACAAAACTAATTTTATACTCTAATATACCAACGAACACTATTCCTCATAATATATTAACACCTCCACCTACAATAGTATATAAAAAACTCATAAACATTCCTGATTTAAGTCAAAAATTAATTAACATTCTAAAACGTCAAGAAATTAAAATAGTACTTTATAATCATAATACTTTATATAATACTGTGTTTTCTAAATTAAAAGATAAGACGAAGACTTTAGATAAATCTTCTTTAATTTATATGATCGATTGCCCAGACTGTCCATCTTGTTATATAGGACATATAAAACAATAATTAGTTAACCGTATAAAAAACCATAAGTATAATTGTAAAAAAAAGTCAGAAGACACAGCATTATCCGTACACCACAAAAATGAAGGACATAACTTCAATTTTGACCATCCTACGATTTTAGATATCGAACGTAATTATAGTAAACGTCTCATCTCTGAAATGGTTTTTATAAATTTATATAGTATTAACGTTAATTTTAGAACTGATACAAACAATTTAAGCATTATTTCCAGTAATTTAATAAAGAAAATTAAAAAAGTATAATAATAAAAATAAAAATAAATTTGATTCTAATTGAGAAATTAAAGATTAAAACTTAAATCGAACTATATACATTAATTGACATAATTATTTATAATTTCATACATTACTTACATAAATTTTAACGTAATTTTTATTTCTCAAATAGATTTAACTATTCGCATAAATCCTTGAATGTTATCAATCATAAAAAATTTTATACATTTTTCGATATTGGCAGTTATTTGTTTACGTTAGTTCATACACTTAACTCTGTTTTATAATTGTACGTTGAACGTGTTTTTTATGTTAAATTATTTTGTAAATGCCTGTAATTGTTCGGACTTTAAATTGAATGATGTTGTTTCTAAAAGAAAAAACAAAGCACAAAAAGAACTAGTATTTTGTAAGTATTTTAAATAGCTTTATCAGTTTCTTATAAATAATTTTAATGGTGTAATTGTACTAATAAAAAATTGTTGTACCTAATAAAAAATTTAGACGTCCCGATGAAGACAACACACCTAGTTGTCGAAACGTCGACTATAGAATAATTTAGTTCTTTAGTTATACATCCAGCTCGTATGGAAGGCCTTCTATGTAAAGAAACTACTACAAATTAAAAATAATAAGATAACAAGATAATAACAAATTTAGCTAGACACCACTAAAAAATTTCAACACTCTCTAATACTCGCAATTTAGTAGATGGTTTTTTAGTTTAATTTTGAAAGTTGAAAATTTTAAAGCAATTATAATATATTCTTTTTTTAAATTGAGTAGATGGGTGTGTTGGAATACTCAAACTATTAGTGTTCGGGTATCCATACAATTGTATCTCTCTATTCAGCATCTACTGCCCAAACGTGAGGATATGCCTTTATTTGTTTCTGTCCTATGCTACGTTCATCCATCACCTTCCTGCCACTTTCCTGATGTCATCGTACCATCTTAGTATGGGTTTTGTTTTTCTCCCCATGGTTACCATTCAGTCGTTTTTCTGGTCTATTTCTTCTACTCCATCCTCGCTACATGACCTGCTCATCTGCACTTTGCTTGTATTATTTTGTTTTTGACATCTTCCATTTTGGTTCGTTCTCTAATCCATTTTACCGACTTTTCATCTATCAGTTTTATGTTGAAGATCGCTCTTTCCATGTGTCGTTGGGTAATTTGCATTTTACTCATAGTTTTCTTTGTTATTGCCTATGTTTCAACTCCGTATAACAAAACCGGTCTTACACATTGGTTTAGTAGTTTTATTTTCATATGTACCTTAAATCTGTTTTTTTACTCTCTAATATATGTTTCAACCTTTCGTAAGCAGTCTATGCGAGTCTTATGCTTCTGTTTACATCTGCCGTTTGCATGTTTCTGTCTACTCGTAGGTTTTGTCCCAGGTATATTGTTCCAAATAAATAAACAGCATTCTTTTATTAAATTAAAAGCGTATCTATTTTCTGCAATATCTTTGTTTTTATGGCCCATTACCATTAGCAATACATTTTATTCAAAAAACGAGAAGCAATGATAAAATTAAATGAAAAAAGTTTTTGAATATAAAATTGTTGCAAGTAAACAAAAACTTCAATTTAAGTAGAAGTAAATCTATTTTCTGTAATATGCTAGCAAAACATATGCGTTATGACGTCGGTCAGTATTAGCCATCCTACACTTCATACACAACAACGACAGCCTTAAATTAGTACTACATATTTAATAATCAATGTGTTAAATGTTTGAGTGACTACTTACTTAAGAATATTAAACTGTGATCCACTTGATACGCGGATAATTTAAATAAAAAAATATATATGGCTTAATTCTTTATTGTTTTTTTTTGACGATTATAACTTCATTGATTAATATAAGTTTTGCGACATCTAGTGTCGACTCGTGTTAGCCATCACGTACGCAAATGGTTCCCATTAAGCAACTTTGTCGACAGGTAAGTAAAAGCAGTTGTACCCTCCTGTGGGGAATATAATTGACAACAAGCATTGGTACAATAGTGAAATTACACTCGAGTTCTCTCACTCCTGAAGAGTCCCAAAAAGGACGAAACAGCTGTCAAGTGATTCTCGGTGTTTGTTTGCTATTGTACAACCTCTTGCGAACTTACAGCAGGAGATTCGAGATTTTCATTTTATACTAACGCTTATGTTGGCTATAATTATCGAAGGATCAACTTATGTAACTGTTTTCACTTACCTGTCGACAAAGTTGCTTAATTCATTGATTACTTTAAGCTAATATTAATAATTAATAATTTTACATAATAAGACATTTTTCGGTATTTATTGTCTAAGAGGGAGGTTTCAAACTTTATCTAACATTATTTTTAATAAGTATATGAGTATGAAATATTAAATATCAAGCGTAATACAATCGATTTTAACCTTCAAGTTTAGCAGATTATACATTTTAGTTGCTACTGTAGGTTTTTCCGCCAATGTTAATACAGATGGGAATCGAGACAGAAAATTGTCTATGGACTCTATTGTTAAAAAAAACTCGACATTTTATCGCATTGAAAGCACGAGTATGGTACGGTCTATATCAGTAACCAAAAATAGAACTTTAATTTTTTGTTTGAATTGATTCATTATTTGCAATTCTCATCAAACAAAATTCTGTTTAATGGCCGATTGCACCAATACCATTTAAATACATTAGTTAAAATAATAGCAACGATTTTGTTTTTAAGCATTGCTTAAGTTTAAGTCGGGTTGGTGGAATGGACCATACATTTAATAATCATTGCTTAAGTGCAATTATCGATAAAATTTCTATTTTTTTTATAATAATGCATTTTCAAGTGACGTTACAATTAGCTGCTTGCGGACGACTTTGTACGGTTCGAAACGGACGTTCAGTAAATTTTGAGAAATAAGTGGTAACAATTGTATTAAAGCGTAAGTAATGGTCCTACTTTTTATTAGAACCAATAAAACTAGCATTATTACAATTTTTTTAATACAGAGTGGGGCACTACCAACGAATTATTCTGTAGCACTAAAACGACAAATAATGTAAAATATATTAAGGCATACAAATATTGAGATTATTTGAAACCAAAATTTAAAAATATTTTTGATTGTACAGGGTGCTCCAGAAACACGTACCATATCAAAGTTAGGTTATTTAAATGGAACACTCTGTTTTTTTTTCTATTTTTAAATTTTACGATAAAATATTATGTATGTTCTTTAACGTGTTTCTATACCTACTTACTTTCGTTCCTGAGATAAATCGATTTTACCAAATTTTCAGACCCTCCAAAAAAATGATAAATAAAAACAAACTACTTTGTTTTACACCACCTTACTCAGAGCCTTCAACATTTCTTTTGCAATATTTACTATGATGTTATGATGTACAGGGTGTTTTAAATACTACCGCATAACGCTAACGACTTAAACCTTAAATAACTTGCTTAACTTAAATGGAACTCACTGCATTTATGTAGCCTGTTGAAATCTTGAACTAGTTACATTTCAATCAGTATTAGGGATTCCAACTTCTAACTCTGAAAGTTTTCGAGATATTTTAAAATTTGCAGTTTAACAAGTTCCAATTTACTGGAATCTAAGGTACTTATGATATACCAGTAAAATAAACATTATCTTTCAACCATTTTTAATGTACAGGCTAATTCAGCTTTAAATATTAACCTTAATTTTTTTTTTTTAGAACAATGTAATAGAAATGTGCTCATGACTTATCCTGGGCACTAAGAGTCAGTCGGATCACGCCCACCTGTCACAAACAAGAGCAACCGTTATTAATTTCAGCAAAAATCGATGCCACTATAAGAGATGATCGTACTACTATTAGAACGACTTGTATCACATGGTTAGTTAGCAAGTTAAAGTTTGTCGATGTTTACAGTGTGATCAATTTCTTTTGTACCAAATAACGGTTGCTGTTGTTAAACATCAGTAAATTGTGACCGGTGAGTGTAATTCGACTGACTCTTGCAGCCGGGATACTAGTCATAAGCACATTTCTGTTTATTTTTCTGAAATAAAATAAATATTTTTAAGGTAAATATTTAAAACTGAAAGTTACAAGATAATGTTCATATTACGGATATTTCACAGGTAACTTAGATTTCAGTACATCGTAAATTGTAAAACTATCAAATTTTAAAATATCTTGAAAACTATCAGAGTTAGGGGTTGGTAACCCTAATACCGACTGAAAGGTAATTATTTTCAGCATTTAACAGGCTACATAAATGTAGAGTGTTCTATTTAAGTTAAGCAAGTTATATAAGTTTTAAGCCGTTAGTGTTATGCGGTAATATTAAAAACACCCTGTACATCATACCATAATAGTACATATTGCAAAAAAAATGTCAAAGACTATTAGTAAGGTAGTATAAGTCAAAGTTGTTTGTTATTATTTATGTTGAAGTTATAGAATTTTTCTGAAGGGTCTGCAAATCAGGTAAAATCGATTTGTCTCCCAAACGGAAGTAAGTAGGTATAGAAACATATTAAAGAACATACATTGTTTTTTATCGTACAATTTAAAAATAGAAAAAATACAGGGTGTTCTATTTAAAATAACCCAACTTTTATTGGTACGTGTTTCTGGAGAACCCTGTACAATCCAAAATATTTTTAAAATGTGGTTTTAAATATAAATGCCTTAAAATTTTAACATTATTTGTCGTTTTAACGATACAGAATAATTCGTTGGTAGTGCCCCACCCTGTATATTCCACATTAATAAATTTAAATATCTACTCACTTAACATAAACTATAAATTTACTCTTTCAATATTTAAAAACACTTTGGTCCAAAAAATTTTGTAACCTCACACATACGTTTTAGAGCACACGTTTTAGTTGTCTGCAATCAGCTGTTTTGGCGGCGTAGTCGTGAAGTACTTGGAAATGCCTAATGCTTCAAAAATGATTACAAAACATCTGATTAAATTTTTAATAGTAATTGTCCTAACAACGCAGAATATTTTGTTAAGCAGGAGAAACAGTAATAAAATTATATGAAAGAAGACTAAAAGCTAAACATACCAACCTTTACCCTCCTTAGTATTCATATGTAATAATATTAATTAAGTGTGTAGACATTATAGAAAAATATAAAAACATAAAACATAACAGCACACGTTTTGCATGACGACATATAATGGACCGTCCAAGCACCAATCAAGACCATAAAGAAAAAAAACTCGGTTATCGTTGGTATGATTAATCCTTCGATACAAAATGTATTAAAGTTACGGTTGAATTGAACCCAATTTTACACGACTGTTCCTAAGTCAGTTCGAAATCATATACATAGAGATGTTTAAACTTTAACGCATCCTCAGTGGCGTGATGGTAGAACTCGATTTCAGTGATGTTTCATCTGGAGCAGGTATTTATAATCCTGGTATTAACATTTGACTGCTCATATGCATATTATTGCCTATTATCATAACTCAAGACTGACTAATCTTCGATGTTAGGTTTAGTCTTAGTATTTTTAAGCACTGGATGCCAAATTCTGTTAATACAGAACTTCTTTTCAGTTGAAAACCGGTTTTTGTAAATTTCAATGGCTTTCACGTTTAGCCAAATATAGAAGTAAGTTGTTGGCGATAGCACTTTCGTTTTGCCAACTTGTATAAGTGGTTTTCCGGAAAAAAAGGCATTGATGCGGACGACAGTTTTTTTTTGTTTCTGTTTCTCTTATTGTCATTTTTTGCAATATAGAATTTTATATGTAATAAATCAACTGTTACGTTTGGTTACTTTGATGGATTATACATAATTTGTACCATAAACGTACCTAGACCGGTTGTATATTTTGGTCTAAAGTCGTATTAGTTAGTACATCTCTAATAACGAACATGAATACTTAACCTTAGTAACAACTTAAACAATGACTGACTATCGACAATTTAGATTGTTACTAGTAGTCCGACTATGAATACGACTGTCGATATTTATTTTTCTTTCCGATTTTTCAAAATGTTATTATTCTTGTGGCCTGTGCAACGATATCGTTTGTATGTACCATGCAAGATGGCCAATACTGACCAAAGTAATGCCGCACCGCTACTATAATTACGATTCGATCACTGTGCCAACACTCATGGTGATGACTCACGGATAACAAAGACATTTTTACTAAGAAATTGCAGAAAATAGATATGCTTTATTTTAACAACAATTTTACATTACAAAACTGTTTTCATATCATTACATCACTTCTAGATGTGTTTGTACGCACAACACACCAATTGATTCGGGCAATTACTTTTTTCTAGCAAGTAGGGCTTTGGACACTTTGGGTTGCACTTAGCCCCCAATGCAGTGCAATTGTACAGTGCTGCAATTGAAATATATATTTAATAGAATATTTTACCTAAGTTGTACTTTACCATTGCACACCACAAATACTATCAGAGTCACTAACAGTTGAAGTAGTCGTTTTGGGTACATTTTATAAACAACTATAAAAAATTCAAAATCTTGTTGGGTTTATATAGGTATAGTCGGTCACGTGTATTTCACAATCGATATTAACGATTCCGTAATAAAAAAAATAGTTGTACTTAAGCAAGTTTTATGTTATTTTTATGACCCGGTGTATTTTTAAAATTAGCGGAAAAATTTTACAATTATAACTAAAACTATGCAAAACGTGCAAGGTTAAAATTGATTGTCGAAGTTCAATATTTCATATGCATCTACTTCTTAAAAGAATTATATTGATGAATCCAATTTTCTAGTTGTGAACATACAAAAAGTTTCACTTCATAGTCGTACAGATACTTCCCGCTTAGACGAAAAATGCCGTTTACAAGACTTATTTGTAAAATATTATGACGTGATAACATTATAATATTAGCTTTACTTAATCAATAAAGTTATAACTGCAAAAAAAAAATTTTAACGCGTTATTTTTCGGACTAAGTACATGTAGAATATCTATGTCATATTCGTTTCAAGTCATGTGAAATATTGTATTATATTAATGCTTAATTCTACATATTTAAAAACTAAAATTACATATTATATTAAACAATTGAAATATAAACTAAATAAATTAATCTTTTTCTGTAACAATATGATACGCACAGTATTTCTCTTTGTCTTACTTTATTATGATCAGTGGCTTCAATTCGGTTTTCTCGTATTTTGATTGTCCGTACATTAATGCTTACATTGCTGCATACAGGATGAAATGGTTTTTCCGAAAATGTAAATTTTGAGCCCCATTGCCATCTAAAATTTTCAAGTTGCCCCCTGTTGCGCCGCCACTGGTAGAGATAGAAAAGGTAGATTTGTACTAAAAATAGGAATTTAAAAATAAAAAATTGATCTGTCCGAGAAAAATTGCATAAAAATAAGGATAATGAATTTTATTCCATACTTTACACTCACACTGTATATTTGAAGTCGATTTTCAAGTCATTATGAAATTCAAGAATATAATAACAATCTAACATAGTAATTCGATTTGAAAAGAATAGAAGAATAAGTCAAACACAAATTTATATTGTAGCTTAGATAGACCCTGCAACTTTTGCATTTAACATTTATCTATATGGTTAGTGAGTAAATGGCAGAGAGCGTACATCGATCAATTACGCAATGTTTTTTGATTGTTTCTCCTCGGTTAGTATCAATTGCTAATAATAATTATTAGTAATAAAAATAGTGTATAGATGGAATAAAAATGTGCGTAGCATTAAAAACCTTTTCAAATCTGTAATACGAATAATGAAATATACGGTCCTTTAGCAGTCATTAAAAAAAATTGAAGTAATAATCGACCTGCATAACACCTGTTTTTATTGTTCATTATGCATTTTATAGTATTTTCTTAATAATAAATACGGCCATGGATTTTTATGACCCTTTTGTTTAAATTCAACCTTGTTTATACTTGATAATTTGCTCAGAAAAATTTGAATTTTTATTACGAACCTGGATATTTTTTGCACATAACAAGAATTGCGTATTGTTTAATTTCTATAAACAAGAGATAACTTTAAAAACTAGTTTTAAGTTTTACTGATCGTTTGGAATGGGAAATAATAATAATTGTTTCAAATGTTTGTTTCATGGCCTATACTTGATTTTAAAATACGCAGCATTTATTGTCTTAAACCAAAATTATTACACATCATTAAAGCCAGAAAAACAAATTCATTATAAAATCCAATAATATCTAAGTATTTTAAAAAATCAAGTTTCTAATACTAACTGAGGACTATGATTAGGTAATTGTTTTCTCTGAAAAATAATTTGGATTTATTTTAACCAAACAAAAGCAACTTGTTTCAAAAATGTTTTCATAACTTTACAACATAAATAATTTGTACAACTGTGGGACGGAAAGTGCTTTAATTAGTCCAATATTTTTGATGTAGTTTAGAATTTGACTTAAAATTCTTACAAATTATATTGAAAACCGTTCACACCAGAACGAAGTTTATTATCAATGTTTGTAATTTCATCGCAACTGCAATGTACAGGATGAAAATTGTAGTTTTTAAAATATTCTAATAAAGCAAGTGCAATGGTCGTAGAATTTTTGTATTATCAAATACTCTAATAAATAAACTGTTTTAAAATTTGTTAAATTTTTTTTTATTTTTTCATAAGTATGTATCAAATTATTTTCTACTATTGAATGATATCGAAAGTATAGTTATAATAATGTTTCTAATAAATAAATACCAAGAATTTTGTTTACAATTTTCAAATTGTCACACAATCCAAAATAAATTTTCTCTTTACAGGAAGATATGAGATTATGTGGTAAATCCTTCTCGGAACACAATGATGAGATTATTCACCCCGAATTTCTTTTTCTCGAATTTAAAAACCATTTTCTTTATGATTCATGTCATCTCTTCTTCTCAGTGGATTCCGAGACATAAACAATTTTTGGAGGAAAAGATGCTACCAAACTTGGAAATTTTCATTGCCTATTCCCAGAACTGATTGACCCATGTCATATAAAGAATATGCCCTTGCGAGGAGATAGATGAAGTGTTTTCTATTATTTTTATTCTTATACGTATACGTATACGTTATCTATACTTTTATAATATTTGAATGCTTTTGTTTATTTGTATCTTGATAACTTTATGTTTCCTTGAAAATAAAATTATTCCAACTCGTTTTTTTAAATAATAATTTAATTTAGGTAGACACTGAGTTATTCTTACCGGTCCAAATTAAATTAAATTAAAAAAAAATGTACTTTAGATAGAGCTAAATAAGTATTTAAAATGACATTAGGATCCATAATTAATGTATTGGTTATTTAATATATATATAAAACAATAACTCTTGCAATTACCAATACTTATATAATAATATACTTTATTAATATATGACTATAGTTTTGACGTTATAAATTTTACCGTCATTGTCAGATAATACTTTCAAATGTGACATTAATATGATATTTAATTCTAAATAATCGAACTAACATAAAACATCTTAACTATGATTATTGTGTAAAATTTCTGAATTTGGTTCAACTTTAGCAATCATTATATTTAAAAATCAGATCTTCAAATTTGGTTTGATTATTAAGAATAATTTTAGGATTAGTAGTTTTAATGTAAATAATTTCTAAAATATCTAAAATCTGTTTATTATAACTAATAATTTCGACAGGATGTATTAAGGTTTGATATTCATGTACATGTCTATTTACTATTGGTCTAATTGGATGATTAAGTTTATGTATTTTAGGTAAAACATGTAATTCTGGAATTCTTATTTAAGCGTAATTTGAGGTATCTCACTTCTCTAATTCCTATTAAAGAAGATTCCAAAAAAAGATTTTTATCTATCCGCTACATTCCAGAATTTGTTAGTTTGGTAAAGAATATTAATAAACTTTCTGAATTCAAATTAGTTTTTAAAGCTCTAAAACTCTTTGTAATATTTTTTACAAAAATCTTCTTATAATAATTTAAATTCAAGTGGTATATACAAACTTACATGCTCGTTCAAAAAGTATATATTGGTAAAACTACTAGAAGTTTTAGTATAAGGTTATGTGAACATTTAAGAAATATTAAAAATATAAATAGACTCTAATAATCTTTCTTCAGTTAAATCAACCTTTGCTGAACTTGTTATTGAAAATAGACATGTACATAAAAATCAAACCTTAATACATCCTTTCCAAATTAATAGTTATAATAAACAGATTTTAGATATTTTAGAAATTATTTACATTAAAACTACTAACCAACAGAAAACCACCAAAAACTGCACCAAAAATTTAACTCGGACACGTGTTTCAACAGCTAAGCTGTTATCATCAGCGATACCGATACTAAAAATAAAAACAACGGGAAGCTTATATATACTATCTGCTTATCACGCATCGTTAAACTTAACAGAGAAATGGCGAACGAGTGCGAGATTCCAAAAGAAAAAGCTTGTTTGATTCTTAAACAGAATAATTATTGTTCCTATAAATGTGTATTAGCAATACTTTATATTTTGGGAATTTGAACCGACGAATTGAGTTTGTTAGATGGTTAAGTAAGGGAATCGAACGTATGTGCTTTCAGTAAATATTTGGTGCGAAATTATTGACACTATAATTGTTGCGTATGATGCAGGACTGCGGATTTTCAAAAACTGCAATCACACTTTTTTCACTAGATTTCGTAGCATCTAGTTGCATAAACAAAAAATTGATGTCACTTTGCGGTGGCCAACAAACCAAACAAAAGAAGAGTATAAACACTCAAAAATGATTTAATTTGCACTTAAGCTATTGTACATAAAAAGAAAAGTGAGTGTGTCTTGCGGGTTTTAACACAGCATTCTCATCGAGAGGTGAACGTTGCACCTCCAGGTATAAGGATTCCGGAATAAACCAAAAACCAGCGACACATTGCTAACTACAAATATATAAAAAATGTCGTTCTTGACATGTCCCCGACCTTGAAAGGCAAGACTTTCAAAAAAAGAGAGAGGGCTAACTAAACCTAACTAACTACACAATCTTAGAAATACGAAAGTTATACAGATAGAGTCTGTACTAAAACTAAACAATTGCTACTTGTTAGCACTAACTTTAACTTATTGGGAACGGGCAAATTCTGAGAAAGGTTCGGCTCACTTCACCCGACACTGTGCGTATGGACTTCACACCATCACTACCATGATATAGTTTTAGAATTCGTTCAAGTTTCCAGTTTAGTGGAGGAAGATTATTTCCTTTAAGAAGCACTAGCGCACCCTCTTGTAGATCCGATGAGTTGGCTTTCCACTTTGTGCATTGTTGAAGCGTGGAAACATATTCTTTGCTCCAACGTTTCCATATACGTTGGTGCAACTGTTGGATACGTTGGTAGCACGTGAGTCTCGACACCTTCAGTTCTTTGACGTCCGGATCCGGCAAGGATGTTAGAGATTTTTTAATGAGAAAATGAGACGGAGTTAGGGGCTGAAGATCATTAGGATTGGGAGAGAGAGGAGACAGTAGGCGGGAGTTAAAAGTTGCCTCGACTTGAACAAGCAAAGTGACAAACACATCGTACGTTAAAATTTCATTGCCCACGGTTTGCTTAATATGATGTTTAGCCGATTTAATTTCGGCCTCCCATATAAACCTCCTAAATGAGAACTATGTTCGGGCATAAAATGCCATTCAGTGCCCTCACTAACAAAGGCGTCACATAGGGACGACGAATCTTTCTTAAGAAAGGTGGCTAACTCTTTAAGAATAGAATCCTGAAAAGTTAGTTCCGTTTTCCGAGTATATACGCAAAGGTTTACCCCTGCAAGATACAAACCGGCCTAAAGTCATGATAAAGGCTTCAGCAGATAAATTCTAGTGACTAGTTCCAAATCCACAGCCTTGGTGGCAAAACAAATAAACAAACACAAGTATAACTTTACTCTTTCTAGGCAATTCATAGTAGAATAGATGGTGATTTGTATTGGAAAGACCAGTAATCTTTTTTGGATAGCCATAAAAGACCGTGTCACCAAAGAACTGAAAATTTTAGAGTTTGAGAAAAGATACCTTTTGATAGTAAATCAGCGATTGGTGGGTACATGTTTCCAATTACAGTGAGAAGTGCGTTCTTGAATACTGAAAACTCGATTGCAAATAAACGTTTGAAGAGGCTTGGTTTGGTCTTTAACCAACTAAGCACTATGGTTGAATCTGACCATAAATATGTGAAAGATATTGGCATGTGCATAGCTTTAATCACCTGCTCCATTATCTTAGAGAGTAAAGCAGCTGAGCGAAGTTTGAGTCTCGGACTTGTAGTAGGTTTTAAAGATGCAACCTTTGATTTTGAGCACAAGAGGAGTGAATGAAGTTGACCAAATTGGTCAACAGATCTGACATATATGCAACTCCCGTACGCGTTCATTGATGTATCGCAGAATCTATGAAGCTGCACGTCAATTGCATTTTTACAAGAAACGTGCCGTGAAACTATTAGTTCGTTGAGAACTATTAGATCATTGCGATATGAGCCCCATTTTAGCAGAACGCTGTCGTCCCATGACAATTTTTCCAACCACAACTGTCGAAGAAGAATTTTTGCACCAATTGTGCAAGGAGATAGCAGCCCCAACGGATCAAGTATCTGAACAATCTCAGATAGCATAGACCTTTTTGTTACTTTCTTAGCAGTTAATGGAGGTACTGTAAAAACGAAAGTATCTGACTGGAAACACCAACTGACGCGAAGAGTATTAGTGCGGTCATGCAATCCGAATTTAAAAATTCCTAGATGCAATTCTGAATTAGGTAGGCCGGTAAGAATATTGGGGTCATTGGAGATCCACTTGCTAAGATGGGAACAACCTTTTTGTAAAACACGTGCAATTTCCAAACATATCTCTCGAGCGTCGGCAAAATTGTCTGCTCCAGTCAGAAGATTATCAACATAGAAGTCGGGCTTTGATTATTTGAGAAATTGATGACTTACTGATTTCATATTCTAATCCGAGCTGATGCAAACAACGAATGGCCAGGAAGGAAGCAGAGGCCGTGCCGTAAGTGACAGTATTTAATGTGAAAGATTAAATAGGTTTTAAAAAACAGGATCTCTACAAAATTTTCTGAAGTGATCTTTGAGTAGGATCAAAATCAGCACTTGCCTTTTTAGGATTAGAAGAGAGAGGAGACAGTGGGCGGGAGTTAAAAGTTGCCTCAACTTGAACAAGCAAAGTAGCAAACTCTTTGTACGTTAAAATTTTATTGCCCACGGTTCGCTTAATAATGATGTTTAGCCGATTTAATTCCGGCCTCCCAGAAGCCTACAAAATGAGGACTATGTGCGGAAATAAAAATGGAGACGACGAATCTTTCTTAAGAAAGGTGGCTAACTCTTTAAATTGAGAATTGGCTCCTAAAAAGTTAATTCCGTTATTCGAGTATATACACAAAGGTTTACCCCTGCAAGATTCAAACCGGCGTAAAGTCATGATAAAGGCTTCAGCGGATAAATTCGTGACTAGTTCCAAATGCACAGTCTTGGTGGCAAAACAAATAAACAAACATAAGTATGACTTTACTCTTTCTAGCCGATTCATACTAGAGTAGATGGTGATTTGTATTGGAAAGACCAGTTCCGCGGCGCACGATTTAACAGTTTCCTTTGTTTTAGAAAGGTCTAAGCTTAAGAAAAAGAAACCTGGTCAAGAAGAATATTTTTTGGATAGCCATAAAGGACCGTGCCACTGAAGATCTAGGTATTTTAGAGTTTGAGAAGAGATACCTCTTGATAGTAAATCAGCGAGATCATCTTTGGTGGGTGCATGTTTCCAATTACAGTGAAAAGTGCGTTCTTGAATATCGGAAACTTGATTGCAACCAAACGTTTTTAATAGGCTTGGTTAGGTCTTTAACCAACAAGCACTATGGTCGAATCAGACCATAAACATGTGGAAGATATCGGCATGTGCAGAGCTTTAATCACCTGCTCCATTAGTTTAAAGAGTAGAGCAGCAGAGCAAAGTTTGAGTCTTGGAATTGTGGTAGGTTTCAAAGATGCAACTTTTGATTTTGAGCACAAGAGGCGTAAATGAGGTTGACCGAATTGGTCAACAGATCTGACATATATGAAACCCCGTACGCGTGTATTGTTGCATTGCACAATCCATGAAGCTGCACGTCAATTGCATTTTTACAAGAGACGTGCCGAGAAACTTTAAGTTCGTTGAGCACTATTAGATCATGACAATTTTTCCAACCACAACTGTTGAAGAAGAATTTTTGCACCCATTGTGCAAGGAGATAGCAGCCCCAACGGATCAAATATCTGAGAAATCTCAGATAACATAGACCTTTTTGTTACTTTCTTAGTAGTTGCGATCTAAGTGCAAACGAGATTATTTCATCCAAAACCAAGCACGGCAGCAATATTTGAAAATTAGAGTAATGTGAACGTACTACTACTTCACATTTTGAATTGATGCGAGCTGCAGAATTGCTTATTCCAGCAACCATAATGTTGGCATCATAGATACTCAATTTAAGTTTTTTGTAAAGAGATGATCGGAACCCGAACCAAGCAAAATGCGAACAGAATGAGGGTTGCCGTTGGAATCAAAAACTTGACCAGACGCCGTTGGTAGCAAAACTTAAGGTGCACTTGAACAGAACACCGAAATTGTTTGAGATGGATCTGGCTAATCAGCAGTTACCAGAGCATGATGCCTTCTTTTACAAAGACTACAAGAAAACCTGGAAGCACACTGCGGCAGAAAATGACCCCTGTGAAGACAATTAATGCAAAGCTTTAATTCTTTGGTTTTGTCTAACCTTTGTTGAGGAGACAATTTTATAAAAGCATCACATGAACTCAAAGGGTGTTCACAACAAATGATTTAGATAGGATTTGGTTCGATTTTTCTTGTGTGAAATTAGTTGGCTGTTTAGAAGGCAAACTGTCCAAGAGATTGGCTGTATTTGTCAGAAAATCCTTAAATTCAATAAGAGATGACAAATCAGAACTTGAGTTATTTCTTAATAGAGTTTCCCATTCGCGAGACGTAGTTGAATCCAGTTTGCCAGACATGATATATATAATGACAATTTCAAATAACTGTTCCGCATTTACAATAGATTTTAACGCTGTTATATGTTTGAATAGCGCATCAGAAAAATTATGTAATTTTGTAACGGACTCTTTGATACAAGGAGGTAAATCTAAAATAGGCTCTAGATGGTTTCTTATTAACATACGCGGTTGATCGTATCTAACACAAACTGATTCCCAGGCGATTTTGTAATTACAAGCAGAGAATTGCAGGGATGTAACAACTTAAGATGCGGCTCCGACTAAGCTGGATTTTAAATAATGCAATCTTTGGATATCGTTAAGATCATTATTTGTGTAGATTAAGTTATTAAATATTTTACAAAAATCGAGCCAATCCTCTAATTCCCCAGAGAATTTTGGAATAGAGATTTTTGGTAGGTCAAAAGAACATCTGTTTGAAAAATCTGACTGAGCAGCTTGAGAAGATATAAGATCAATAGTATTTGACTTGGGTCTTCCAGTAAACTTTGAGCTTTAGAAACAGCTGAATGATAATCATCCTCAAATTTGATATGATATTCGTTTTCAGTATTTTCGTCGGAAACATCAATGATAATTTTAGATTGAATCTGTTCGAATTCAGATAAAAGCGGAAGGTTAATGTCTAAACGATTTTTAATTTCTTTAATTTGTTCGTCCGACACTTCATTGATGCCAAGAGTAACCATTTTTGCTAAAAATGTTTGAAATCGAGTCAATTTTGATTTTAATAGAGAACGTTGTTTTTTTGCAAATTTGGCCATTGTTTTAATAAATGTATTTAAGCGATAAAATTAAGTAAAATGGGATTTTCGTAACTATAGCAAGACGTTAGCCACCGAATTAGTCGCTACTACAAACAATAATACAAAATTGATTATTCGCTAATTGCTTACAACATTAAGCAACAGAAAAATGAATTTAAATTGCTTGAATGGAACGATTTTGAATCATAAACGAAAACACAAAGACACTATAGAACAATAGGATCAAAGTCAAGTCTATTCACGATGCGTACCTGTAAGCGAGGGATCCCAAATGGCATTTGCAATGCGGTCAAAATATTTTGTAAAAACTTGAATAGTACACATACAAATGCAAAACATGTATTCAAAAATACTAAAAGGATAAACTTGCGATGTATAGGAAAATTTCTTAAGTTTCTCTAAATAAATAATTAGTTCATTCAAACTTACGTTTTTCTTGATTTATTGGAACAATTCAAATCGATTACTTAGCTCGTAGTTCGTTGTTTATTCGGCTGCACGATGAACCATGTTGCGTATGATGCAGGACTGCGGATCTTCAAAAACTGCAATCACACTTTTTTCACTAGATTTTGCAGCATCTAGTTGCTTAAAGGAAAAATTGATGGCACTTTGCAGTGGCCAACAAACCAAACAAAAAGAAGAGTAGAAACACTCAAAAAATGATTTAATTTGCACATAAGCTATTGTACATAAAAAGAAAAGTGAGTGTGTCTTGCGGGTTTTAACACAGCGTTCTCGTCGAGGGGTGAACGTTGCACCCCCAGGTACAAGGATTCTGATATAAACCGAAAACCAGTGACCCATTGCTAACTATAAATATATAAAAAATGTCGTTTTTGACAATAATCTTAGGATCATTTTTCTATGATACAAACCTCAATTCTCAACGATATTTGAAACTTCTACGAAGTGAATTGGAAAACAAACGTTGGACAATTTACCTCTGAGTATACGATACAAAAACTAACAAATTTACAGCACGACGAGTGCGCCTGCCTATTCATAATTTTGTAAATAATTATTAAAAAATATTGTTTTGCTGAATAAATCTCAAACTAATGGAAATATCTGCATCAAATCTTATATCATTGGAATAAAAAAAAATATGCTTTTGAAAGGCGCCACAGCCAACTACGATTTCTATAAGAAAATGGAAGTTTGTGTTATATCTTTGTGTTATATCTTAGATTTTTTTGTTAACATAATTATATCTACGAAAAAATACCTACAAAATAAGGTATTATCTACTTCTTTATCAATTACCGTGTCGGAGATATTCAAGAAGGAAAAAATAGACCACTTTCAGTTTTCTCAAATTATCTTGGGAAGTAGGCGATAGATTTGCAATTTTTTCATATCATCAAACTGCTCTTGAATTTCTGCCCAACTTTGCTAATTTAAGCAAAGCTGTATTTTTACAAATATGAAAGTTACCCATTATACCTGGATAGATTATGGGCACCCTGCGTAAAATGCAAGATGGCTAATATTGATCAACCGACCAACGTAATGCCGCTACTATTATTGCGATTCCACGACTATTCCAACACTAATAGTGATTACCAATGCATAACAGAGACTTATTTTTACTAAGATATTATAGAAAATAGAATTGCTTTTATTTTAATAGAAGAATGTTATTTATTTGCAACATTTTACATTCAAAAAGTTCTTTCATATCATTTTACCAACAACACACTGTTGGTTTGCGACAATTATTGATATGAATTGTATACTCCGGCGAGCAATTTGTAACGCACTTACCGCCCATTATCTTACAAACTTTCGGCAATGTAAGTGCTGCAATTCAAATTTACACTTAATAGATTAATTTATCATAAGTTGTACTTTTACTATTGCATATCAGAACTATTATAACCAATAATTTTAGCAGTTGTTTTGCGGTCATTTTTTAAATAACTATAACAAACTTGAAATCTGATCATACTCAATATTGCCGGTCACGTATATTTTACAATTGATATTAACGATTGCGAAATAAAAAAATAGTTGCACTTAAGCAATTATGTAAGGTGCAAGGTTAAAGATCGATGTTTAATATTTCATTCGCAGCTACTTATTAAAAAAATCAAATTTATTCATACTGGTAAGTTCAGTTTTTTACTTGTAAGCGTACAAAAAGTATTGAACATAAATCGAACCCTAAACATTTTTTACTCACGTTGCACTTTCATTTCGTTTCATAGTCGCACAGAAATCTTCCTATTGGACGAAATGATTTATTATAGAAAATAATATGACGTGATATCATTAATAGTACTAGTTTTAATTTATCAATAAAGTTTTAACCGAAAAAAAAATTTTCTTAACGCGTTATGTATAGGTCATGTGAAATATTTTATTTTTATTTTATTAATGTTTATTTGTACATTTTTAATATTAAAATGATATTTTAATGACAAACTGAAAGTGATGTATAGGGGGTTCCTCAAAGGTCTTTAAAAAACTCTACCACGTTTTTTTCAAACCAAAATAAATTGATTTAATAAAACTTATCAGCAACAATTTCTTTGGCTTTGGTGCAATACGGCCTTGAAGTTGCAAATATGAAATCATTTTTTTTAATATAAATTTTGAAACGCTTAAGCGATTTTCCTAAAATTTGTAACGTTTACACGGTTTTATAGGCCAAAAAATGGCACATTAAAATTCTGACGAAAATGAATCTATTGGCGGAGAAATTGGGTTTTGAAATAATTAAACATTTGGAATATTTATCAAATTTGGATTAAGTGACTTATGAGTACGCAAAAGGTACTCTATATAAGATTCGATAAATCACACCGTTTTTGCAAAAATCGCATTTTACTAATTGATAGCATTATTGTTGAAACATTTATTTCTTTTTCAAAAATCTGAAACGGCCAAACAAATTTGACAATTTCTGGTACGCTTACACAAAATTTTTGAGACAAAAAAAAAATTTTGTCAAAAATCAATCCATAGACGGATGACCGATTTTTTAGTAATAAAACGTTTTAAATAACTACGCCAATGAATTAAAAACATTTATTTAGTGTTGGTTTTTAAAAATGTTTACCATTTTTGCGAATACAAATACATATCTATACGACGAAGAAAAGTAAAGTTAACTCTTTGCATAACTTCCTGATCGCTTCTAAGATTATTTGTTGCGCCTTGAATACGTTGCCACAATACTTCTTCATCATTTACCGGTGTCTTGTAAATAATTGATTTGAAATCTCTCAAAAGAAAAAATCCATAGATTTAAATCTGGGTGCCCACCGCACAGGGGCTTCATTTCTTTCATTTCAGTTACTCTAACTTTTTAGAAACCGACTTTGTATAGACAGTGTTGTACGTTCCGCGAAAATGCGAAAGTGCACCATAGTGTATCAACCACATATTCCGTCGAAGATCTAGTTGCAAATCGTCTTACAATTCCAAATGTAGAAAATTTAAATAAGCTTCTCCAGTAAATCTTGTCGGAAGTCTAACGGGTCCGATAATAAAATTTCTGACAATTCAGCCCATATATCAATGTCAGTTTCACGTTGGAAATGTTTAATTTTGATGGCATGTGGATTTTATTCTGCATACACATGTTCATTATGGAGGTTAGTTATTCCTCTTCTAGTAAAACAAGATTCTTCGGTAAATAAAATATGGTCGCGAAAGTTGAAGTTTCTTCCCCGCATTTCAGGATCTTGATGTAAGAGGTCTTGAACTGGATTCTTATGTAACAACTGCTTTCTAATTACTGCTGATTTTCCGACATTCTGTAACACGGTGTAGAATTTCTTTCTCCACTTCAGGTTCTCTCACAAAGATCTGCTTGCCATAGTTAACTGTTACTGGAGCTAAGCGATGAGTTTCTCGAAGACGTCTCTCTACTGCAGCAAACGTTGGATGGCTTGGAACACGACCATTTGGGATCACTTCCTTTCCTTATAGAACAGCTATGACGACAAAACAATCAAAGTATTGTAAATTAGTAAATTAAACAACGTAAGTTTTGAAAATTTAAAAAATATTGCTGACAAATATATTTATAATTTTGATAAAAACGAAACCGTGGAAACCAACAAAAACAACCAAATATCTACACAGAACAAAAACCATTTGAAAATTTTTGTGTGAATAATCTTAATGAGATTTGTTGAATTTGTTTATTCATTGTCATAATTATTTAAAATATTTTTTGCCTCCTAAACTGTAAAGCACATTTTTCAGTTGTTTAGACTTGTCTTGAAACTTGATTTTTACACACAACGCGGTAAAGTACGGCTACTATGCGGTAAAGTAGTGGCTGATTTATCTGCTATTTGGAAACGTTTTATAAAGTATAAAATCCGATAAATTAATTTTAAACAATTTTTTTACCATACTTGACACGATAATGTACAGAATAAGGCGCATTTAATTTTGTTATTGATGATTTTGATGGCGTCAGTTAAACACATGAACTGACACATGTTAGGTGGTGTATGTCAAAATGGTTAAACAGCCAGGCCTACTTAAAATCAATAGAAATAATTTTGTTTATTTTTTACTTTCGTGTGTAAAGTGATTTTACGGCGCTCCAGCTAATGAGAAACTCGCTCGTTCCTCAAACAAAGCTGTCGCGCATTAAAATCCTAATTTCCACACTGTAATGTAAATTACTATCATCAACCGAGCATTTATGACTTACATTAATGTAAACAAAATTAATCGTAATGACACCTATTAAAATGAACGATTTTAGTATACATACATATGCAGTATATCAAGTTGCCATTTTATCTGTCAATCAATTATAATATGAAAATATAAATACAAAATGTGTCATAAATTGTAACAAAGCAAATTTTAATAATAACAAATCGACAATTTGTTCACACAACTATTGAGACATTTTTATACTGTGCGGAACATTCTGATGATAACATTTAATAACATTTAAGAGTGTTTAGCTCATCTATTTTACAAACTATTGTCTCACGCAGTTCTTTAATATTGTTTACTCATTGTTTAAACGAATTTAAAAAAATTTGATTCTCAAGCAGTAAGAGAAAATAAAAATTATAAAAAACGATTGGTCCGATAAACATTCCGACTCCACAAATATCTTTTGGAGGTGTGTGAAATAACAAAAATATTTTCTCCGATAAAATTATGGCAAAACCATTTATTTATTTAATCGTATGGTACATTTTAACTATTGTATTGTGATGTGAGTGTTATGTATGGTGTCCCAGAAGATCAGTATAAATCTGTACAGTGTGGTGACGAAACCGTGTGTAATTGTGGATTGGTTTGTCTTGGCAAAGCATTTACTTCAAGGTTTAGGAAAACCACTAAAATCTAAACATGCCAACTCTTACCCACCCTAGTATTCAAATGCAATAATAATAATTAAGTGTGTAATGTGATTGTGTTTTGTGAAATTGAGTTGCACATTTTTTTCTAATTATCCGGAAGGGTCTTGATGACCAGGTCCGGAAACCAAAGTGGGTAATTTCAGGAACAACATGTTTTTCTTGTTGACCATGGAGTACTGTAAGGTACTGATTACCTTCCATATTTTATATTTGCACCAAAAACCCCTAAAAAAACACACACAAAAAAACCATTGCCAGTATTGAACACATCCAGGATAATCAAGTTAGTGTACCACTTGTACACAGTAAATATATAAATAAACATTTTTGTTTGGTATGCTTTGATAAGTCATTATCCAAAGTTCAACTTGTTTACAGGGTACGTAGAGATATGCTTGTGATTCATGATTTATCAAATATTGTCAACCACTTTTGGTCTAGTCTTTGTAGGTGTATAATTATTTTGATTAAGCACCAATCCTTTCTCACAAATAAATGTAAATGTTTTGCTGTGATGATAACAATTGTATTTCGACGCAATGATTGGAATTGAGTATCTCAATTCTCGATCAACTTAGTGACCGTAATTAAAATACAGTTGGCAAATAGCCATACAAAAGACAAAAAGATAAAGAATGATCAAAAGCAAAACTCACAAAAAAGCAGAAACAATGAATTTAGGTTATGTTATATAATTCAAAAATTGTGGCGAGTTTACAAAACAGTACTTTCTAAAGGTATGTACACTCATGAAATTTAAAACTTGGACACCACAATTTCTGTAAACAAAAGTTTGCACATTGTGAAGCGGGCTTAAGGGTATCATTTACAATTCTAACAGCAGGTAGTCTCAGCAGGGGTTATCTTATAGAAAGACTGTAGAATGAATCATTACACTAAGCACGTTTTAGAAAATAGGTAATTTACGTTGCTTACTTAATTTTTTCTTTAAAGAATATATTTGAAGGTATCGATAATTAAACACCATAGCTCGATTAATTACCGAATCAAAATTTTGTTTAGGAAATGTTTACAAAATAAAATTAGAAATAATTTTGATTTAAAAACGTCTACAAGCAATAACTTTTAAATTAAATCAAAAACTAAACATGGTTATTTGGGTTGACTGATTATTACTTATTTTTAAATAAATCTAACCTACTAATTATTGTAAGTTATTAAAAAAATCATTAAACTCTCTATTCATAATATTTAGTCCTTACAAAATGTATATTTTATGACGTTTCATTTTTTCTGTAGTTAATATAAAAAGTGAAAATAAAAACTAAGGCAATTCTTATTGTCAACGTATATATTTAGTTTTTTGACAAGAATTTATTACATAATTATAATTAAGATACCAAGTTATAGTTTAAAATTAAATGAAAATTTTTTTTTAAATAAAGGTATTACTATATAAATAAATATAAGAAATCAATAATGGGTGTGACCTCCATTATTATTGATACATTCTTGGAGGCGTCTGCTCATTGACGCTATCAAGGTATCAATATAATTAATATTAATCGTTTCCCATGCGGTATCAATGGCTGCAATTAGTGCATTACGGTTTACTGGTATAAAATTTGGCCCTTGTTGTCTTCGGATAACAGCAAGTATTCGAGCCCAAACATTTTCGATAATGTTAAAATCTGGGCTTTTGCTGGCCAGGGTAACAGCTCCAAGTTATTTTCTCGTATCCAATTGCGCACAACCCGCGAAGTATGAATAGGGCGTTGTCCTTTAACAACAAAAATACATTATGAAAATGTTAATTCAACAGATCCCGAACTATTTTTTGGAGAAAGTATAGTGAAATAAGAATACTTACTTGTTGGAAAATATAATCTTCGTCTGGATAAAACACTTTGACTGAAGGTTTCATAATAGTTTCCAAAATATCTAAATACGCAAAGAATCAAGACGTCCATCGATAGCCCAACAAACTCCTGGACCCCCGCGCTAACCCAACCCCACACATTCACAGAAAAATAACCACTTCGTTTTTAGGACATATGTGATTATTTTCGTAACGAGTTCCTTCCATTCTAAAAACTTTTAGTGGTCCATCGTTGCGGCTATTGAACGTTTTTTCGTCGCTAAAAATCACTCGATTCCAAAATTCCAAAGGTTCGTTCACATATCGCCTTGCAAATTCCAGACGACGTCTCATATTTTCGTCACTGAGAACTTCTTTCGCAGCAGCATTATACTTCTTTATTCCCATCTCCTTTAATCTTTTTTGTGCAGTTATACAACTCGAGATCTTGAGCACGTGTAGATACTTTAGGTCTACCACTTCCGATGACTCTTTCCAAAGTGTGTTCAAGATTCCATTTTACTCGGTAATGCCCTACGGTGCTTTTTGGTATATCTAACATACGTGAAATTTCACGCACGCTACGGCCCGCCGCTAATTCCGAAACAATCCGCGCTTTCAAATCAGCACCGAAATGAGGTGGCATTTCACAACACTTGAAATTTTAAACTAAAATGGAATTTACATTTCTTACTTTATTTATTGGTTCACACTACCCTTCTCAAACAGTAGGTAATTGTTTATTTATTACATACTTCTAATGACCAATGTAACAACCCTTAGAGCAATATGACTCAAAGGAAGTAAATTAAACAAGCAAGGATATTCTATTGTTATTGAAACTTATTCATAAAGTAAAAGCCATTTCCTTATAATGCTAATGGACAGGATTTTCTTTTAAGTATTAAGATTACAATAGAGGACTTATAAACTTTTGAAAATATCTAATTATAAATATTTACACTGCAATTGCGCTTTTTCCTTAATAATTTCTTAGCAATAACATACACGTTCTTGGTTTTAAGTTGTCATAAATTTGATATGATATAAATTTGTGTTTCTAATATTACATCACAAACTAATCTTTATTCGCCAAAAAATTGTTGCTTAAGTTGTAAAGCTTCGTACACACCTGAACAACAAACCGAGCAACAAACATAACAACGAACCGAAAGTCAAACAGAATGACAAACGATCTTTTATGATTTCCACAATCCGAACAACAAACGGAACGTTTGTGCTGTTCCCATAATTATTTTCAGTAGTTTTCAGTTCATATATATTTATTATTGAGAAGAGAAAATTGCGGAAAACAAGAAGATAGTGCCAACCAAATTTTTACGCACAAAGAAGAGTAAAAAATTATAATTTATTTCGTTTTTTTTTTATTTTGGAAATTTCCCGCCCAAATGATGCTAATTCTTGCATTCTTAAACACTGATTAATTTAAAACATTTTTCTTCTGTCAACTCCATAATATTACCTAAAACACAACAAACCCACAAAAGGGAGGACAAAAATAAATAATTTAATTCTCCCGCATAAGTTTGTTCGCCGTTTTGTTTAGATTCGTCCAAACCTGCAAACGCATTCGCGCGCATTTTCTTTGATGTCGGAGAAAAAACCGACAAGTTGCGGGAACGCCGCAAACCGTTCGTGGAACAATCAGGACTTGCGAATCTGTTCTAAAATTCGTACGTAGCACCGTCCAAATTAATGTTCCGATTGCCGTTCGGTTCGTTGTTCTGTTTGTTCCTCGGTTTGTTGTTCAGGTGTGTACGAAGCTTTACAATAAGCATATTAATATGAACTATATCTTATGAAAGGAGAGTTATGTAACTATAATTAACGACTTAACGTTACGTTAGTAGATTCCATTTACTATTTACACATATTTTCTTGGAACATTCGATAATTAACTATCGGGATATGATGACCCTATACTTCGCAGGTTGTGCGCAACTGGATACAAGCAAATAACTTGGAGCTGTTACCCTGGCCAGCAAAAAGCCCAGATTTTAACATTATCGAAAATGTTTGGGCTCGAATACTTGCTGTTATCCGAAGACAACAAGGGCCAAATTTTATACCAGTAAACCGTAATGCACTAATTGCAGCCATTGATACCGCATGGGAAACGATTAATATTAATTATATTGATACCTTGATAGCGTCAATGAGCAGACGCCTCCAAGAATGTATCAATAATAATGGAGGTCACACCCATTATTGATTTCTTATATTTATTTATATAGTAATACCTTTATTTAAAAAAAAACGTTTTCATTTAATTTTAAACTATAACTTGGTATCTTAATTATAATTATGTAATAAATTCTTGTCAAAAACTAAATATATACGTTGACAATAAGAATTGCCTTAGTTTTTATTTTCACTTTTTATATTAACTACAGAAAAAAATGAAACGTCATAAAATATACATTTTGTAAGGACTAAATATTATGAATAGAGAGTTTAATGATTTTTTTAATAACTTACAATAATTAGTAGGTTAGATTTATTTAAAAATAAGTAATAATCAGTCAACCCAAATAACCATGTTTAGTTTTTGATTTAATTTAAAAGTTATTGCTTGTAGACGTTTTTTAAATCAAAATTATTTCTAATTTTATTTTGTAAACATTTCCTAAACAAAATTTTGATTCGATAATTAATCGAGCTATGGTGTTTAATTAGCGATACCTTCAAATATATTCTTTAAAGAAACAAATTAAGTAAGCAACGTAAATTACCTATTTTCTAAAACGTGCTTAGTGTAATGATTCATTCTACAGTCCTTGTATAAGATAACCCCTGCTGAGACTACCTGCTGTTAGAATTGTAAATGATACCCTTAAGCCCGCTTCACAATGTGCAAACTTTTGTTTACAGAAATGGTTGTGTCCAAGTTTTAAATTTCATGAGTGTACGTTCAGAATAGCATATTTTCTTCAAAATTATTAAATTATAATTTTATTAAAATTACAAAGTACGGTCGACGAAAAAGTTGTGTAACTAACTCTTGAATTAAACGGCGATTAACGATCCCAAACATTAACGCGTGAGCGATTGTTAATCGCCCTTATTAATACAATCGTTTGTTAAATATATATTAATACTAAAAAAAAACGTTATCCGTCTATGGATTGATTTTGATATGTTTTTTTGTCCCATATAACACTGTGTGAGCGTGTCAAAATTTGTTTCAGATTTTTGAAAAAAAATGTTTTAACAACATTGCTATCAATTAGTAAAATCCGATTTTTGCAAGAACGGTGTGATGTATTAAATCTTATGTAGTTTTACGGCCCATAAGTCATTTAATCCAAATTTGATAAATAATCCTTCTTTTATCTATTGGCCTAGATGTTTCAAATTATTACAAAACCCAATTTCTACGCCAATGGATTCACTTTTCTCAAAGTTTTAATGTGACATTTTTTGGCCTATTATACTTTGTAAACGTTCTAAATTTCAAAAATTTATATAGACTTATTTTGGTTTAAAACGTCTTACAAATTTTACATAACTTTCTTTTATATTTATGATATCATCTCGTTCGTTTTTGCAATGGTTGTTCGTAATTAGTATGTGTCGTAGATAGAGACATCCACAACTTATTTTTTAAATTACATTATTCTGTCTGTTTAATATTATTAAGTAATTAGTTACTCAAAGTGCAACATGTGACACTTTGATTATAAAATATGACACTTACGTAAAAATTAGAAAATTGAAATTTAAAGTTATTGAAAAAATATTTTTTCTTAATTTCTTTGCTAAACTATGGCACAATGGCAAAACTTACAAAGTTACAATTATAGGATGAATGCATAAAAACATTTCAATTGAAACCAAATCACAGGCGGCAAAACTTCAATCAATCCCTTATTACGTCAATTTTTGAAGACGTATTCTTGTTATTTGATTTAGTACTGAATCCAACAACCCTGTAGAGGGAAGAGACGTAATCACTCAGGATGCAAGTGAGTTTTATAAAGATAGAGATGATTTGTCGTCAAGGAAATCGTTGTTTATTCAATTTTTTTAACGAATCCTTGTAGAATAAACAAGATAACAATAAAATTAACACAACATGAAAAACTTACACATCCGTTACAAATAATTATTATAAATCAACTAAAATATAAACTACACAAATGTAAATGACAACTCATGTCACAATATTACATGTCTAAGCAATGGTGTTTAAAGGTGGGGCGATCAGCCATCTTAAAGAGAATTTGAATTACCTTGCATATTATTGTATTATTAAGAGCCGTTTGCACCAACATTCGGTTAAAGATGACTTAGATAAGCCAGGATTAATGTTAAAAAAAAACAAAAATTTTGCGGTTTTTGTACCAAACTCGACTTTGACATATTTAGGTAAATTCGGCTTATTTGAACTTTTTTGTTGAAAAATCAATAGTGGCGGATAAATTCGAAAATTGTCAATATATTGAACACGTTTGAAACAGATTTTTTGATTTTGAACTTGTCATTTAAGTGGACAATAGTTTTTACGTGCTTCATAAGTCTTAGAAGTTACATAGTCAGGATGGATGATTTTCTTGAAAATGGTGTCAATGCTTTTGAAGACGATTTGGAAGTGTTAGTTTTAATTGAAAATGTATTTTCTTGTAGAACTTACCACCGAAAACATTATTTGATAAATTAGATGATTTACGTTTCTTTCGACATTTCTGGTTAACAAAAGTTACCGTATTGCATCTACTGACTTTAATAGAGCTAGAGCAAGAATTAGAGCATTACTCCACGGGACAACATCTACTAAGTTGTGCGGATTATGGGAGGCTGTATGTAGCCACCGTTTTGAGAATCATAGTAAAGGTTTCAAAAGCTGTGGCTAATCTTATACTACAATTCATTCAATTTCTATCGACGGAAAGAGCAGTTCTTGACGTTCAACACAAATTTTTCTAAATTGCCGTTATTCCAAGGGTAGTGGTAACCATTGATGGCACACACTGCAAAATTCAATCTCCAGGACGTACCGATGCAGAAGTTTTCAGAAATAGAAAAGAATATTTTTTAAGCGATTGGAGATACTGACATGAAATTAACTAATTTAGTACCCCATAGCCCAGCTCTACGCATGATGTTACAATTTTTAATAATTTAAGAAGAAGATTCACATTTGAAAATGGAGAACATCCCAATTGTTTTGTATTAGGTGATAGCGGGTACAATTTAAGACCGTACTTGTTAATCCCACTGTTACATCCCAGAATGCAATCTGATCAGTTGTATATAATGAAGCACATTCCGGAGTGACAGAAAAGATGTTGGATGTTTGGAAACGAAGATTTCCTGTGTTGGTCTACGGTTGTCGTTGAGACTGAGGACTTTTTTAACAATAATTGTTGCGACTGCAGTCCTACACAACATATATAGAGACATGGGAGAGGAGCAATCTCAGTAACTGAAGAGTTGGATGAAAATGTACTTAAAACTTGATACAAGATGGTCAAGTTTTGCCCATAAATCTAGTTACTAACGTAAATGAAAACATACTTAACGGTGCAAATGTGAGACAGCCATCGATTGAAAACTATTTTCAGAATTTGTAAATATGACTTTTTGAATTCATTGTTATGTTGTAAATAGAAGCCAGTTCATGTGCTTGTAGTTTTTCAACTTTAATGAATTAAGTACATACATTTTGAAATCCTATTACATACACATATTCAGTTCCTAACCAAACGAAAAATCTATATGCCTACAAGTAGTTGACTCTCTCTCTCTATTCGTTAGCTTTATGTTTAAAGCGTCGTGATCTTATGTTTGTCTCATGTTGTGTTTTTAGCAGTTTTCGTCCAATCCTCTCTATCTGCCGTACTTCTAATGTTGTCTTGGAAGGATTCTCCTGTAAACTGTTTCATCTGGTCCAGCCATCGTTTTGGAAAACGTCTTCCAGGCCTCGTTCACTTTATTTTTCTTGGACCATAAGTTTTTTGAGGTTATCATCTTTCCTCCTGCTGACATGTTCAAAATACTTTAGAATCAGTTGTTTGATTTTAGTTGACAATCTGGCTTGAATGTTAAGTTCTTCGAGTATGGATGTATTGGTTTTGCGGGCTGTCCAGGCAATCCTCAGTAGTTTTCTCCAGACCCACATCTCAAACGCATCCAACTTGGCGATGTCTGTGGTCCAGGATTCTGCTGTATATAACGCAATTGGAAAAACGAGGGTGTTTACTAATTGGCATTTTGTTGTGGTTGTTATATGCCAATCTTTCCAAATTTTGTTAAGTTAGGTCTAAGCCGTTTTAGCGAGAACTATCCTTCTTCTGATTTCTTGACTTGATCCGCCATTTGAGCTGATGTGGGCACCTAGATAGGTTATTTCTTCTATGTTCTCTATCTCTTAAATACTAGGCATTTCTTTCATACTTTGCGTGCAATCTATTATCATACGTTTCGTATTCTGACGATTCAGTTGTAGACCAAACTTCAAACTCACTCTCTCTACTCGCTCAATAAGACTCGACATTTCCTGCTTATCTTTGGCAATGAGTGTGGTGTCATCAGCGTAGCGGAAATTATCTGTCCTTCTGCCACCTATGATAACTCCTCCTTCCTAGCCGTCCAAAGCTTTCCTTATGATATATTTCCTATACTTTGAACAACAACAGTGACAGAATACAACCCTGTTATACACCACGTTCCACGTTGAAAGGCTTAGATGTACTTCCATCCACTTTTATTAGTGTTATGTTTTTGTTGTATAATTTTTTTAGTAGGTGAATCAAATGTTGTGGAATTTTCATGTGCGACAGGACATCCCAAATTGTCGCCTCCAGTTGACACAATTAAAAGCCTTGCTGTAATCCAAGAAACATAAGTATGCAGTTTTGCCATATTTTCTTGTTTTTTCAATGATTTACCGAACATTTATAATCTAGTCTCTCATAGCCTTTTCCCTCACAAAAACCGCCTGTTCTTGTGGTATTTGCCAATCTAAAAAGTTTCTAAGTCTCTGTAACAAGATCCTGAGCATGAACTTGCTTGGATGAGAGATTAATGCTATAGTTCTATAATTATTGCATTTTTTACTGGATCATTTTTTATGCAGCAGTCTGAGGGTAGAGGTGCACTAGTCGGTTGGCCACTGTCGTGTCTGCCAGATCCTGTTACAAATTTTCCACAATAGATCAATACCTTTCGCGGGGAAGTGCTTAAGCATTTCTGCATTTATGTCATCTTCTCCTGGACTCCTATTGCTTTTTATATGTCGAATTACATGTTGTACTTCATTGCTTAAAATGTCGAGTTCCTGTTGTATGTCCTTTCGGGTTGTTCAGGTTTTGCTTCTTTGTATATATTGATACAGTGTTGTCGCCAAACTTGGATGTCGTTTCCTATTTCAGTTACCACTGTTCCATTCTCGTTCTCTATTGACCACGTTTTGGGTCTGAATTCTCTTGTGATCTCTTTAGTACATTTAAAAAGTTTATATAATTTTTGTTTAATTCTTTATACTCAGTTCTCTGTTCTTCGGTATTTATACCTGTTTTCTAAGATTCTTTCTTCTTTGTACTGTGTTCTAAGTTTCGTCGGTTATCCATTGTTTGTTTTTTACATTTGTTTGTGCGTTGAATTACTGTAATACCCATTCTTTAGAGTTTGTCAAAGTTGTTTTAAAGCTTTGCCACATGTCGTCCGCGTTGGTCAGATTTGTCATAACACTATGTACTTATATGTAATTATATAAATTAGACCTTTGGTTTTTTAGGTGGAATGGAAACTTCCTTAAAAGGAAATAGAATTCAATGATGCTTGGGACATCAATTGTAAGAGTTTTTTCTTAATGGCGATATTTAATTGCAGAAAACGTTTTCTGAAGTTAGCTTCTGTTCTCGTTTACTCTTCAAACCTTGCTCCTTCTTAAAAGCCGTTAATTGTAACTATGCTAATTTCACTTCGGAGATTTTAGTGTACAATTTTGATAGATTAAATGAATGTGATACCGTAACTTGTGGTCTCTTCCTCATGAGATTGTTATATCTTTTTCCTTTTTCAAATGTTTGCTAGCTGGTTGAGGGAACATTTCTTCCCGTTGCGACTCTTCATTGCTTTGTGATCGAGTTTGTGGCCGTTTTACAAAACTTTCTGATGATCGTGAAATTGTTTTGGCCAATTTTGTATGTAGTGATTGACGTAACTTATCAACCGTGTACAAACTCCAGTTGGCACTAGAAAGGTTTCCATGCGATTCTTCGTTTCTTTGTAGTGTTTCTGTAAAACTTTTTGATGATGAAGATTGTGAAAAAGTATTACCCGAATTTGTATGCAATTTGTCCACTGAATGTAAATTTGATTCCTGGTTAGAAGTGTTTGTATGATCATCCATAACAGCAGCAACACGATGCAAGAAATATTGTAACATCAATGTTACAACATACTGTGTCATTATCATACGTGTTAGTTAATTCATATATTTTTTTTCGTTCATTATAGCAAGTGCCATGTCAACAGTTGGATTTTAAACAGTAATTTTTGCTCTCCCACCTCCTCATACATTTTTCGTTTGCAACCGTTTGATGTACAATCTTCTTGTTATTATTGTACAATTTTTTTAATGACTCATCACTTTGATCGTGTTTTTGTTGACACTGACAATTTGAAAGTCTTCTTTATCTGTTTGTTTACAATCTATCACCATCTTATAGTCATTTACCAAGGACAATAATACATTCTTTTCATATTTTGTATAATTTGCAGAGCGTTTACTTTTCTTATTATTTTCAATTTTCCAATTCTTCTTCACTATCCGCGCTGTTAGACATTATGAAAAAATAGGTACGCATATACACATTATTTTTGTTGCATTCACCTCAACATCTTCTTAAATCAATGTATATTCTAATGATAACTGAGTTTTTGGTTGCGATTGACAAATTAATAATTACCAAGCCAAGCTCCGTTGACTGCTTAAATTTAAACCTTGCTCTGGGCCAACTTGAAAATGGTAAATCACGTCAATAACTTTGTACCTTCTTCGTCGAAGCAATTCCTCCCAGATTAGAAGGTGTTGGGTTCTATACTTCCATGCTGCTCAGACTGGTTGGAAGTGATTGTAATATACACACACAAAATAAATACTTTTTGAAATAATTGACTTTTTCTCTATTTAAAAAAACATTGGAAATTCCAAAACACCCTAATCTTACTATAAGAAGTTGTGTGGAACGCTATATATCTATATTATTGTTAATATATAATATACAGTGTTACCCACCTCAAAGCGAAACACTCCCATAACATTTATATTTATTGTCCGATTATTTTTTAAATTATAGAGAGTTTAAAGTTAAATGTCTATTTAAGAAAAAGACCAATCCAGTAATGCACTCAGGATTTTAAAACAAAAATTACTAATACAATTTCTTTAATTTTCATCTCTAAGAAATTATGTAGTAGGTTTTGGTTTTAGTAAGAAAAAGGTGATAATTTGTCCTAAAGTATAGTTTTAAACGCTCTACAATTTTAAAAAAAAGTTTGTAAAAACCAGATGATACAAATAAATTTTATGCGAGTGTTTCGCTTTCAAGTGGGTAACACTGTATTACAGGATGCCCATTATCTACCTCGGTATAATGGGTAACTTTGTTATTTGTGACGATACAGTTTCGATTAAATTAGCAAAGTTGTGTAGAATTTCAAAGCGGTTTGATGACAAGAAGAAACTCCAAATGCATCGCCTACTTTCTATGATAATTTGAGAATACTGAAAATCCTAGCAAATATATGACTTTTTTTCCATTAGTCCATCACTATTAGTGTTAGCACAGTGATTTAATCGCAATGACAACTGCGGCATGACGTCGGTCAGTATTGGCTATCCTACATTGTATACAGGGCAACAGTTTGTTTTGTTGTATTTTTTTTGTAAAGCTCCGTTGAAAAAATATTCTTGTCTTAATAAATACTACTCAGTGAGACCTTTAATTTAAGGTAGTGCAAATAGAGTAGTGCCATTTCACATTTGTGTGACATTTGAAGGTTGCATAAGAGGTGACTCGCCTCCTAACTGACGTATAATGATTCCGATTTCCCCTACTGTATAACATTTGAACCACATGGGTTTTCTCAGTTCACTTACTTTACGAGCTATTTGCATTGAAAGTTTTTAAATTGACACCCGTATATACATTTGGCCAAAAAGTATTTTTGCCATGGGTTTTAAAATTTTAGCACCACAATTATCCACAAACACTCGGTAATCATAAATCCATGATACATTGGTACAGTTTTGTCGTATAACTAAAAGCTCATATTATTGCTCGAGTAGAAGTTTTTTCATTTTTATTTTAAACTTTACATATGAACAACATTGGCAATGAAATAAAATTTAACACTAATATTTCTTCATATTACACAAATGTTGATAGATTGTTAATAGGGGTGTTAATTAAGTATGTACCTTAAATTAAGCAGCAGATTTTAAGATAAAAAGTTCATGTAAACCTAGGTTCCTCTTTCAATTCTAAAACAAAAGGTTTTCAGTTTTTTCTTTAGATACAACGTTATTGAGGAAAAAATAAAATCGGCTCAATTGCATATTCCTGGGCGATAATCCCATATCCCTTGGAAAATAATACTTGATTAAGTAATAATTTATTATTAACAATTATTAATCATAGATTACAGAATTTCGTTTGTTCGTAAAATAATACAGTCACAAAGTAAATGTCAAAATGGTCCACTTTTCAAAACCACTTACGAAAAATTAAATTTTTTGACACTTGTGAGTTTGTTTCGACATTTGTTTTGAAAATCGTAAGCATGGTAACATCGGTCGCACCCGACTAGAATTTGAATTCGTAATAGGTTTAATTCCTTTTTTTAACTTGCTTTTTTTTAACAGTCCAATGACCAATGGCAGGTTTTCTCTTGTACATAATGAGATATAAGAAGATAGAAAAAATACATTCTAAAGAATAACATATATGTACAATCATAACAATAGGTTTAAATACTTAATTCATCGATCAAAAGAATTGTTTTAATTTTATGTTGAAAATATCCAATAAATTGGAATACGGCCGGATTGCGCTCGACCGTTTTGCGCTCTTACCTGAACTTGACCAGTTTGCGCTCTGCGATTTAATTATAGAAATTTGAACCTACCCTATTGTCTCCGATCGACCGATTTGCGCTCTCTTGTAATATAATAGTTATTTGTATACCTAGGCCGAGAAATACCTCAATTCCTTATAGAAAGTATTTTAACTAAAGGCGTTTTCCCCCGATCGCTGTTTCCCTCCGATCGCACTGCCCCCCTTGAACAATTTTTGTTTTTGTTTTATAGAAAAAAACTGTACTAACTGTAACCTACCAACCAACACCGTTTACCCCCGATCACATGAAAACAACTTAAATCTCGATAATTTAAAAATGTTTATAGTACAAGAGAGCGCAAATCGGTCGATTGGAGATAATAGGGAAGGTTTAAATTTATATAATTAAATTGCAGAGCGCGAACTGGTCGAGTTTAGGTACGAGCGCAAAACGGTCGAGCGCAAAACGGTCGAGCGCAAACCGGCCGACACCTAAATTGTAAGTGCACATCAATCTATCGGTTAGTTTTTATAAAAATTTGTATTAACACTACTTACATAAACCAATTGTTGCAGTGTGGTTGCTTTAGGTGGCACGTAAAAGTATAATTAATTTATTAAAAGTTGACTGTCAATTGTATAGTGAATAATTTTGTGCGGGCATATCATATCATTAACGATTCTTCTGTTCTCTAAAGGTAGCGAGAGACTGCAAAACAAAAAAGCATACGTAATCTAATCAGTTAATGTCATTAGTGACATTACAGTTAGCAAATAATTGCCTAAAGTCCATAAACAAAATTTTAAACGGTCTTCATATTCGTTTACTGTCAAATGCGGATGTTGTCGAATGTGATACAGTTGGTCTTAACCATGCTTCTCACACTCGTTTGATTGATTAGTAAATTATCCAAAAAATTTGTAGTACTTGTATTAGAGTTTTCCGTGACAAATGTGACACTTTTTATTATCAAAGTATGTGTCAAAATGGTTCACTTTTCTTAATTACTAACGAAAAATTAAATTTTTCGTCACTTGTGAGTTTGTTTCGACATTTGTTTTGAAAATCGTAACCGTGGTAATACTTCAGTCACATCCGATTAGAATTTGAATTCCAAGTAAGTTTAACTCCATTTTTTAACTTATTTTGTTTTTAAATATTGTATGTATCATGTAACGAACCATGATTTTTTTGTAACTCATGCGATTATCCGACTGTAATGTCTAAAAATGTTATCAACTAATTAAATTACGTATGCATTTTTTGTTTTAAAATCTCTCGCTACCATTATTTTTAAGAAAATTGTAAATTGCCTAAAAACTGTAACACTTAGGCATAGGACACCCTTATATCATTCGAAAGAGGACTTTTTTTGTTAACACTAAAAATAATAAAATACAGGGCGTTGTATTTAAAATAAGGCTCATTATACATACTGAATGATCCAATTATTAACTTGTAAATTCTGAACACAATGTAAAGAGATTTTTAATATTTGATGATGGAATACGTTAATCTAATATCCAACTATTTAGACGTGAGAGTAAATTTGTTATGATTTGTTGGATTAGAAGATATTGAATTTTTTTAATACATATTCTATATTTTAAGAAAAGTTTCTGTCTCTGTGTTTAGGTATAGAGAACCTTTATGAAAGTACACCTTATTTTTTACGGGCAATCAAAAAACGCAATTAAAATACAGGGTATTCCAGAAGAAAAAACATAACTTTGAAGCGCCACACTTTTCGGGACATACTGTATATTTCAAAATAATGTAAAATTTATCAACCTGCAAACTACTATAATGACAAAACTTGTAGAACTTTTTAGTTTCGCTATAAATCTCCGTTTCGTTAATGGTAATTCATCCTGTATATTGAGACGTCAACGTTAAAATTCCAATTTTTTTGTATAGTTTAAGTATCAAAGCTTTATTATTCAGTTTATATGGCGCGGACAGAGCGCTTTTGAATAATAAATATTCTATCTACATCAGCCGCGTGGCCCCAAAGTAAAATTCCGTATGACAGTAGACTATGGAAATATGAGAAATATACTATTCTAGCAGTTGATGTATTTGAAACATCTCTAATTTCCTTTACTGTATAAGCTGCGAAACTACTAGATCCAGTGGCTGGCAATGGGATGTGGTGTTTGGGGGTAGAAAAACAATATTCACATTTTCAAGAGTCTCTTTGGGATGAGACGTGACATTATCCAGAAATAATAAGACTTTTCTATTTTTGTTTTTCATTTTTTTATTTAAATTTTTAGCCAGGAAGTCATAATTTCTACCGTCATCCAAGCTTTTTTATTAGATACCCATTCTAAGGGCAATTTGTTGATATGAAAGCCTTTAAAGCATCTTGGGTGTTTACTTTTTCTAATGATTAACGAATTTTCCTTATCACTTTCCATATGTGTACAAAATATATTTGTCAATTTTTGTTTTGCAGTTTTTTTACCATTAAATTTATCGTTTTCTAAAGAGAACGTTTGTTTGGCATCGCAAAGTAAAAAGTTAGGTCTCGTCAGCATTGTACACATTTTTGGGTGAATACTCCTTCAATATTTCTTACAGTTTCCTTTCCAAGCTTCGACAGTGTCCAGGTTAATATCAGCTGAGTCCTAGCAAATTATTTTAAAGGTTATGTTATGACAAAATTTTTCACGCCATCCATTTGAAACTTCCGTCATTTTTAAATTTTCTGCAACTTCCAATGCTTTCTCTTTTATTAAAGGTTGAGATATAGGAATATTTTTTTTCTTAGCTTTACAAAACCAATTGTAAACTACTCGGTCAATTTCTAAACCTTCAGTTCTAAGAAATTTTCTCTTCTGTTCTGTATTGGAACCTTCTTCAAATAGCTGTTTTAAATCACATTTGTTTTTTAATATATCGTTAACTTGTGTTCTTCCAACACAAAATTTTTCAGCCAACTTTCTAGCACTGGTATTGAACGTTTCACTTTCCACAATTATATTAATTTTTTCTTTAAGAGACAAACGTTTTCTTTTTAGCGACATTGTAATTATTCTGCACGTCTGTATGTAACAGCATTGTTGAACATACTAACTCAAACTATAAGGTGAACTTAATGAGCCTTTTAATTGCACTTTCTTTGTAATCACTGTCTATTGTAAATCGAACAAATTTTTTGTATTTGTTCTTAAATACCGGTAATTACTTAAGCCTCACATAATGAAACAATTATATATTATGCACAACTTGAACGCTAAGCTGTTGTCTACTAATGACTATACTTAAGAATGGTCGAAAATGGGAGGTCGAATTACATGTATTTTTCTAAGAAAGTTTACAAATAAGTGGCCGTGACCGTTATCGAGAGGTGGTCGCTAAGCTGTTGTCTACTAAGTCGCTATTAGGAGGGTCATTAATATGGATATTTCCGTATAATTGGTTTTTGACTTGGAAAACTTGGCCGTTTTTAGAGGTGGCCAAAAATAGAGGTTTTACTGTAATGGGAATATTACCAAAAAATTTCCAAATGCATTAGTAACATCCTTTTGTTCAGTTAAATGCTGCTCATTAATTAATAGGTTAAGTTTTACATCTCGAGTTTTTGTTTTACCAGTTTCGTTGTTTATAGCATTCCATGTCGTTTTACTAATGTTAGTGGTATTTATAATTTTATTTTGGCAATTGAACAATGTTTTTTGAATTTTTTTGAAAAATTTTTGACGTATTCAACGATTTCCTTATTTGTATTGCACGATTTTTTAGAGTATAAATCAAAAAGCTTTGTCCTATCCATATAAATCTCAGGTGTCGCCCAATCACAAAATTTTGCAAAACTTGTAATATTTAAAGTCTTTGGTACAAATACTTTACTGATTTCAAAACTAATACTATTGAGAAGCGAATCATAATAAGCATTTGGATCATTACTGTAACCTACTTCAATTATTCGTGAACTTACGTTATTTCTAAATAGTAACATACGGGTGCTGTTCACAGGGGTATATTGAATTACTTCGTGTTTAGTTTGTTTATCATGGTTGTCCAGTGTGATCAGAATTTATTTTATTAATTATTGATTTAGTAACTGTTTCAATATCGGTGAAAATATTGTCGATGCAAGTAGATGAGTGGGTTCTAAGAATAGATTGACTATAGATTATAACACTGAATAGTTTTCTACTATGACTACTGGTTTCTAACAAATTTATGTTAAAATCACTACAAACTATAACACGCTTATTATTATTATTTGTGAGTGTGTAAAGAGCTTCATTAATATTTTTTTCAAATTCGTCGAATAATGAGTCAGGTGGTATATGCTTACAACAACAAGGGATCCCAGTTCTACACAATCAATTTCCGCGGTTTTCTCTACAGGTAGTCTAACAATATCTTCGCGATTTTAATATTTTGAAGATTTATGAATAATTATCATTGACTCGCCACGTATTGAATGACTTCTGCAGAAAACACTTGCCATTTGATGATTTTTAAAGCTAAATAGAAGTTGATGATGCTTAAGCCAATGTTCCGAAATTCACAGCAAATCAACATTTTCACAATGCAAAAAAAGTTCAAGTTCTTTACCATGTAGGCCCTGAATATTTTGATGAATTAAATTTATTTTATGTTTCAGTTTACTATTATGTAAAAGTCCACAATTTTTAATAAGTGAGAGAGTCATAGGTTTATCATTAGTGGAATTATTGCAAGAGTTTCTCTCTTTTGTCTTATAAACTAATTTAAATTATTAGCAATAACATTCTTAGCCGAAGTATATTCAAGAAAAGTAGTACCAAACTTCTTGGTGGAGTGATCAATACAATTTGCTAACAATTTTCCTAATCTACCGGTGTCATATTTTCGTAAATAAAACATATAATGATGATTATGAGTTAAATGAGGATATCTACGAAATAATTTATTTGAATCAAGAAATTGGAATTTTTCTTGAATACGACTTGATAAAGTATGTATGATCGCATTAATATTATGTCTTATCTTATTTTCAGAGTCACTGTTGCTAATAAAAGGAAGGGCAAAAAATATTATTTTTTACCGACGCTAGTTTAGAAAAATACTTCCTGATTGTTGCCACATTTGTATCTCTTTTTCCACCCATAACAACAACAATTGTAGTATTTAAGCTAAAATTCTGAGAAAGAATTGCAGTGTATTATCTCGACATGATTTGCACCAGACATGCAATAAAGAAGAAACATTGTATACTTTCTTATTTTTTGCAGTTTTGGATGATTTTTGCGTACTGAAATTTAAACAATTTTATTAAAACTCATAAAACCAATCGGCGCCTAAAAGTAATAGTCCGGGAGCTACCTTTTTCATATGTAGCACTATACATAGTAGGATATGGTTTTGATAATAGAGTATATATTGCTTACTGATAATCCGAGCGTCAGACCGCGCGACTTCGGTTACTTATGGTGTAGGAGGCTGAAGAAGTTGTCGAAAAAACTATGCAAAATTGTAGCAGTATACACGCTACAAATTATCGCATAACTTATTTATGATGTCTTTTGCGGTCCAATTGACGGACTTTTAACTATTATTATGCAGTCTGGCGATTTTTTCATGTTATGTTGATTATAAATAAACACCACAATCAATTTCAGATTGTATACTAATACTATAATCATATTTCTTGAATCATTAATGTACAAACTAAAATTAACACACAATAGATTCAAGATATAGGGCGTTGAAAAATAATTTTTACACATGTTCTTTACGATTATGTAGAACTGGCAACATTTTAGTGAAAACGTCACCGTCTTGGTCCAAGCATTTTTGAGCTGTAAACTGTGAAAATTCAATTTGACATTTTTATCCTGATGACATTTATACAACAAACGATTGTAGTTTATAAAATCACAGCCACTTTAAATTTATTTGAAAAATCATCAATAGCTCTGTCATTTTTGACTTTAGGATAAAAAATAATAAGACACTTTTTATTCAGTATTCAATTTTCTATCGATTGAGACTATTGTATACAGGATGTATGGTTTGAAAAAATGGAACAATTTGACATAACTCGCGAACGCGATGTTTGATTTTTATTCTGTTTTCACCATAGTGATGAGAGAAACAAATACTACTAGTTTGCCTATTTAACCGACCATGTAACTCAAATAATAACAAAGTTAGCAATAGTGCCGACTTAAGTTTGAAAACCCTGTATATCATGTAAGGTCAATCATAGTTAAATTTAGTCAAAACTCATATTTTCCAATATCAAATAAAAATATTGTAGTTGCCAAAGACATTTTGTTTTTATTTTATGACGGATGATGTCATGTATGTTTGCTGCCTCTGATTACGTTACCACATTATCATTCTTCAATCGTCTGAAAAGTACGAAATGGCTTACAAAAACTATGAAAAGTATGATATGTTAAAGTGCTTTATTCAAAATAATAACAATTCCGACATTGCATCGAAAATACAGGGTGTAACAAAAAGGTAGGTCATAAATTAAAATAACTCGATTGAACCTAACTTACCTCAGTACAAATGTGCATGCAAAAAAGTTAGAAGGTGACAAAGTTATAATTTTTGAAAAGTTTTTTAGTAATATTTCTCTTAATAAAAGCACGATTTCAACGAAATTTGGTATTCAGCAGTTTTTCAGCATGAGAAATCTAAATCTGATCACAGTTTTGATGTACATTGTAGAAGGCGCCACCAGCAGCAATTCGGTTACATTAAAATGTTCATAACTTTTTTGCCCCTCGGTATATTGGATTGTTGTTCGAAGATTTTTGGAATTTTTCATAATGAAAAAGAGGCCGTATATTGATAATAACTGAAGATTCAGTGTCGATTTTCTTAGAAACGGTTGTCTGAAATGACATCTTTTAAGTATATTTTTTTGAGCTCATTTCGTCAAGGAATGAAAATCTTCGAACAACAATCCAATATACCGAGGGGCAAAAAAATTATGAACATTTAAATGAAAATATTACCAAAAAACTTTTCAAAAATTATAGCTTTGACACCTTGTATCTCTTTTTGCATGCACATTTGTACTGAGGTAAGTTAGGTACAATCGAGTTATTTTTAGCCCCAGAATATGTGGTTTAATTTATGACCTACCTTTTTGTCGCACCCTGTATACTTCAATTGTTATCCAGAAAGAAGACAACCTCGTAAGTCTATTTTTGTTAAATTAAAAGAAAATCTCACGAATCATGGAACATTTAACAAGCCAAGACCGAAAAAGTACAACATTCAAGATGATGAAGGAGTTGCTATAAATGTAACAGGAATGATTCGTAAGATTTTCGTTTAATTTAACAAAAATAGACCATTGAGGTTGTTTTCTTTCTGGATAACGATTGAAGTATATTTTCGATGCAATGTCGGAATTGTTATTGTTTTGAATAAAGCATTTTAACATATCATACTTTTCATAGTTTTCGTAAGCAATTTTGTACTTTCCGGACGATTGAAGAATGAAAATGTGGTAACATAATTAGAGGCAGCATACATACATGACATTCTCCATAAAATTAAAACCAAATGTCTTTGGTAACTACGATAATTTTATTTGATATTGGAAAATATGAGTTTTGACTAAATTTAACTATGATTGACCTTACATGATATATATCGTAGTAAAGAGAAAAAAAAAATATCTAAATAAACCACAGCCAACTATGGTTTCTATTTAAGAAAAAAAATTATTTCATAACTCGTAAACAAATGTAGGTATTTAAAATCGGTCAACGCCATTCAATTCCTCTCAAAAAAGTGTCTAAAAGAAGGTATTACTAGTTTTTTCTAAATTAATAAACAACTAGGATATAGACACTTTTCAAAATATAGAAAAATCGATCTTTTCGCTGTAACTCGAAAACAAAAGACGATAGCCGATTCTAGTTTTCACCAATGAGTTTTCCTCGAAAAAACAGATCGAGACACCAACATCCATTTTATCTATCTCTTATGGTTAGCGAGATACCCTATACAAACGTCTAAATTTGCCCACCCTATACATTAAATAACTAATAATTTTCCAAATCATTAAAACCAATGATGAAAAATACCTGCCTGGTAGTCAATAAAATAAAAATTGAAATAATAACCGACTGCATAACACGTGATTTTATTGTTCATTAAAGCATTTTATAGTATTTCTTTATTGATTAATACGACCATGGATTTTTATAACACCTTTGTTTAAACTTAACGATGTCTTACACTTGATTATTTTCTCGATTTAAATTATTTTTAGTCTTAGACCTTTCTAACACTAAAATCGTGTTTTACGTTTAACTGATAGTTTGAAATGGGAGATAAATGTTTCAAATTTATGTTTTTGTTTTCCTGAAACGCATTGGTTTATTGGTTGCTAAGTAGAGTTTGTTAACCTACACAGCAAATTTTTTATTTTTTTACACATAACATAATATTTTAAATAAAAATTATAAAATGTTATAAAGAAATGATTACAATTTAATACAAAAGAAAATCCGTTATATAGACTGAATTTTCAATCTGAATTTATTTTTTGAATAAAAAAACAGAGATGATCTTGGTTCTAATTTAGTTTTTAGTTCAGCAATTTATTACCGCAAACCTCGATTATTACGAGAACGGAAATAATCGATTTTTTGAACCAGCATTTACCCAAATTGTGTCAATATTAATAACAACAATAGCAGTACAATCCTACACAATCTGAGACACATTTTATAGGTACAAGTATAAAATTGGAAATTTTGTTTGATGTTCGTTATAGCAATTTTTTATGCAATTGTAAAATACAATTCACACTAAAATAATTTACTTAAATATACATTTCCAGTCGGAAAGTGGGTTAATCAGTGCAATATGTTATATATAGTTTATAATTATGATTGTGCCAAATGAATCTGCTGTAAAAGCTCTGTATTGTAAATGGTTACAAATAAACAAGAATCAATATTGGAAACCGTTCACCGTAGAACTTAAGAGATATTATACATCAATAATGAGCCTATAAACGCATTTTTTTTTATAAATATACTGAGTCCGCGGACTGAGGTACCAATAAGGAAAAAAAATTTATAAAAACAAAGTTTTTTATAAACTAACGTTGAGTCTGAATACTAATTTTGAAATAAAAACTCGAATTTTTAAAAATAAAATAATATGAATATAATATTAAGTAGCGGAAAAGTGTGTGGAGTTGAGAGGTAGTTATGTAGAATAATTAATTAAGAATTAGTTTATTTTATGCGTCGAAGTTACGAAAATCGAAGGTATTTCCTTCTTCAAAGACATAAAATTTTTAATTCTGTAAGAAAATTCAACTTATGCAATATTTGCTCGCCCTTTTTACTGTTATCATTTATTTTTACACATTACAAAATATATCATCTGTTAGTTTAACTCATTACTAAGTGTGTTAAAAAAATAATAGAAAATTATGGGGTACTTGTTGAGTTCATCATGAAGTTACGAAGGTCTTAAATTGCACTAAAATTCCCTAGCCTTATTATGTTGAAAATAGAAAATATCTTTTAATTAATGTTGTAGGCGTTCCTGTATTCGACATAAATACTCTGGATTAGAATTTGTGATTATTTTAATTTCGTAATCTACCTTGACCGATAATATTAATGTATATTTTTATGGCCAATTTTAATTTTTCATTTATACTAAAGATTTCGTCATATTAAATTCGATTTAATTGCTAAATAGTGATTAATTATTTGTAACACTTCAAGAGTAATATGATTGGCTAAGTGCAACTAATTTTCCAAACCATTAATATCAACAATAAAACATAAAAAAAATCAATTTTTACTCTCGTTATATAGCCACCACTTTTATTGTTGATATTAATTAGTTGCACGTAGCCAATCATATTATTCTTCAATAAATAAAGTACCAGTGTTAGAAATAATTAATCAGTATTTAGCAATTAAATCGAATTTAATGTGACGAAATCTTTAGTATAAATGAAAAATTACATTGTAAGTTTTTTGGCGCTTTTGCATCGTGTGTAGAGTTTAATGGTAGAATGGCATCCGTAACTGAGTTGCCAAAATAAGTTTACGTAACCGTTTAGTGTTACATTTAATGAATGAGACATGCAACTGATAGATTACAGCTATACATATTGTACTGGGTACATGTTTGTCAAAGTAATCTATCTTGAATCGATTTCAATATTTAAAAAAAATTTTTTTTGCTGTAGTAATTTATTATTTAATTTTGACATTATTTAAAATGATATAAAAATAGTGTTTTAGGCGTTTATTTTAAAAAGAGATAATTTACGTACTCATTTGCGGCCGTAAAGTAGCACTTTTCTGTGCAACTACAGATTTTCAGTACGATGTGTTATTTAAAAAAAACTATTATCAACTTTCTTTTACTCCACATCATTTAAGTAAGATAGCGAGTTATGCGACTATTTCCAATTCATAATTTCAACCCATTTCCCCACTTTTGCCGAGTTAAAGTTTGCACGTTATAATGAATCAAAAGAAATATGTAGTTGGCAGTCAGTTGTCCGTGTTTAAAGCAATACACGCCAAACCACTTTGCTTATTTTTATAAAACTTAGCATGTAAGTATTATTTTTTATAATACCCCAGAACTGATTAGTGTTTAAACAGAATCCGTTGAGCTAAAGAAAAATTTAGATTAGAAAATTTTTTTTATTTTTTGAATAGATAAATAGATAGATTTATTTTGTTTTTTACACTAACAAAAGTATACGGTACAAAAAAATAAATAATTCAAAGAATTCCACGTAATTATTTTTCTTTTTTTTCCTCTATTTAATCTCTTCTATCCATCACTTCCCTCATCTACTCGACTCCTTTCCCATTACCCTATAACAGTATCCTTTTATCTCTTCATTCCACTCTCAGTTCTTTACATCCTTCTTTGTTACGCTCTTTGTTCTCCCATCCATTCCCACGTAATATGCACAATCTATCCTCGACCTTCCAACAGTATTTATTTTGCCTTTCTTTCTTCTTCTTCTCTTTCTCTGCTAATATATACCTATCTTGGCATCCCTCTAATACTTTTCGTTATACTTTCCTTCTTTTACTCTTGTTCTTCTTTCTTGTACTTGTCTATCTTGATCTCTTCCCACTATATCTGATTCCATGTTTCTTTCTTTTCTCTTATTTCGCATATCCTCTTATTTTATTTCACTTTCTCATTCTTTACTTTTTGAGCTTCTATTTCTTTCCAAAATTTGTATAATATCTCATTCTCCATCTTCCTCTCTACCTTTTCGTCATACCTTGCCGCTCTTCTTGTTTGAATTCTTATTTTTTTATTTTTACTTCCTCTCGCACTATGTATCCTGGTGTTTCTGTTTCTAACCCTAATACCCATTCCCACTACCTTTCTTGTACCCTTTTTAGTTCAACCCATTCCTTCCAACCCTACACTTTCAATCCAAACATCATCACTTCCAATATTCTTTTCCCACAATAGTCTAATTATCTTACTTCATTTTTTCTAATTCCCTTATTTATTCTCTATCCTTATGTTGTAGTTTAAGATATATCCTAAATAGCTGTATTTGTTTACAATATTTCTTTTTCTTAACGCCATGTTATTTCCCTCTTTTTTTACTATTATATCATCTTTGTTTTACCCATGTTTGCCTTTAACTTCTTTTGTTCTAAGTATTTCCTTATTATTTTATTACACTTTCATCTCTTCTTCATTTTTTGCCATTGCTACAATATGTCTACATACGCTAGTATCCATACTTAATTCATCCTACCACTATTCCTCCTACTTGGTGTTTTTCTATTTCCTCTTCTAGGACACTAATATATAAAGAAAATAGACAAAGACTCTACTGAATCTATTATATCCTCACTTACCTCTCTTTCTCTCATCCTATCTCACAATACTGTGAAGACGTTCTCTACTTTTCTTCTATCTACTTGTTTATTACGTGTTTTAGCATTTGTAGACTGTCAATCGGACTCCTCTCTCTTCTAAAGCTTATCTGTCAATTTGGTATGATTTTTTTTCTCTACTTTTTTTTTAACTTTTTTCTTATTATCTCGCTATTAACTTTGTATCCTACATTTATTAGGTTTATTTCTCGGTAATTTTTTATTTCCTCCCTATCTCCTCTTATGTAAATTAGACATGTTATGGTCTCCATTTACTGTTGTGGTAGTTTACCTCCTTCCCGTATCATTTCATATGTTCTTCTCATTCTCTCCACTCTCCGGTTGTGTCTCATCAGTAATTTTTTTAACTTCTTTTATATTCTTTCTTTCTGGTTTAACAATTTTAAAAAAAATTGTTTTTGTTTCTGTATTCTTCTACATCAATTTTTTTGTTTTTTCGTTTTCCTCCTCTTCAACATTTTTTTACATTTTTTGAATTCTCTATTCCACCATTAATATTTTGTCCTTCTATTGTTTTTTTTGAATGTACTTTTTTCAGTTGCATCTTCTATTTTTCTTATCCACTTTTTATCTCCTGCATTATTTTTTTCGCTGTTCCGGTTTTTCATTATCTCCATTTCTTCCTTATACCTTTTAATGCTATCTTTTGTACATATTTTTTTCCACCCATTATTCCCTATTCTGTTTTTCCTTTTTTTCCTCTTTTCTCACTATAGTTAATTGCAGCGGTTGGCGTTTACTAACGTAGTCTATTACTGATTCTCCCATTCCTCCTAAAAATGTAAGATCTTCCTTTCACCCTTCCTCCATGTTACCGTTAATTATTGTCCATTGTCTTTCTTCACATAATTTTAACAATTTTCTTACTTCCCCGTTTATTTGTCCATAGATCTTCTGCGTTTTACTATTCCATTTATCATCTCCCTCTTCCTCTAATCTTACATTAAAATCCTCATTTATTGTTAGCCTATCTTTTTCATTTTTACTAACTGTTTCTTCTATTTTTCTTTAGGTTGTTCTTTAGGTTCTTCGTTTATTTCTTTTTGGTTAGTTTTTATCTCTTTAATTTTTTTAGCATTTCTTTTCAAATATTCATTTTTTTCTTCCGGCATATTTCTCGTTCATTCATTTTTTGACTTTTTTCTTTTTTCCTTCTTTGGGCGTCCTTCCCATTTTTAAGCTCTCTCCTCATTATCTTTTTTTGTCTTTGACGTTGACCATTCTAAATTTGACCTATAATACTTATATTGTAATTGTAATTATTACTTTATTTTTTAAAAATCTTTCATTTATTAAGTTTTGTTGAATTAATTTATTTCTACTCCGACATAATTTAAATTCAAATTCTTGAACAATGCTTTGTACTTTTCAAATATTTGAACATGTGCATTTTCATAATTTTGTTGTAATGCCAACTGTACAAATTGTTTACCTCGTTTTCTTAAATCCATTTTAAATCAATTTTTTATAAAATTATGTACAGAGTGGCTCAGTTAAAAGCGAAAAACTCCCATAAAGTTTCTATTTACAGTCCGTTATTAATTAACTGTCTTTTTTTATTTATATAATTTTCAAAACTATACTTTATGATACATTATTATCTCACTCATTTTTTTCTCTCGCTTGATCAAAATCAAAAAATTGTTAATAACATTATAGCCAACAAATTAAAATTTTATGTTTTCTTAAGACAAAGTGTTTAAAAATACCCATCGTTTTTTAAATTTTCATGAGTAAAACAATACTCAAAATTTCCACACTTTACACATTTTTGGGACAATCTTACAATAATAACTAATAAATTTGACAAAATAATCAATCAATCAAATTAAATTTATTTGTTTTTTTACATTAACAAATCGATTCGGTTTTTCTTATTATAACTATTTGCATTTTTTATTTATATATTAATATAATTATTTATTAAAAATCTGAATTTTTTATAATTTATTTTATTCTAACTTTCTAACAATTTTCTTCTTGTCATCCCCTTCTTTCTACCACTTCTCTCATCCATCTGGCCCTTCATCATTCTTGAATAATGTCTTCCTCCTTCTTTCCTTTGTTCTTACTTTGCTGCACTCCACTAATAGATGTTCAATGTTTTACTAGTCTAATTTATTTTTTATTTTCGTTTCTTTCTTCCATCCATCTTCTTCTGCTTTCTACCTATTTCATACAATTGATGCCCTCTCCATTTTCTCCTAGCAGAACTTTCCTTATCACTTCCTCTCTCATTAATTTGCTGCACTCATCTACCATGTGCTCTACATTTTCCCAATTTTTCTCACACATCCTACACATTCTTTCTTCATCTTTCTTCCAATATTTATTTATTTCCTTATTTCCTACGCTATACCTCGCTATCATATGTCTTTCTTTTATGGTTAATCTTCCTATGATATATTTTGGTATCCCTTCCACCATCATATATTTGTATTTTATGTTATACTTCGATTCTTTTATCTTCATCGTTTTTCTTGTTTTTGGTTGTTTTTGTCCCTTTGTGTTATCTTTCCTTACCTCTTCTGTAGCATAACCTCCTCTTCTATAGTATGCTCTTCTATCTTCTTTTCCGTGCTTTGTTCCATGCCATTTTACCTCCTTCCAACATTCATATTCATTGTCTTTTCTATCTTTCATCCTTTCCTCGAATCTTATTGCTCTCTTCCTGCTTGTATTCTTATTTTTCTATTTTCATTTCTTCCTCTATTAAATACCTTGGTGTTTCCCTCTTCAAACTTAATGTCCATCTCCAAAATTTTTCCTGTATCTTCTTTAGTTCTTCCCATTCCTTCCATCCCCAAATCTCCGCTTCGTACATCATCACACTTATTACTATTTTTTTAATCAAATAGCCACTTTCTTTTTCTACTTCTTTGCCAAATAATCTTTCTCTTATACTCCATGCTTGTCCCATTATATTACTTCCTTTTTTCCTTAATTCTTTTATATGGTCACTGTCTTTATTGTCATATCTTATCATGTACCCCAAGTATTTGTATTTGTTCACTCTTTATATTTCTTCTTTTTCCTACCACCATTTCTCCTTTTTTTTCCTATTTTCTTCTTTTTAAAATACAAGTATTTTTGTTTTTTCTATATATTTTTTCAACGTTTTTATTGCTTTCTTCATCTCTTCTTTTTTACTTGTAAGAATTACTATATCGTCCGCATAAGCAAATGTTATTACATTTTTCTTTCTATTTTTATTTCTCCAACCTGATCTCTCCTCATTTTTTCTTCTAGATCCCTTATATATTGAAAATAGCATTGGGCTCAACGGACATCCCTGTTTCAAACCTTTTTCTGTCCAAACTCCTTCCCTAACTTCCCTTTCACCTTTACTCTATTTTTTGTTTCTTTATAAATCTCTTCCACTGCTTCTATTATGTTTTCTGTTATTTCATTTGTCTTTATCATTTTCCATAATGTGTTTCTATCTACTCTATCAAATGCCGCTTTTATATCCACGAATAATGCATATACCTTACCTCCTTTTTTTCCTATCTCTTTATTTACTAATTGTTTCATTATATATTTATATTATTAATTGTCCCTCTTCCCTTCCTAAACCCTGTCTGTCAACCTGGAATTATCTTTTTTTCTATTTCTTCTTCCATTCCTGCTCCTATTATTTTTGCATATATTTTATATCAATATTTGTTAAACTAACCCCCCTGTAGTTTTTCAATCCCTGCCTATCCTCTGCTTTGTATATTGTACAAATAATCGCTTCATTCCATCTTTCTGGAAAGCCTTTTCTCTGCCAAATTTTTTTAGTACTTTTCTTATTCTCTCTCTTATCTTTTCTCCTGTATATTTCCACTCTTCACCCTGCGTTTCATCTGTGCCTCCTGCTTTTCCCATCTTTACTTTTTTTAAGGCCTCCTCCAGGTTTTTTTTATTCTTCTTCTCTTTTTACTTTTTTTTCTCCTATTTCTTTATTTTCTGCTATGATCTTAACTTCTTTTCCTTGTAGTACATTTCCAAAATGTTTTTTAATTTTTTATTTATTGTTGGTTCTCTCCTATTTCCTTTGTTTCTTAATCTATTTACTAGTTCCCAAGCCTGCCCTTCATTTCAGATTTTCTTCACCTTTTTTTCTACGATTTTTTGATAATCCATTTTTCTCTTTTTACATCTATTCTTAAAATCTGTCTTTATTTTCTTATATTCTTCTATATTTATTTTATCTTTTTTAATTTTTTTTCTGCTTTTGCTTTCTTACATTTCCAGTACCCCTATTCTGACTTTATTTCTTTTTTGTTTGTTGTCATTTTAAATATTTGCTTTCCTATTGCCATCTTCATTTCTTTGTAATTTTTTTCAACTAGTTTTCGACTTCTTCTGCTGCTTCCTGATCTTCCTTTATTTTATCAGTATATTTTTCTATATTTTTGTCATTCCAAATTTTTCTCTCTCTATATACTATAGTTTCTTCTTCTTTTCTTCTCTTATCAAGATTACTTTGATCGATTCTTGATCTGACTCTACTTTGTCTTCTATTCTTATATACTCTATTTCTTTTCTACTAGATCCGTTGGTTATAGCGTAGTCAAGTACCGTTCTTCCTCTCCCTCCAATAAATGTTAGCTCTGTTTCTCCTCCTTCTTTTATATTCCCATTCAAAATCGTCCATCCTCTTTCCTCACAAAGTTCCAATAATTTCCTACCTTGTCCGTTTTTTTTACCTTTCGACTTTCTGTTTCTTTGTTCTCCATTTATCATTATCCCTCCTTTCTCTCCTGTTCTCGCGTTAAAGTCTCCTTCTATAATAACTTTATTTTCTTCCCGTCCTTCAATTGCCTTTTCTATTGTTTCTTTTGTTTTCTCCATTTCTTTTTTATATATTGTAAATTATTTCGTATATTTTCTTTCGTCTGTCCTTATTCTTGTGCTCATAATTTTTTTAGCTCACTTTTGTTTCCCCTCTCTTTTTTCTCCCATTTATTCCTTATTCCAATGATTATTCCCCCCTTTGCTCTCCCCCATTTTTTTCTCCTTCTGCGAATTGTAACTCCCATTGAAATTCCTCTGGCATCTTATTACTATATTTTTTCAATCTTTTCTTCCAATCATGTCTCTACCAGTCCTACCATTTCGAAACCCTTTATGTATCTCCAGAAATCCTCTCCTTTATTTTTTATTCTCGCAATATTCCAGAACAGTATTTTTTTCTTTTTTTCTCCGGCCCCCTTTACTCCTTTTTCTTTCCCATTCCTTTTTCTTCCTCTAACTTTAGTTTTTGCTACCTTCTGTCTTAAACCTCCTTCTTCCTCCACCCATCTCCTTTCCACCCCTTCTACCCATAACTTTCCATACTCCACATTCACTCTTTTCCCTTCTACTTTCTGTTTCTTTTTCGTCAAATCATTATCAATTTAAATATCTGTATCTCTCAATTTTATTTTTTCTTTCATTATTTTCATTTTCTCTTCCCAGTTTCCCAACTTCACCACTATCGCACTCTTTCCTACTTCTTTTCCTATTGTGAATGTGTCTGATAATTCTACTTCTACTCCTATTTTTCTTTTTAACATCTTTTGACTCCATCTCTACTTGGTTGTTCTATCTTTATTGGTTCCTTAATGACGATGTTGTTTCTCCTGCCTTCTTTTTCTTGCCTTTCTATCTTTTTTCTATTTCTTTCATTCTTTTATCCATCTCATCTTTCTTTTATCAAATTTTGCCTTTCTGTCACCCATAATTCTTTTTTTTCCATGTCCTCCTTTATCTTTCTAATCTCATCCTTTTTTAAATCTCTCTATCATATTTCTTCTCATCTCTAATATCAACATTTATATCTGTTCCATTGTTTTATCTTCGTGTTCCATCTCTCTATTTCAATCTTGTTCTGGCGTCCTCGGTCCTCGGTTATCTTGTCATCCAATTTCTCTTCCCCACTTGTTTCTCTCTTCCTTTTCAAAAATTCTTATATATTTTCCAAACTTCCCGATCTTTCTCGTATCTCTTTTTTTCTGTTCATTTAAAACTTTCTTATATAAGCCAAAGAAATTATATTAACTTTTTATACCACTAATAGATACTTAATCACTAATTCTTATATTATATGCCCTCACATTAAATCTATTTACTATACTGCACTAATAAATACGCAATTGTTATTAATATTATAGCCAACAAATTAAAATTGAAACGAATACAATCCAATCGCGTTATAAAAATTTTATGTTTTCTTAAGACAAAGCTTTTAAAAATAGCCATCTTTAGCCTCTATCGTCTTTTTAAATTTTCATGAGTAAAACAATACTCAAAATTTCCACACTTACTACATTTTTAGGACAATCTTACAATAATAACTAATAAATTTGGCAAAATAATATATTAACTCAACATCCACTATAAAATCTTGTAAAAGCATTTCAAAACCATATGGATGCGATGCTCGGCGAGTAACGCCAACGGGAGCCGGTAGATGGAATTTAAAACAAAATTTTTACGAAAACGAGATCAGTATCCTCGTTTCGCTCAAAGTACCACCTACTGTCAAATATCACAAAGAAAAGGGTTTGTTTATATTACCGTCTTCGGCGAATTCATACAAATTTTGGAACATGCCCACATTTTTACTCATTTCTCGAATTTAGTAAATAATGTATAAGAAATACAAAATAAATTAATTGTTAACAAACATAACGTCAAAATATTATTTTTTCTTCAAACGTCAGTACATCTAACATAAAATCTTAACTCTTCAAAGTGATTTTTGTGAAGAATACATTAAAAACAACAAACAAAAGCAATGTATTAGTTTGGTGGGCTCTCCGTATTTGGTTGTTTCTTTGTTTGTCGCCTTTTCGTGGTATCTTCTTTAGCAGTTAAAATATACGGAAGATCGCAGCACAATTTTTTTTTCGTACATTTTGCAAAATAATTTCTGGAAGGATGCATTCTTTGTAGAACTGTGAAAATTTTTAACGCATATTTGTCTCCCAGAAATTTTTATCGCGAGAGTTTCTTTTGGTAAATAAATCCGTTTGGCGATCCACAAATACTATGGGACGACAAATGTTTTTACCTGTGAAAATTTCCCTTTGATCTAAAATTAAATAGATACAAATTTAAATTCGAACAAACTCTCCCCAGCTGCTTTTGTTTTTGAACAGGCGTATAGGCATTTTCTTCCACCAGTTTATTGTCGCCAATTAAGCCTACATTAAAAATAATTGTTTCCCAATTCATGCAATTATACTTTACTAAACTATGTATTCTCAAATAGTCCTTGGGTCCGTGACATAATGTGTCGGGAAACTTGTATGTCAGTTTTTTAGATCTTAGGTGTAGAATGCTATGAAACGTGCAGATCCGCGACATGAGACCGAAAAAAGTTCACCGTTAGATTTCGGCTTATACAATATTGGATGCAAATATTTTTTTAAATTGTACGTCAGTTTTTTTGCAGACAGATCTCTAAGGTATGGTTTAGTTACCAAAGCCAAAAAAGCTGACGCTTTTATCCAGACCCAAACGTTCAGGCCCATACAATTCTCATTGCAACGTGCATTGGGAATTGTATCGTCAGCTTTTTTCTAAATTGCTTTTTCTCGGTGAAATATCATCGAATTTCAAAAATCTGACGTTTTGGTTGAAGCGGTGAAAAGTTAAAAGCAAAATGAAAAAAATAACAATTTTCCGATTTTCTGGAAAATCAATTCTGAATTTGACGTTGGTTTACGTTGTATGCCAATAATCCCAACAATTTCTCTTTTATTTTAATCAAATTGGGACTTGAAAGGGCAGAGTATTAAAAAAAGAATCGAATTATGACATTTTTTGGATGTATTTTCCTTAAGTCACAGCTTCAACCAAAACGTCAGCTTTTTGAAATTTGATGATATTTTATGGAGAACATGCAATTTACAAAAAAGCTGACAATACAATTGCCAGTGCACATTGCGATGAGAATTGTATGGGCCTGAACGTTTGGGTCTGGATAAAAATGTCAGTTTTCTTGACTTTGGTAACTAAACCATACCTTAGAAACCCGCCTGCACAAAAGCTGACGTACAATTTATAAAAATTTATTGCATCCAATATTGTATGGGCTCAAATCTAGCGCTAAACTTTTGGGCTTTATGTCGCGGATCTGCACATTTCATAGTATTCTACACTTAAGATATAAAAACTGATATAGAAGTTTCCCGACACATTATGTCACGGGCCCACAGACTAAAAAATGAGTGAAAAACAATCAAGTACATTACAACTGGTAGTTACCGCAGTTCAAACTGATGCAAAACTAGACGCGTATCTTGCAAGTAATGTATAGTATATATTCCAAAAATATTGGGTTCTGTAATATACAGTTGGTCACCAATTTGATGGACAGTTTTACCCAGCGGTTAAAGTATTGTTTTCAGTTATTTTTAAGGATAGTTTAGCATCTACTCACCATCTCGAGAAGAGGCGAGAAAACCATATTCAATATCTACAAACAAGCCCGACTCTCTTATTATACAATTATTTTTTTCCGCAAATAATTGTTTTGTCACATTTTCGTTGACACAATTTTTCACCGCTGCTTTAGAGTACGGTAATACTCTAAAGCAGCGGTTGAAAATTGTTTTGGGTAAAGAATGCACTTGACCAAGACCTGACAAGATGTGTCAGCCCTACGTTTGCAGACACTTCCCAAAAAAGAAGCTGTCAGCCTCTCTCTACTGCTTGAAATGTAAACTGGGTTACTAAATTGCCCAATAGTCAACTCAGCAATTGATGTTTGTTCTTCTTTTGTTACCTATGTTATTAGGTACACAGTTATTTTAAAAACGTATAATCAATTAATAAACTAAGTGTATAAATATTACCTATACATGAAATAATGGATCTAATATTCGTTTCTAAAATTTGATTATATGTTTATAGTTTATATCCTGTAATAAAAGCAACTTTCTTTCACATGCCGCTTGCAACTCTTTGTTACTTATTTTGGGTTGTTCTGAACAAGGACCATAATCTATTTGCGCTGTAAGACTAAACTCTTTTTCTTTCGGCAAATTATTGATTTAGCAAATAAACGTTTTTTGTCTGATTTTATGCTTTGGCGATTTACGTAGCGTTTCAAAATTTTTCCTACACTACGATAATTAATTTTTCTCCAACAATTGATATGACATGAAGTACCGGCATTGTATCTAAGTGTGGCTAAAGTAGCCCTTTTTTGAAAGGAGCCACGTTGAATAAGATTTAGTCGCTTTTTTGAATTAAATCTTGCCATTATTGGCATAAAAAGTACCGCAGAATTATTAGTCTCATTTTAGATGAGGTGGTATTTTTTCAGCACAAGTTGCTCTAATGCGCCTGTTTTTTTTTTAATTTTTTGTTACAATGTTTGAGAATTATACTTACCGGTAATATATGCTCTAATACCAGACAATTGTAACACTGAAAATAATGTAGGACCTTCGTCTTCGTGAATTTTTTTACTGAAATTTTTTACAGCGTGGTTGACACATTCTGTTTTTCATTCTGCAAAGAAATACGGCGTTGTAATGGAAAAAATAATTATTTTTTTACCTCTAAACCATAATCTACTTTTTCTCGGATTTTGGGCAAAAACGGTAAAATCGCCGTCAGCAATAAACGTTTTATATCAGACACCATGCATTAGGATACTTTGATAAAAACCTTTGCATATGATGTCAGATTCCATTGCTGAGGAAGACCCAGTTTTGTTAAGATTACTGACTCTAGCACAAATAGAGCAATACTTATTTCTAATACCTAAGAATAAAACTTTTTGGATTTGTTTTCCAATTATAACTGCCTAAACATTTGTAAACAAAATATTTTTTATCTACGATTGATATGTAGTAATTTTCTGCTCCAGAATAGGCATTATAATTGTTACCATAACTTTGTTTTCTCCACCCTCCGTCTAAATAAACTGTAATGTAAGGAACTCCATCAGAATCTACATTAACATCTTCAATAGCTATTTGCCGTTCTAACTTTCCAGCTTCTACCATTGAATCTTCCAATGATTTTTTCTACACCTTCCAACGATGTTTTTAATTAATAATATAATCTGAGACTGTTTACTACAACTAGATGTCCTGTAACTATCTCATTTGGTTTTTAAGTAATTTCGTCAAGTGTGAGATTATGTGCCACAACCCTATTGATGTATACATGTGCCATATGGTGTATACACTAAAAGTTTTACAAGTTTTGTTTTTGTAGTAGCTTGCAGGTTGATAAACTTTACATTTTAAAATTATTTTGAAGTATACAGTATGTCCCAAAACATCGAAGTTATGTCTTTTATAGAACACCCTGTATTTTATTGCGTTTTTGGTTGCCCGTAAAAATAAGGTATACTTTTATAAAAGTTTCCTGTACCTAAATACAGAGTGTTCTGAGTTACGTCGACTTTTCTTAAAATATGGAGTATTAAAAAAATTCAATATCTTCTAATCCAACAAATCCTAACAAATTTACGTCTAAATATTAGATTAATGTATTCCATAATTAAATATTAAACATCTCTTTACAGGGTGTTCAAAAATTACAGATTAATTATTAGATCCTTCAATATGTAATAAAAGCCTTATTTTAAACTAAACACTCTGTATTTCATTATTTTATAACGTTAACAAAAAAGTGCTTTTTTGAATAGTATAAGGGTGTCCTATGCCTAAGTGTTACAGTTTTTGCTCAATTTACCAGTTTCTTTAAATTAATGGTAGCGAGAGATTTTAAAACAAAAAATGCATACTGTATATTTTAAAATAATTTTAAAATGTAAAATTTACCAATTGCAAGCTACAAAATTAATAAAATTTGTAAAACTTTTACTGTTTCGCTATAAATCTCCGTCCCGTTGGTGGTGATTCACCCTGTATTCAGGATGTATTTTTATATCAACAAAAAATGTAAGAGTTTGCATACGTTGAAAAATATTATAGTGAAGGTTGAGTTAATATATTTTTTTGTCAAATTAATTAGTTATTGTTGTGAGATTGTCCCAAATTGTGGAAATTTTGAGTATTTTTTTATTCTTGAAAATTTAAAAAGACATGATGGAGACTAAAGATGGACATTTTTGTTGTAATTGAAAACGGGACACTCTGTACATAGATTTTTATTTTTGGATGAGAAACCATTTATATTTGTTAAACAAAACTAACAGTCTTTGAAGTCTCCATTGTATGGTATAAGCAAACGACATTTTTCTTAATTTTCCGATTTTCCATTTTTGCAAGACGATTTTGCATGTAATGCAGCAAATCTTCTTATCTTGATGTTCAATTTCATCTTTAAAATACTGACGGTAAATCGACGACTAGCATCAAGACCGCTTCGTTAATGTAACACATACATAACATAATAGTCTGGATTGTTAACACAAATTCTGGACTAAATGCTTTTAGGCAGAATCTTTAAAATGTATTAAAATTTTTCTTGTCACCAGACAAGAGTTTTAATAAAAGTGAAAAAGATATACAGTTGAGTGACAACACAATGGCAGATTTAAAAGAACTAATACTAAATCTTAACAAGGATCTAAAAGCAAAATACAAGAAAACACCAGAGAAATGAGAAACAATATAGAAGAAACAAAAAATTACAACAAGAACTACAGAAGAACAATAAAAAAATAAGAAAACTTAAAAATTAAATGATTGGTAGAGAAAAATCTGGGAAAAGGAAAAAGAAGACATGTCAAAAAAGATAAACATACTGGAACAAAGATTAGAAAAACTCAAAAACAAAGAAAAGGAATAACGTTTTAATTAAAGGAATAAATATCCCCAACATCGACACAAAAGAAGAAGTAGAACATTTGATACAAAATACTTTGGGTGTGAATGAAAAATTAAAACAGCGTACAAAATTGGAAAGACGCCAGAAAACAAAACAGTACTAGTAGAATGCGAAGAATGGAACAACAAAAAAGAAATTATAGAAAACAAACACAAGTGACAGGTCTAAAATAGAAAGAAACATACAAAGAGTAATATACGAAAAAGCTAAACTAGAAAGGGAAAAGAACGCACAACAAGAATAGGATATCAAAAGCTCTTAGTAAATGAGAAAACGTACTACTGGAACAACAATAAACATGAACTTAAACTACGTAGCATCGACAATAAAAAAAAAACTAAGTAGATACAGTCTGGGACAAACGTTGATGACACAGGCTAGAAAAATGACAAAGAACACACAAAGCAAAAAATACAAACGGACGATAATAATAAAACTGTTAAAGAAAACATATGAAAAGTAGCAACATAGAATACCAGAGGATTACTAGGAAAGGCGTACAAACTCATACAAAAATTCAATAAACAAAAATTAGATATTCTAGGAATCACAGAAACTAAAAAGAAAGGTAAAGGAGAAATAGAAATGGAGGAAGGACATCTTTTAATTTATAACAGAGTTGAAGAGAATGTTTGGGCAAGGGAGGGAGTGGGATGTATTATCAGGCAAGAGCACACAAAGCAAATTATTAAATGGACTGGAATTACAGGAAAAATCCTAAAAATAGAGATGGCACTAGAGGAAACTACAACAATTATAATAGTTTACTGTCCAAATAAAAATGATAAGAAATCAATAAAGGAAGAGTTCTGGGAAAAACTAAATGAAACTATAGAAAATGTGAAATATAGACTAATAATAATAGGAGACATAAATGGAAGAGTAGGCAAAAAAGATCAAGAAAGCAGTGACCGTGATAGGAGTACATGGAGAAAAAGAAAGAAATAACAACGGAAAAAGGTTAATAAATTTTTGGGTAGTGAATGATTTAATAGTAACAAACAGTTTTTATCAAAATAAAGACATTTATAAATTTACAAAAAAGGTTAAAAGTAGAGGGGAAAGGTCGATTATTGGTTACTTACTTATAAGCAGGAGCAACAGTAAACATGTAAAAGAAGTTAAAGTTAAAAGAATGAAAGATTAAGGAGGAATGTAAGAACATACAAACTAAAGCAAAAGGAAGTAGCAAAAAGCTTTAGCGAATGCACAGAAAAATAAATGGACAAGTGCCAAACAGCATTCAAAAGAGCAACTTATGAGGAAAAGTGAAAAACTATTTAAATCAATAGTATTAGATACAGCAAGAGATGTTTGTGAAACAGCTATTGCGGGTAAAAACAAAAAATTAACAAAATGGTGGAATCTGAACATACAAGAGCAAGTCAAAGAAAAAAAGCAAAAATGCATAGAATATTTACGAAAAAGAACAAACAAAAGCCACCAAATATGGAAACACCAAAGAATAAAAGTGAAAGAGATGATAACAAATGCAAAAAGAGAGTTGTGGAAAGAGATTAGAGAAAAAATGGAGAAAGACAGCAAATATAACCAGAAACTATTCTTCAGAGTACTTAAGCATTTAAGAAAAGGAACTGTAAATAACAACAACAAACAAATTAAGAACAACGAAGGTCAAATACTAAGAGAAGAAAATGAAGTTGTGAAAAGGTGGAGAGAGTATTTTGACGAACTGTTAAGTGTAAAAGTTTTAATTAAACTAGAAGAAAGCAACGATGAGATTATTAGTCCCCAGTAGAAATTCACAATGGAGCTATAGAAATGGAAGAAGTAAAAGAAGCTATACAAATGTTGAAAAGAGGGAAAACAGCAGGGTATGAGGTGTGACCTCCGAAATGGTACAAAATCTGGGAAAAAAGGAATTAGAATATTAACAGAACTCTTCAATTACATCTGGAAAGAAGAAGCTATCCTAGAAGACTGGCAAGTAAAAATAATAATACCAGTGTTTAAAAAAGGGGATAATGTCGACTGTGGTAATTATAGAGGTATAACTCTACTATGTATTGTATTAAAAATTTACGAAAGGTTCCGGAAAAGAAGACTCCAAAAAGCAATCAAAAAAGATCTAGAAAAATCCTAAAGTGGCTTCAGAAAAGGAAGAAACGTACAAGACATTTGTGCTTTATAGATATTCAAAAAGTTTTTGATAGCGTACCAAGAAGCGTAGTCTGGGAAAGCTTACGAAAAAGAAGAGTAACAAAAAAATTAAGAAACAGCATCAAGTGCATCTATAATAACACAAGAAACTACATTGAAAAAGACAACGGTCAGTCTAAAGAGTTTCTCACTGTAGAAGGCTTGAGGCAGGCTGGCGTTCTAAGTCCAATACTATTTATAATCATAATGGACGATGTACTAAAAAAGTAAAATCGAAGGTTAAAAGAGTACATATTGGATACGAAAATATGGAACAACAAAAAATAACTTAAGAACAGTATCGAAACTTGGGATAAAGCCTTAGCCAAAAGAAATTTGTACATTAATTTTGAAAATACAAAAATAATGACCATCGGGAAAACAAAATTAAATTGAAAGATAGAATTAAATAAACAAGAGTTGAAACAAGTAAGAAGTTTTAAATATTTGGGTGTACAAATTCAAAGTGATGGAAAACAAAATGCAGAAATAAATGAAAGAATAAGTGCAGCAGTTAAAGTGTATCACGCATTAAACGCTAATTTTATAGAGAATAAGGAAATATCCACAAAGACCAAGATAGATGTGTATATATCGATTTTTGCCCAATCCTTACGTACGGTAATGGAAGTTGGGTACTCTCAAATACAAATAAGGCAATAGAAATGTAATGCCTACGAAAAGTAAAAGGGATTACAAGAAGAGACCGGGTAAGAAACGAACATGTAAGGGAAGAGTTAAAAGTGGAATCAGTGCTAAAGAAAGTAGAAGATTAAAAACTACAATGGTACGAACATTTGACAAGAATGGAAACCAGTAGACCTGTAAAGAAGATGTGGAAGACGATACCAGGAAAAAACAAACTAAGAGGAAGTGTTCTGCTTTAAAGTGGGTTACACTGTATACATAATAGATGCCAATGTGAACAACCATAAACTATTACTAATATAAAGATGAGAAATTATGCAGTACTTGTTAGTATGGTGTTGCCAAGTTTGACGATGCCATTCCCTCCGTGAAATATATTTACTAAGTTTATTGCATGACTTGCAAAAGTATACATATTCGACGGTAGCGGCAATCGACAGAACACCTGCAAACTTAAATGTATAAAAGTATACGTGTTACGTGTTTTATTATAGAAGGTTGTGGTGTTACGGCTAAATTGACTACCACAAAATTTTTAGTTTAACCGCATGCAGCGGTAGCAGTCATTCTAAATTTTTAATTTTTAAGAGATTTTAAATTTATTTTAGTTTTTGTCGTATTCATAGTTAGTGCTATTTCTTTTGATTGTTTGTTTAGTTCTTTCATCATTTTTTGTAATTCTAATCGATTCTCTGCAATAAACACATTAGCTTCAATTGGATGTAACCACAAATTGGCAGCAGAAGCAGCCATCTGATATTAAAAGTTACACCCATGATTAATACAATACATATAGAAAGGAAACTGGTATCTAAAGTTGTAATGAGTTTGTAATTGTCCACATTTCTATCGAGTCAAATGCCTTATTATAATCTATAAAAGCTAGATATATGTCTTTGTTGTATTCTGTTATTCTTTCAGTGATGTTTCGGAGTGATTGTATGTGGTCTAGAGTATTGTATTTTTTTCTAAAACCTGCTTGTTCGGTGTTTTGATACTGTTCGAATTTGCTTGTTGCTATTATTTTAATCAGCAGTTTATATACTTGACATAAAAGACTTATTGGTCTATAACTTCCTAGATCTAATTTATTTCCTTTCTTATGCAACAACACGATTACTGCATTTTTCCAATTCTGTGGTATTTTCCGTTCTTCCAAGCATTTGTTTAATAGTATCTTTAGGTTTATTAATAATTGTTTTTTTCCATATTTAATAAGTTTCGGAATTACTCCGTCTTCTCCCGGAGCTCTGTTTAATTTAATTTCTTTAATTGCGTTTTCTATTTCGTCTTCTTCCATTTTCGGTATTTCTACCGAACCGATGCGACGTTAAGAATGTGTGTTCTTTTTATTTTATCTGGTTTTTCCACTTTGGCGCTGTACATTTTTTGGTAGTAGTTTTTTGTTGTTTGAATGATTTTTTTTTCTATCAAACGTTATTGTGTTGTCTTCTATTTTCAGATGGCTAATGATGATGATATTTGTGTTTATTTTTCTTCGCAGCACTTTTAAACTTTTGTTTTCTTCAATTGTTTTTCTAGGTTTTATTGCTTTATCAAAGTGCCAAGGGTTTTATTTTCATTGTGTTGCTGGTTTGATTCTGTTAAGTATTTGGAATTTGCAGCATTTGAGTACTTAACTTAGGTTGGCTTGGTATATTTTGTGTATATGGCTAGATAAAAATGTAGTTAGAGCTAGGTCCATTGCCTGATGGTAACAGTATGGTATTTGGAAAAAAATTCCTGTTTTGTGAATTCTTTCTCTTAAACTAACAAAATTAAGTTAAATGTTCACTTTTCACTCTTAAGGCTGTTCTATCACTCGGGACAATTTCAGATTTCTAGTAGGCGGTTCACTATCTTTATTTCGTGTTACATAAATAGCTATTTGTTGTTTTTTCTGTTTCTAAAACTGTTTAAAATGCACGTAATGTACAAAAAAAATTGACATCAACAATTCAACAATATATTATTAATCTATTAATGTTAATCGGATTCCAAGTCAGGCCTGTTGCGATCAGAAAAATTCGCCCGCGAGTACATTCATTTCACAATTCTCAAGAGTTTTCAGTATTTATCGTTTACTTAATGTTAATTTTTCTCATTGATTTTAAGTAAAAATTAAAAAAAAAATAGGGTTGTCAAAAAATTATTATCTATGTCGCGCAGAAGTCGAAATTTGGGTTTATAAGAAAATTCATTTTTATTATTTTACGTTTTAATTAAATTAAATACAACAAAGACAAAAATTAAAAAAAAAGCTCCTGCACGACATAAATAATAATGTTAGCTATATGTTTGTGCAAAATCAGGAAATCATTTCTAAAAATAAGCGAGATAAATTTACATAAACTTTATAGCTCTCTGAGAGAACAGCCTTAAGGATAAGGCACGTATGCCGCGTTATCAAGGGTCACTTGAACTTAAACTCACAGCGCAATTATCATGGATGTTTATTCTATGGAATTCAAATAAGAACTTTGTTTTCTCTATATGATTCTCTGTATTTCTTCTGATATCTTCTTTTATTTTCTTTTGTACAGTTTTATTTAATTAGGTGTATTCTATCGTACCTCTTTTACCTTGGTTTGCTAATTCTTGTCTTTTTTTTTAATAGTTGTTTTATTTCTTTCCTGATATTTTTTACATTTTTTGTTTTTCTTTTCTGCTTGTAACATTGTATTTGTCATCTTTTTGTTAATTAGTTCTATTGTATCTTGTTTTCTAATTTTGTTGTACCAGAGGTGTTTTTCTCAGTTCAATTCTGTATTCGTTGGTTTTTTCCTTAAGAAGTTTTTTATCTATTATTTGTTTATTTTTTTTTATTAATTTTATTCGTTGTTTTTGTACATTTATCTTTATATTTCCTCTTACTAATCTGTGATCACTACTTGTTATTATTATTATTATTGGGTATTTGTTAATTACCGTCACATCTGTAACTAGGTGTTTATAAGATGATATAATGAAGTCGATCTTATTTCATGTTGTTCCATTTGGGGTTCTCTACATTTACTTTCTTTCCTCCTTCTTCCTGTAAAAAGTATTCATAATATATAGGTTTTGTCTTACTGTGTATTAGACTAATGTTTGACCTCTTTGGTTTCTCTGCCTTATTCCAAAGTATTCTACTAATTTTTCATTATCTTCTTTCTTTTCTACTATGGCATTAAAATCTCCAATTACGATATAATGGTGTGTTTTGTTTAGTGTTGTTGTGGTATTTATTTTTTTGTAGAACTGATTGACCTCTTCATCTTTGTGTGTCGATGTTGGCGCGTATACCTGAATTATTTTTAAATTGTATCTGTTGGATATTTGAAGTATTAGGTATGCAACTCTTGATGAGATGGATCTTATTTCTTTTGTGTTTTGTTCTATCTTTTTGGGTATCATAAATTCAACTGCCGTTTATTTGTGTATTCATTGAAGAGATTTGTTGAGTTTTTGGCCTTAACTCGCCGCGCTGGCCATACGTGTTGGCAAGTCGCAATACCGGAGCCGAGTTTATCGGTTCGTGATCGTCGCCTTCTATTTTCTAGTGATAAACTGTACCAAAGATTTTCTTTTCCACTTTAACCTAGTATTGACATTGCTGCTGCCCTTTGTCAAGCTTTATCATATCTGGCTATCCTCACCTAGTTTAGCCCGTAGGTCAATACAGTTTTCCGGGGTGTGTCACCTGAAGCCATAAGTGAGAATTAGGTGCCGTATGAAAACCAGTTATCAAGAACGACCTCCGGTTAGACCGTTGGTGTGACCGTTCCCAATATAAAGGTACTACCTCTCTCTGACGCATCCCCTACACAATTGTATATTGCTTATTAAATATGAAAAGGATACACGTCTAACATAGTTTGCTACTGTGGAAATATAAAGACATGAATGTGGACTATCCAAGGATTTTCAAGGTAAGGGTGACAAAAGAATCTATTTTTAAATTTAAAAATTACTCTCATGATTATTTTTTGGGACTAAAAACTTTTGTTAATACGTTTTAACCGTATGCAGACTAAGGTTGCCACGTATGAATCTAATTATGTAGCCTGCCGAGTTAAGCTTTGACACTATACATAGTATTTGATCATACCATCTTAACTTAGAGTCTATTTTTCTCCCAAGAAATTCATACAATTTGAATGTTGAATAAACTTATTATTTAGTTTTACCAGTTTTTATTTCAGACTAAGAAACTTCTTGCTGCATCAATCAAACATTTTATTTACAGCCTCAGTTGTGTTATGTGATAAATAAGCTATATCATCAATTGCATTTAACAACAAAGTATCATCTCTATATTGCATTAACTAGGGTAGTAAAATATGTTGATTCATTTATTCATTAGTATGTACCTAGGTGTCTGATTAAGAGAGATAAGCCACTGTATCTCAGAAACTATTTATCGTACAATTTAGGGAAGAATACAAAGTCCCATAATCTTGAAAATTATGCAGTTTCTCTTATGCGCCTTTAACATACATAATTTTTTCCTTTAGTTGTACGAGAAATAATTCTTGAGATACAGCGGGTTACCTCTCTTAATCAAACTCTGGTACAATAAAAATAAAAGCCTGAGACTGGATATTTGTGGTACCCCTTGACTAATGTTGATTGGAAATCTGTACCTTTCGCGTATTTTAGAAACTGCATACAAACCTTTCGGGTTCTGTCGGTTAAGTACGATGTAGACATAACCCACAAATCCCGTATTTTTCAAACTTAAATAACAATAGATAAATATTAATAATGTCGAAAGCTTTAGTTAAATCAAAAAAAGAAACTCTAGAAATTAATTTACAAGTTGTAAGAGCATATGTGGTAGATGTTCTTCGCAGGAAACCAAAGTGACTCGTTGACTAATACATTTAAAAAAAAAAAAACAAATATACATGGTGTTAAGTAAATATCCGGCAAAAATATGTCTAGTGATGGCGGTCAATAAATCTAACAAAAACCTTATCAAAAAATTTTTGATTTTTTTTGCTTATTCTGACGAGACGCTTGCCTATGCCTTTATTAATTAATTGTTTTTATTGTTGATTGTTAGACAATAATGGTTTCCACAGATTTGACTATTGTTATTTTGATTAATGTCGTTTTGACAAAACTGTAAATAACTGACAATTAATAAGTAAATGATATTTACTTGAACTGATCTTGTCAAAATATTTTTTGATTATTGCTAACATATGAGCAAATAATTCATCAGCCTTAAAATAGTCATAGGTGGGTATCAAAATTTAAGAAAAATTTCAATTTTTTTTTTACTTTTTAGCAATTCCATGCCAAAAAGTTATTAAGTTTTTTCGTTTTATTTATTGTATTGGACTGGTTGAAATGGCATTAACATCAGATATAGCTAATAGCAAATTTATATCTGAAAACTATAACACGTTTAGATGTGGTAGATAATATGTTACAACAGGTAAACAGTGGGGTGGTGGTGCATTGTTAGCAATTAGAAGATCGATAACATCTGAAACCATTGACACAAGCACTCTAAAAAATGAAATTCACTCTATTGACGTTATTGGGTGTAAATGTAAATGTCAATTTGGTTTCTTACATATTTTTGTTATCTACATACCTCTAAGTACGAATCTCGACTGTTTTTTTAACTTTCTTGGAAATATTTGAACAATGTGTTATAATTATCAACATATCATGCTGTTAGGTGATTTTAATGTTTCAAACTTTATAAACAACTCCATAAATGATAACAAGCACAGAACTATTTTAAATTTTATTAATACCTTAAATTTGAATCAACAAAATTCAGTTTTAAATGTAAACGATAGGCTTTTAGACTTAGTTATTTCTAATATTAATTGTTCAGTTACTCATGATAGTGATCCACTAATTGGTGAAGATGTTTATCATGCCGCATTGTCTATAACTTTTGATTCAGTAATAATCAGTGAAAACTTTCCTGCTAATACTTCAAATAAGCCTTTTAATTTCTTAAAAGTAGCCTTTCCTGCACTCTATAATCATTTTCTACACATCTATTGGCAATTTATATATAACTACGATGACATTAATATTGCTGGTAACGAATTTTATAAAATACTTATTCGGCTTTTGAGTTATATGTTCCTCAGTACCGTAATTGTAAATCAAAATTTCCAAAATGGTATACTCCGGAAATAATTAGCAATATTAAACTAAAAACAAAAATATTTAATAAATTTAAAAAAGCACATTAATCAAGATCTTTAAGAATTCCAACGTTTAAGGAAACTAATTAAATCACAAATTAAAATAGCTTATAAAAAGTATATATCTGATGTCGTAAATTCTATTTCAAATGATTGTAAACAATTTTGGAATTACATTAGTTCTAAGAAAGGAAATTCGAGAATTCCTGGTAGAATGAAATTCAATGATGACATTCTTTCTTGTCCTGAACAGATTATTGAAGCTTTTGGCACTTATTTTTCGAGTATATTTTCAACACCAAGTCATATACAATCGTCTGTGGTTAAATCAGATATTAAATCTATTCATAATGTCACTGTCTCTTATATTTCAGAAGATGAGGTTATTGTTGCAATAAAAACTTAAAATTAAAACCACCGCTGGTTTCGACCAAGTACTGTCATTTTTGTTAAAAGACTGTTATTGTATCTTTCCTGACATCTGAAAATCTCTCGAATTACACCAATTTTCAAATCTGGTGACGTAGCTGATATCAAATATTAAAAAAGTTTTTAAAATAACAATTTTTAATTAGGTTTATAAACACATTCAGTCATTCATTTCACCTTCACAACATGGCTTCATGAAGAATCGCTCGACTGTCACTAACTTAGCGTACTGAGTAAAATGTGTATGAGGTGGTAGATAATAGAGGTCAAGTCGATGTGATTTACACCGACTTCTCTAAGGCTTTCGATACCATTGGGCATAACATTATTGATAAATTACTTAGCTTTGGTTTCCATAGTTCTTTTCAAGTATTCTTTAATTCGTACTTAAAATACCGCATGCAATATGTCAGTTATAACAGTTATTAATCGAGACCTTTTGTTGCATCATCTGGAGTACCCCAAGGATCTCATTTGGGTCTATTATTATTCTTGATCTATATTAACGACTTAGTCAATATACTCACTTGTTGTAAACTTTTTTTGCTGATGACCTTAAAATCTTTTTGGCAATTACATCACTTAATGATTATTTCTTATTACAACAACAAATTGACAAGCTTTTACTTTGGTGTAACAAAAAAGGTCTTTCCTTGAATTTAAATAAATGTAAAGTAATATCTTTTCTCGTAAATTAAATCTCACTGTTTATTCTTATCAAATTGATTCTACACTTGTTAAAAGATGCGATGAAGTTAAAGATCTGGGAGTAACATTTGACAGTAAACTTTCATTCAATACCCACATTCACAACATTAGCTCAAACAAAATGTTAGGATTTATCAATAGAAACTGTACATCACTTAATAATACCAATTGCCTAAAAATAACTACTTTATTTTTTATTAGTAAGATCGAAGCTAGAGTATTGTTCATTAATATGGTATCCACTTTCTAATAAGCAAAAGATCATTATAGAGTCTATCCAGAGAAAATTTTTTATAATTTTTATATTTCAAAAAACACGGTTCATACCCTGAAAGAGGTTTTTTTCAGGAGCAGTTATTACGACAAACTGATATTTCATCCTTAGATAAGAGACGGTTAGATAATAGCATTATATTCCTTTATAACGTACTACATTATAAAATTGATTCACCGTACCTATTAGGTAAAATTAACTTCCGTGTCCCACGAGTAAATTCAAGGCTTTCGGTACCATTTTTTATTCCTACACCAAGAACAAACATTTTACAAAAATCCCCAATCTTTATAATGTCAAAAATTTTAATTTGTTAGGTATAGAGAATGATATTTATTTTGATTCGTTAAAAGCAATAATAGAAAATCTTATCAACGAACTTCGTTCGTATATGAAATCATTTGTCGTCCGTGTGGTTTAGGCCTTTCTAATGGTCGACAACATTGTGTGATACATCAATCGATTCAGCTTGTCCAAAGCTTAAGTTTTGATGTGCATTAAAATCGGGCAACGGACGATATTCCGTCGAAAAAATTAAAATTTCAAATACGTCCAAAATCAATGTGTGGCACATATTTGATAATAGAAAGTTAGCAATGACGGTCTATTGGCGCTAATTATAACTTTGCCATTCTTTCCATATTTGGATAATACGAAGTTCGTTGCGACAATGCCTTGCATTTTCAACTTGTTTTGTTTTGATTATACTTTTAGTTACTTTTAGTTATTTTTAAGTTTATGTAACATTGAACATTGTTCTATAATTGGAAATTATTTTTCGTTGAACAATAAAGATTATTATTATTATTATGACATCACCCGTCAAACCATTGCCTGATATTTACCTTACTACTTTTTCAATAATTTTGGAAAAAAATTAATAATAACAAAATAAGTGTATAATTGTTAGTTAAGTTTGGATTTTCTTGTGTAAAAATAGATCAAAACTATTTTTGCAATTTTTAGTTGATCAGGAAATCATCCTGTTAGAAAACATTAATTTACCACATTAGCCAAAAGTGGTGGTAATATTTCAGCCACCGCTTTTACAATAAACCTTGTTATATTATCTGGACCAGCTGAAAATTTACCGGGTAATTTTCTGACTATATTTCTATTTCATTTTCATCAGTTGAAAATAGAAAAAAATAATATTCAATTGATTATACAGGGTTTTACACTTAAAACTCCGCACGCCAATAACTCCAAAACAAAAAGAAGTATTTAACTTCTGTAAAAGTGATCAATATATGGAGTCAAGTAGATATTTTTCAAAGTTTAAAAAATTTGACGTTTACAAAAGAGCGAGGCGTCGAAAAATTAATCGATTGCAGGGACTTTGAAAATAAGCGCATACAAAAGTACATGTTATTTAAAAACTTTTTGTAGTTTAATCAAACTTATTTACTTTACTCGTTTCTGAGTTATACCGGGTTTATAAGAAACCCTTTTTTATTGACAAAAAATGCGATTAACGATTTTTTTTACTAGTATGCCATGAATACTAGTTACTATGGCAACGATTGTAATCGCAATTTTATCGAGTGCAATTAAAAACGATAAATGTCAGTGCTGTGTCAAAGATATTGTCACATTTTGTCACAAGAAATATCCAAACTTGTTCGGTTGAAAGAAGACTAACAATAATTATGTGAACATGGTGCAATTTAGCAATGAGGAAAAAGTAGACATGTTACTGGTGTTTGGAGAATGCAGGTCTAATTGTAGAGAAGCAAAAAGAGTTTACGCACTGCGTTATCCAGAAAGAAGAGTCCCCGATGCAAAAACCTTTTCAAGTTTATGTAGAAATTTAAGAGAATATGGCTAATATACCTAAGAGATATAGAGAAAAAATGGCTACAAATGATGAAAATACCGATGCTGTAATTCAGCAGGTTTATAATAACCTTAAGATATCCCTAGCAGAAATAAAAGAAAATACCGGTGTTACCATAAGTTCATCGTGGGGAATTCTACATAGAAACTCTTTTTGCCCGTACAAAATTAAACTAGTTCATAAATTAGAACTTGGTGATTACGCTAGAGGAATGGATTTCTTAGCAACATTGTCCGATTTATATAGCCAAGATGCAAATTTTCTATTCAAAATCTTATGGAGCGACGAAAGTCGATTCCATAATAATGGAATCGTTAACACACACAATTCTCGTTTTTGGTCTGAAAACCAGCCTCGTTGGATTACAGAAAGAGGCAATCACCGAATTTTTGGCATCAATGTTTGGTGCGGCATATTAAATGGATTCCTTATTGGACCTCACTTTTACGAAGGCACTTTAAATGCAGATCGCTATTTAAGATTTCTTCAAACTACACTTCCGGAACTATTAGAAGATGTGCCCGTTTAAACTAGAATGAACATGTGGTTTTAACAGGAGCTCCATCCTGCACATAATGCCCAAATTGTAACGAGGTATTTGAACAGAGAATACCCCAATAAATGGTTTGGTACTAATGGACCAGCAAGGTGGCCGGCGAGGTCTCCTGACATTACACCACCTGATTATTTGTTTTGGGGTTACCTAAAAGATGTTGTTTACGAAGAACCTATCGAAGATATAGCTGATCTGATTAACAAAATTACTGCAGCGTGTGCCGCTATTACAAGAAGGACGCTCCTACAAGTTACCCAAGCTCATCTGTTAAAAGTTTTGATAGTTGTGTTCGAGCAGATGGACATAATTTTGAACAAAATTTTTTATTTGTTTTATTCTGTATTAATTTCAATAATAATTTTGGTTATTAGATTGCAGGTATTTTGCTTTAGTTTTTATTTATTTATTCATATTATCACAACTAAATGCCTAAATTTGTCAAAATAAATACTTGTATAAAATAAGTTTACTAAAATAATAATTATAAAATCATACTAGTTGTACTTTAAAAATTAACATTAAAAAATACAATAATACAAAAGCCAGTTACATGACAACATCTATCGTTTTTAATTGCACTTGATAAAATTGCGATAACAATGGTTGCCATAGTAACTAATATTCATGGCATACTAGTAAAAAAATCGTTAATCGCATTTTTTGTCAATAAAAAAGGGTTTCTTATAAACCCGGTATAACTCAGAAACGAGTAAAGTAATTAAGTTTGATTAATCTACAAAAAAGTCAAAGTCCCTGCAATCGATTAATTTTTGGACGCGTCGCGAGGCCCAGCTCTTTTGCAAACGTCAAATTTTTTAAACTTTAAAAAATATCTACTTGACCTCATAATTGATCACTTTTTACAGCAGTTAAATACTTTTTTTTGTTTTGGAGTTATTGGCGTGCGGAGTTTTAGGTGAAAAACCCTGTATAGGGTTTTCCAATAAGAGGTGTTATTTTGATATTCAAAGAAAAATGGCATTTTTTAGATAAATGATCGGATGTTTATTTCACTATAATTTTGTTAATAATAAAAAATAACATCAGCCAAATAGCCACCACAACCATGCTTACAAGACCATATTCTTTTCATAAAATTTTTCATAACCAAATCGCAAAGTGGCTGCCTTACGTCCTCGATAGTCTCACGAATTCCATCTTTGAGGTCTTGAATCGACGCTGAACTGTTGGCGTAGACCTTATCTTTTACGTGGCCCTAAAGAAAGAAGTCGCAAGGTGTTAAATCACAGGATCTCGGTGGCCAATTGTAATCACCTCTTTGAGACATAAAAATGTTTTAGTTTTACGAACGTTTTTATAGTGATTTTTAATAATTTCAATGCGTTGTTGAAGCGTGTATCGTTCCATTTTTACTTGTTAAATGTCAAAAAATGACAGCTTTAAAAGTGACATCTATCAAAATAGCTGGCTATTCAAAATAACACCGCTTATTGGAAAACCCTTTAGTTTGTATTCTTGTATTTCCAATTTACTTTAAGATTAAATTCTTCACTAAAAATGCCTCAACTATTTCAATAAGTTCTACATTGTCTCACCCCTCCTGGTCTATTTTAGTACCATTTTGCGTTTTATTTACATTTAACATTTTATTATTTAAATTTCTTAGTTTAATTTTTGACTAGCGGAACCCTTGGCTTTTGCTTATATTATATGCTTAACAGGGTAAATTGACAAATTAATATCTCAGTTTGTGGTGGTGCAATTTTAATTTTTATTCTTTGAAAACCTTCTCTGGGCGAACTTCAGAATACATTGAAAATTTCATACAGATCGGTTTAGTAGTTATCGCGTGATACTGCGTTAAACAAATAAACATTCAGTTTTGTAGATATAGATAGTAAGTAGGATATTGTCATAAAGCAAAATTTGCATATTTCTAATTAGCGTTTATGTATTTTTTGTTTTTATATTGAAAAAGAGGCATTGTGTCATTATATATTATTTATAAAGTATACACAGATCATTTAGTTTTATTGACTAGAGTGTATTTTAAAATAACCGACAAACAAAAACTAGTGTTTCTGAGGTTCAAAATAAGCCAAAAATGTTTAGAAACGTTTTTTTAATACGTAGAAGAAAAGAGTAAAAGCAGAGAGGGAGGAATTAAAAAAGTGGAAAAAGCGATAGAAAATCTGAAAATGGGTAAAGCGGGAGGTTCGGACGGGACATAGGAGGAGCAATGGAGATTTACCCATGGAGAGAGAATAAAGGAGAATAATAGAAAAACATATGAAAGAGTATAGAAAGGAGGGAAATAATAATATGTCCAATTTTTAAAGGACGGGATAGGAGGGAAGTTAAAAACTACAGAGGGATATTCTTAACAAACGGTAGGATACAAAGTATATAGTGCGATTCTAAGAAGAAAGCTAGAAAGGGAAGTAAAAGAAAAAAAATTAATTCCGGATTGGCAGATGGCCTTCAGAAGAAGAATAGGTACTATCGATTGTATACACGTACTAAAGCACTTGATGAATAAACAGTTGAAAAAGAAAGGAGAGAAAATGTTCGTCATTTTTTTGGATCTAAGGGCTGCGTTTCACAGAGTGGAAAGAGGGTTGTTGTGGGTGAGGATGAGAAAAAAAGAATCAGTGAGGATGTAATAGATGCGGTAGAGAAAATTTATGAGGACACGAGTTGCAGAACTAGAGTAGGAGGGAGAATGGGGAACAACTTTAAGACGAGAAGAGGCCTGAAACAAGGATGTCAGTTAAATCCGTGTTTATTTTTGTATATATTGGGAATCTAGAAGAGGAATTGGGAGAAACCAAGTGTGAAGCATAGTGGTAGGAAGAAGAAAAGTATGGGTTTTGGCGTATGCGGACGACATAGTTGTTATATCAAACAGTGAAGAAGATATGAAAGGGGCAATAAAAACTCTAAGGAAATAATTAAAAGAAAAAAAGTTAGAGGCAAACGTGAACAAAACAAAAATCATATAATTTAAAACTAAGAAAGGGAGAAAGAAGAAAGTATCATGGCATTGGGGAAAGAAAGAAATAGAGATTGTGGACAAATACAAGTATTTAGGATACGTACTAAAATATGATAATAAGGATAGTGAGAAATATGGGAATTGGAAAGAAAAAGAAATATGATAATCGGACATGTGTGCGGCATAGGGAAAGAATATTCAGAAAAGATTTTAAAAAAATACGGTGGTTATTCGAGAGGATAGTCAAAGCAGTGATTATGTACGGATCAGAGGTGTAGGGATAGAAGGAATGGGTGGAACTAGAAAGTATACAAGAAAAGTACTGGAAGTGGCTATTGGGATTAGAAAGGGAGACATAGTAACAACAGGAAACCAAAGCGGGAAGAAGAGCGATGAGGTATGAGGAAACGATGGAAATGAGGAAAAATATTGAAATATTAAGCAAATGTTGGAAAGAGATTGAATTTCAAAAAATAAAATATGGTGTAAGAGAAAGAAAATTATTCTATGAAAGGGGAGGTTATGCGAGAAAGAAGATAAAAAAATTAAGGAGAGAAGGAAAAAGTATCAAAGCAGAGTTAGTGAGAAGAGATCAAAATATGCAAATTCAAGAGAGAAGATCGAGAATAAAAGAAAGGAAGTATAATGAAAAGTATTGTAAGATTATTAAAAAAAGAATACCACGTTATATAGCAGGAAAGAAAGGACTGAAAAAGAAAAAGGCGATTGCAAGATTTAGAGTAGGAAATGAAGAAAGAGAAAATAAATATTGGTGAAAGGACGAGGATAGATTGTGTAGACTGTGCGAAGATAAATGGGAGAACTTGGAACACATGAAAGAAGGATGCAACGAATTGAGAGAGGAAGGAAGAGATAGAAGAATATTGTTAGGCGATAATGGGGAAGAGATCGAATGGACGAGAGAAGTAATAGAGATGAGAAGACAATGGATGGAGAAACAAAAAGAAGAATAATTAAATTAAAGTTATTTTATAATTATAATTTTTTTTATTTTGTTATTGTAATTGTTGATTAATGTGTATTTGCAACCGAATTCTTTTGTTTAAGGTAAAGAACAAAATAAACATCTAATAATAATAAAAAAATAAATAACACATAAATATGTTTTATAAATGCACTTACCTATTACGGTTTCAAGTTTTTAAAGTTTTTGGTAGATATAATTTAAATATTTACATGAACACGTTTTTCAAATAACAGTAAGTAAAATATAATTTTTTTCTAGCTTAAGTTAAACCACGTACCAAAAAGTTAATTTTTTTAGATTATCTTGACATAAGTTTTTGACACTAATAGTATAATTTAAAATAATATAATAACCTTACTAGGATATTTTGATGTGCATTTTGAAAACAAAATAACTTGAAATAATAAATGATATTAAAGATTTAAATTTCAAATTAATGTTTTATTACCTAAACAAAATGAATTTTTTTAATGTTGTTCCTGTATTTCCCGAGTAATTAAATACGACCTGTATATTTTGATATCAGATTCTGAAAGCCCTTCTTATTTCGAATTCAATGACGTATAACACTTTATTGTTTCATTGCGTTTTAGTCTGTTTTTCGGTCTTCACCAAGAAAATTCTTATTACAAACCTTTACACAGTTTTTTAATTTTAAAAAATAAACAATTAGCTATATTGATTAAAATGCATGTAATTTAAATGTTTACTAATAATCATTGAGTAAAAAGTTCTTTAAGAGGCGCAACCTAATGTTAAACATTGTGCCTTATGGAGAACCCCCACTTTTCATGAAAATTGAAACTGTAAATTGGCGACGCAAGCTTATAAAATGCGAACTACAAATTCCACGGTCATAAAATTGCATTTAGCCTGAATAAAATGTCAGCAACGTTATTACGTTTCGATGATTTATCGCCAGTCTACGTTGTAAATAAACGCAATGATTGTAAATACTAATTTTTATTTCAAAAGTGGACTAGAAAATTAAAAATCAACATAATTTATCAAATATTTTTACAACGGGTGTCCTTATAAACTGTTGTATCTGACATCTGTATTATTTTTAATTAAATTATTTAAGTAAATAATGCAACATTTTAAAATCTGAAAAATTTAAGAAAGGTATTATTATCAATAATAATAGAACGAGAGATCAAAATATTGCCGACAATAATTTTTGCGATTCAGATAAAAGTTTCTGTTGGGACGCAAATAAGTGCTTTGCACGAGTCGTTATTTTCTTAAGCAACAGAAACTAGTCAATCAGAAGAGCCAAAAGGCAAAATTTTGACCTCTAGTCCTATTTGGCTTGACAATTAAATTTGTAAATGACAAAAAGCAAGTCATTTAAAATTTAAAAAATTTATCATACATATGTTTCAAAGTTAACTGATTGTTTCTTTAAGTTTTTTTTTCTTTAATTTTGTAGGGTCAAAAAGAACAGAAATTATTGTCGCTGGAATAAAGCATCTCAAAAGATTGTCACTAAATGAATTATTTTATTGGTTGTTTATTTTGAAATTGAGACATGTCGTTGGTTAACAAAAACACAAATTTAATTGTCATATTTGTTACATCAATTGACAATTAAGGATTTAGCAAATTGTTAATTAAAAACCTTAAGAACTAATACAAAATATTATAAACGAAAATATAAAAATATTCAAATAAAACGTAACAATGTTAAGTGAACTAACAATTAATTTTGCAAAACTCTTACTTTTCTGTACTGTTTATTTGCAGTTGTAGATTTTGTTTTTCAGATTTTGAATTTTGTATTTTTGAGATTCCCATTTAAACGCTCTGTAAACCACCATTTTTATAAAAATTGTTAAAAATCTGTTTTGATACTTTTTACATACATCTACACCACTTAAATATGGTTTTAAATACATTGATATATTTTTTGTTAAGTCATTAGCAAGTTTAAAGTTTGCAAAATTAATAAAAAATTTTTTTAGTCACAAACTAAATTGCTTGTAATATGAAACAGAAGATTTTTTTTAAATTTTGTTGTTCCTGAGTTTGAATAATCTTTGTTAATAATAAATAAATAGTTTGGGTCACTTTCTTCTTTTAAATAATTGCTACAAACACTACACTCCGAAATTTTCAGCATCGTAAAAGCAACAAAAGCTGCAACATATAAACCTCTGTTGTACTTTCTAATGATATCGGTATTTCTTCTTCTTGTTCAAGTACTACTTCAATTTTTGCACATTCTTCTATTTCTACGTGTTCTTTACTTTCTGAAATAGTTGTAGCAAAACTCGTTAAAAGATTTTCCTCTAATTGTAATTTTTGAAGCTTTTCTTCTTCATTTGAAATATCCAAAAATTCTCCATAATCGGTGTCGCAATCTCCAGTATCGACTGCAATTTATAGAAGAATATTGGCATAATGTTGAAGTGCAATTCACCTCTTGTCCGAATAACGGAAAAAAAGTCGAGCGGGTCTTGATTTATGAATGATGTCAATTAGTATTTAACTGAATAATTCGTTCTTAAATCGTCCCATAACAGTAAAATGGACCTAATTGACATCTGAAATCCTTCAATGCAGTAAATATTTTTCTGTAACTTTCCATTGTCATAGACCCTTATGGTTTTAAATAAGTTAGGAACATCTTTTAAAATATTTTCCGCATTATTATTAAATACTGAAAGAGGTGTTCTATCTCTTTTACAATCGTCTAGATAGCGGCTATTTAATGCATCAAAAATTTCATTAATTTTATTTACAAAATGTGCTGTATTGTATGCAGTTTTTGTAGTTAATTGTTTGCTATCAATTAATGTTTTTACAGTTGAAGCTACGGAATGGGAGAATATTTAGGCTGCATATAAAACTTTGATTTTCACAAAAGTATTAAGACGAATATGTTTTTTTGTTATTTTTAATAAACTACGAGTCGTAGTACTTTTTTGATCAATACACAAAACAGGCTGGTTTTCTACACCAAATATAAAATGTATTTTTCATTAAAAAAATCGTTTCTTAGACTCTTGAACATCTTTTTTACATTAAAATCCACCTTTTTCTTCAGACACATTTCATCTACTAACAAGGCACATATTTTTCGTTCTCACTTATTACATTTGCTTTAATTTTTAGCTTTTTAGTTATTAATGATTTAATACCAGGTTGAATATAGCTTGTGAAGGAAACATAGATCGGATATAAGTCTGAGATCATGTAGTGTACTGACATTAATAGTTGCCATAATGTTGACGTATTGCTCTTTTACATGTAATTCGTCTTTTTTATACTCCATAACCCTCAAGACCTTTTTTTGAACTTTTTCAATTTTATTTGAAAATGACAGGGTATATGGTGCTTAAACAGTCTAACAATACTCCAAGTTACATCCTACAAGAGAACAATACAATACTCTGGGACAGTTAATACTTAAATTACTAGCCGTACGCCAAATACAACCCCACTATCGCATATGTTACATACATTTATGACAAGTAAATTAAAATTTAATTATCGGTCAAAAAATTACACCGAGGTCCCGAACATCATTCAATTTTGCAAGTATAAACAAATCCCCCCTATAACTATGGATTACGGATGAGCTATGTCTACTAAAAGATATTGTATTACACTTTGATAAATTCAAATGCAATTTATTAGTTTTACACCAAGACATAAACTTGTGTAAATCATCTTGCAGATCATAACAGTCTTCAATAGCGTTTATAACTTTAAATAATTTAAGATTATCTGCAAACATCAATATATTGCTGTGTCTGACACACCTGAAGAACCCTCTATTTGACTTAATTCATAGTTATTAATATTAACTATTTGAAACCTATTATATATAAAAGAACTAATCTAATTTACAATGCCGTTTTTGTTTGGGTGTTTGCTAATTTTGGCATCAATTCATTTGCTATAAATTTTTTTTTGTGTAAAATGTAAATATTTCACGCCTCGAATTAGAGGGTAAAATTGACCGGTATATAAGACATAATAATTATTTTATAGCTATAAATATTTTTTTTGTGTAAAACGTGAATGTTTCACGCCTCGAGGTAGCGTTAAAATTGACCGGTATACAGGCTGTTTCATTAAGTTTGGTACGCGGCCATATCTCGAAAACAATTGAGTATAGAAATTAAAAACAAACGGCTTTGAGAAAATCTTGGAAATTATTTTCAAGTTCCAAATTTTACCGCCAGGAGGCGCAATTTACAAGGCGAAGCATAAAATTCAACATTTCTCCGAAAATTTTTATATGAAGCTATAACTTCAATAACATTATTAGAAAGTTTTGCCTGAGGTTCCTTAGCGTACCTACCTTAATAAGACAAGGAGAAGCTTCTGAATGTCTAATAATTTAAATGACTATATTTTCTAAACGACTTATCTGATTATAGCAAACTTAGGCTTGTTTGTAAGAAAAATGTCAGTGTTTTCAAATACCGTATCCATCGGCACTTGACAGTTTTAAATAAAATTGCTAGAGGGCGCAGTTTGCCATAATAACAGTTTTTTTTAAATTTGCCACGAAAATTCATATCATACAGTATAATTTTGATGTCATAATCGGAAATTTGATAGAGTAAAAGGGAAAACCGCAGATTGATATTTTCGCTTGTTTCGGAGTTATTGTCAAAAGATTACATTTTTCACACTTTAATTTGGTAAAATTGTTATTGTCCTAGTTCCATTGAATTTTAGGTTTAATTTGATGGTTGTGTAGGTTTGTCACTCATTTTAGTGGCATAAAAACTACATTTAAATTAAAAACACCCCACAAATAACTTCTAATAAGGCATAGATGCTGATGCTGTTTTAAAAAGTAAATTAGAATAAGTATTCATGAAACAAAAAGGTTTCCATGGAGATTAACAAATTGGAATAGGTAACTGTCAATAGATTTAATTTTAATGCTAAAAAACTTAGTATTTGATTCTTTTGAAATTTGTATTACTAATTTTCGAAATTTGTGCTAATCCATCAATAATGGCTTACACTAATGCCGAAGCTTACGATATGCTCGCCGTCTATTTTCAGTGTTTCGAAAATGCTCTTATCGCAGCAAGTGAATATGCTGTCAGATATCCTGAACTAAGACACTATAACAAGAGGGTATTTCGACAACTAGGAGTACGTTTAAGGCAAACGGGAAGTATACGACCCATTCCAGTTCCTTTTAGAAGACGTCCGTCAAGGAATGAAGATCACGTGATTAAGGTTCTTGCATGCGTAGAAGCGAATCAAAATTTAAGCACAAGGGAAGGATCGTTAGAAGTAAAATTAAGTCACGTTTCGGTGTTTTCAATTTTAAAAGACTTTACATTACATCCCTACCATATGATTTTGCACAGGCGGCCGACTATTGCTATTGGTTAAGAGAAATGTGCAACGGAAATCCTCAATTCCTGTCCTTGGTATTATAGACTGATGAAGCCACTTTTTCTAGTTGTCGTAAGTTAGATTTACATAACATGCATTATTGGTCGCAAACCAATCCGCATTGGATGAGCGAAGTGGATCACCAAAACAGGTGGAGTGTAAACGTTTGGTATGGTATTTTAAGGAACAGAATTATTATAAAGTTTATTTTTGACGATCATTTTAATGGTGAACAATATTTGAATTTTTTAGAAAATGACTTGCTTATCCTTTTGGAAGTTAAGGTTGTCCATGTGGTATTAACATGACGGATGCCACACTTTTCGCAAAAGGTCCGTAATTTTTTAAATGTTAATTTATTACCCAAATCGCGCTGGATTGGAAGGGGTAGTTTTTTTCCTTGGCCACTCAGATCCTCCGATATAACTGCGTTAGATTTTTATTTGGAGAGCCGAATAAAAACCATTGTTTATAAAACCGACCAACCACAAGGGACGACATGATTAGGCAAATTAAACATGCTATAAATTCGATTTTACGAGCTGAAATTTAAACAGCTGTTAACAAATGTACGACAAATATTGATAGTTGTATTTTGCAAAATTGAGGTCATTTTGAACATTTATAAAATTCTTTCTATTTATCCCGTAAAAACTTTAATGCTAAATGTTGCTTTTGTTGTCTTGACCTTTAAACACGCCTCAAATATCGTTTTTTACATAATTTGGACTAGTCCTAAGCTTAGATAAAGTGTGAAGGGAGGCATAAACTATACATAATATCAAAACTAATTGTTACTAATCCTAGCTACAAAACTCGGAAAATAACCATTTTTTCAAATTACAGTGTAAAAAATGTAATCTTTTGACAATAATTCTGAAACGGGTGAGGATACCGAACTGCCGTTTTCGCGTTTTATTTAGCAAATTTAATCTACTTTTGGTTATGACATCAAAATTATACTGTATGATTTGAATTTTTGTGGCAACATTGAAAAAACTGTTATTATAGCAAACTGCACCCTCTAGCAATTTTATTTAAAACTATCAAGTGCCGATGGATACGTTATTTGAAAATATTGACATTTCTCTTACAAACAAGCTTAAGTTTGCTGTAAACAAATAAATGATTTAGAAAATAGTCATTTAAATTATTAGACTTCGTATGGCTTCTCCTTGTCTTATTAAGGCCGGTAGGCCAATAAACCCTAGACAAAGATTATGCGGAATTATTCAGGCTTTCTAATGATGTTATTAAAGGCATAGCTCGTCCTGTCAATTGCGCCTTCTTACGGTGAAATTTGGAACTTGAAAATAATTTCCAGGATTTTTTTTCATAGCCGCTTTAGTAATAAAAATTTTTTTCCCGAATTTCTATAGCCAAAAGTTCTCGAGATATGGCCACGTACCAAGCTTAATGAAGCAGCCAGTATAAGATATAATATAGTTTATTTCAGAGTTTTAAAGTTTAATGGTACTAAAGTGTCAAAGCCGCTGAGGCAGATAGTTTTTATTGTCAATTTTCTTCGGAGTGTTTGATAATTTGGCATCAATTCATCTGCCATTAATATTTCTTTGTGTAAAACGTACCTAAATGTTTTACCCCTCGAGTTAGCGTTTAAATTGACCGGTATATATAAGACATAATAATTATTTTATAGTACTTGCTTAAATTGCAAAAAAATTAGAAAATTTATAGTATATTTACATAGTGTTTGAAAAAGTTTAATAATATTTGGTTACATCTAAGAACGTGGAAATTTCCCACCACTACCATTATTACACTTTGTATAAATTTTAATGTAAATTTGTAAAATAAAGCAGTACCTATTCCAAAGCAAAGAGTACTCACTTGTTAACTACTAATTTATGTAGTTAAAATTCATATTTTAAAAGAACTAATTTACTTTTTTATTTAATAAGCATTTAATAAGCTAATATTTCTAATATTTATAACAAGTAAAGAACTTACAAAACGTTTTTTTTCCATTGTTTATTGACAGTCACCTAATTTGTGTCAGTTAATTGACAGTGTATCAACAATCTTTAAAATGACAAGTGATACCTACAGCTATACTGATTGCAACAAACGGCAACTCATATCGACTTGCATTCAAGAATACGGGTTCTCTGAACTAGGAAAAATTGAATTTCAAGTGAAGTGCTTTTATATTTTTTCCTAAAAAATGTTCATTCTCAGAATAGGGGTCCTGGCGGAAAACAGTTTAATAAAATTTCAAAAATACGTTTTTCTATAATTTTTGTTCTATTTTGCAAAATGTCCACCAAGGAATTTTGAATTCTCCACATTTCTCTGAAAATGTTGACATATTAGACAATAGCCTATTCCAAATCTGCACATAGAATTGCATAAGGTGGTGCCTAATGAGAACGTTTTTGTAGTATTTCATTAACCTAGGTTGTATGAGGTACGGTTGGTAAAATTTTGGTTCGTAGAACAAGTTTGTAGAGATATTTATTTCGAAATTTTGTGCCCTAAGCTTGTAAAAGTGTAAAATTAAATTTTTTGAAAAATAATATTATGAAATGAAGCCAGAGATTTTTTTGGAATTTTTGGTTGTATAAGGTACCGTTGAAAAGATTTTGAAACGTAGAACAAATTTGTACAGAACATTCACTTCGAAATTTTTGGGGGATAATATGACGTCACTTTGGGTTAGGACCTCTTGGACTCATATTCGAGATGTTTACCATTTATTTTCGTTTCGTTCACATTTTACCGAACATTTTAATATATTGCACAATATTCTATCACGAAAATGCACACGAATGATATATTTTTTACATATCACGGTTGACTAAAATGTATTTTTTAATATATATTTACATTTCCCTGAACCTATAATAAAATTTAAAGTCCATTTTCTGGATTAATAAAAATTAGTAATAAATAAGTTCTTTTCTTACAGTAATTTTTGTTACATTTTTGAAAATTTATCAATACAAGAAAGAATTTGGGACAATAAAAAAATAGTACAAGTAGTACAAGAATAATGTTTGAAAATGCAATTTTTATTGTTTGCCACTTTTAGTAGATAAAATTTAAGTTTGTTTTTTGAGTACACATTTTAAATGACCTATTTAAATTTAATTATACTTTTCTGTTGTATTTAAATAAATTGAACTAAAAAGTTTTTTTTTACCTACATTTTTGAAACAAATAAATGAATTTAAAACACTAATACTAAACTATACTGACATACATTTTGGAAACAACATTTGAAATCTTAAATCAGTAATAATAAAGATGTAAGTTTCAAAATACATAAAGCTCTTTCCAAGTTTTTATTAACTAAATAAAGTGATTTTTTTTTATTTGTTTTAATTAAGTTTAAGCTTAAGGTAAGCGGTTGTATCTCAGACATTACTTATTCTATCGACTTGCCCTAGAAAGTTATATAATAAAACAAGTCAAGAGAAAATGTTAAAAATTATTTTCGAGTTTCTAAAATGACCACCAAGCGTAATTGCAATTTTCAATTTTAAAACCAGTTTTTTAAAATTTTAATAACGATATTTAGAGTCAATGTTGTTTTAAATCTGAAACAAATTTAATTTTTTTTGTCACATGCTATCCATCTCTTAAAGGAAAGTGGTAGGGAGTATTCGGACATTTTCAGAAACAAATGTCGATAACTCCAAAAACGCTTACGTAACATATTTTAATAAACTTGGTGTCGTTGAAAAGAACTTTTTTTAGGCTACAGGCGTTATATGAGGGATGTGATTGCAATTGCTTACCTTGCCACCAGATAGAGCTTATCACATATAATCACAAAGAATATAATTTTCTGGAAAAAAATCAAATGCAATGATATAAATTTTTTTAGGTCATTAGTTAGACAAACAAAAGCCCAACAACCCTGTAAAAATCCCATGTCAATATTTTTATCTTATTTTAAAATAATGAATAAAATAACTTAAAACCCAAAAAAAAGTTGAATTTTGAAAAACACAAAGAATATGTCTCTAAAATGTTTTTAGTAGATATAATTGAAATTTTTGTGTAAGTATGTTTTTCGAAAAATTGATATTAAAATACAATTTTTTTTGGATTAATTCAAACAACACATACCAAAAATTATTTTTTCCGCTTATTTTGACATACGTTTTTCAAATAAAAATAATTTGAAATTGTAGTAATCTTTCTAGAATATTTTGATGTATATTTTGAAAGCAAAATAGTTTGATTGAAAAAAAATATTAAGTTCGAACATAATGCTTTTTTAACATTTCTAGTATTTGAAGTTATTACCTAGGTAAAATTAATTTTTTTTTTGTTTTTTTCCAACAATACGTACTAAATAAGATCTTTTGAAAGAGAACTTTGATGTAACTATTATTAATATTCTTACATAATATTTTATACCTTAACTTTGATATCAACAGGATGTTTATTTCAATACTATCTATAACGTCTGGTATGCAAATAATAAACAAAACTTGCTTTGCACTATCGCGTTAAAATAAACTTAATACTTGATTGGTTGGTTCATATCTTCTGCAATTAGTTAAAGACTATACTTCGTCGAATACAGTATTTTATAGTGCCGTTGAAGAATAAAATAAAAAAGTGAGTAGTTTTATTTAATTATTTTACGATATATTGTATTGAATACTGAATATCGTCTGATATAATCAAGCATAGTAGTTGTGCAGTTTATTTAAGTGATTAAACTTTTAACATTAATGATTATGAATTATAGAAAATTATGATTAAACTTAAAGATTTGCGATAGTGGTTTATTCTTTGAGCTGATTTTAAACTACATTTAAAACAATGTGAAATAATAAATCAATAGTAATGATATCTGGTTTTTAACATAATGTCTTTTTGATCAATTCTAGTTTTTGAAGTTTTCATTCGACAAAATTTGTTTTCAATATAAATGCTAATTTTTGTAACACGGATATGAAAATTTAAATTTTTTTTATGAACATTTTGGAATATTTACCGGAAAATACTCGAAGAAAAGTTTGAAATAACAGTAATAATGATAACGTATTGCCATAAAATTTGTTAAACAAAATTTGACATTGTCAATACAGACTACCAAAGGTATTACTGATCTTATTCTACATACACAGTGGTCTAACGAAAAGTGTGCATCAAGATTTTCCCTTTTTTTTGTAATTGAACGCAAAAATACTCGGACACGTCAATTTTGCGTTTGAGGGGGACACATTTTAAACATATTTTTTGACCTGCGCCTTTAACCCCTTAGCGGGGGTGAGTAACAACCCTAAATTTTAAATGAAAGGAAAGTCGAGTGATACATCATTTGATAGAGTACAAAATTGTCTTTTTAATAATACCTTATTTGTTAAATTTTACTAAAACAGTTAATGCGAAAACGGCTTTAAAGACATTTAGCCGGTAATTTTGATATTAATGAAAAATACAAATAAGCTTTATTTATTACGCGTGAAAACAACTGCAATCATTAGTACGTTCCAATATTTGTTATTTTTAACGTTGCTTTGTAAAAAAAAGTAAACAAGCAGTTGAATTGATTTATTAAAACGTTACTTTAATAAATGTTGAAAATGTGACCCATTTGCTTAATCTCTTTATAGCCGATTTCGCATTAACTGTTTTAGTAAAATTTAACAAATAAGATATCATTAGAAAGGCAATTTTGTGTTCTTTCAAATGATATATCACACGACTACTCTTTCCATTTAAAATTTTAGGGTTGTTAGGAGGTTAAAGGCGCAGGTCAAAAAATATGTTTAAAATGTATCCCCCTCAAAAACAAAACAAACGTGTCCGAGCTTTTTTGCGTTCAATTACAAAAAAAGTGAAAAACTAGGTGCAAACTTTTCGTTGGACCACTGTTATATACTGCCCTGCGTAGCTAAAATACAGTATCTGCATTTTTTATCAATTTTAAGTTTTTTCGAATAAAATAATTAATGTGCCTGTTTGCTTCATATAAACTTATCAAATTATCTTATACGAAGTTTATCTGTTAAAATATCTTCTTTAAAGAATTACATTCAATACTAAAAGACATACAACTTTCATTTTCTCCGATCCATAAAATGTGTAGATACTATGTTTCAACTAAGCACGGCAGTATAGATGTATTTGTAGTAGTTTCCTTACATAGAAGGCCTTCTATAGGAGCTGAATGTATAACCAAAGAACTAGATTATTCTATTCTATAGTTGACGTTTTGACAACTAGGTGTGTTGTCTTCATTGGGACGTCTGTATTTTTTTATTAGGTACAACAATTTTTAATTAGTACAATTACACCATTAAAATTATTTATAAAAAACTGATAACGCTATTTAAAATACTTACAAAATACTAGTTCTTTTTATGCTTTGTTTTTTTCTTTTAGGAAAAACATCATCCAATTTAAAATCCGAACAATTACATTCATTTACAAAATAATTTAACATAAAAATCACGTTCAACATACAATTATAAAACAGACTAAAGTGTATGAACTAACGTAAACAAATAACTGACAATATAGATAAATGTACCTATACAAATTTTTTTTTCTATGATTGATAATATTCAAGGATTTATGCGAATAGAGAAATCTATTTGAGAAATAAAAATTAGGTTAAAATTTATGTAAGTAATGTATGAATTTATAAATAATTATGTTAATTAATGTATATAGTTTGATTTAAGTTTTAATCTTTAATTTCTCAAATAGAATCAAATTTATTTTTATTTTTATTATTATACTTTTTTATTTTTTTATTAATTTACTGTAAATAATGCTTAAAATGTCTGTATCTGTTCTAAAGTTAACGTTATTACTATATAAATTTATGAAAACAATTTCAGAGATGAGACGTTTACTATAACTACGTTCGATATCTAAAATCGTAGGATGGTCAAAATTGAAGTTAAGTCTTTCATTTTTGTGGTGTACGGATAATGCTGTGTTTTCTGACTTTTTTTTACAATTATACTTATGGTTTTTTATACGGTTAACTAATTTTTGTTTTGTATGTCCTATATAACAAGATGGACAGTCTAGGCAATCGATCTTATAAATTAAAGAAGATTTATCTAAAGTCTTCGTCTTATCTTTTAATTTAGAAAACACAGTATTATATAAAGAATTATGATTATAAAGTACTATTTTAATTTCTTGATGTTTTAGAATGTTAATTAATTTTTGACTTAAACCAGGAATGTTTATGAGTTTTTTATATACTATTGTAGATGGAGGTGTCAATATATTATTAGGAATAGTGTTCGTTGGTATATTAGAGTATAAAATTAGTTTTATTACTTTTGTAGAATAGTTAATTTTTTTTAGTATTTTGTGAAAGAGTGTTAAGTTTTTATTATGGAACTGGATGTTACTTAATTCTATAATTTTTGTATGAATAGATTTAATATATTTTTGTTCAAATGGAGGTTTTGAATAGTAGTTTACTAATCTATTAGATGCCATAGGTTTTATATACCAATCTGTTATTAATTTGTTAGTATTCTTATCATCTAAGAATGGAATTTTACCATTAATTTCTTTCAATTTAATGTAGATGCAATCTCTGATTTTTGAATGCAAGTAATTACATCATCTACATACGTAAATGTAAAAACCGAGTTGAAATGAGTTGTGTTAAATACAGAATTTAATAAATCGTGCATTACTAAATTAACTAAATTGGGAGAAGCTGGATTTCCCATGGCTGAACCAAATATTTGTCTATATTGACAGTTATCAAACGTGAAGTAAATAGAGTCAAACAAAAAAGATAAAATATTTGACAATTCGTTTAAATTGAGAGTTGTGAAACTACTAATATCCTTCCAATATTTTTGAATTAAACTAATCACTAAATTCTTAGATATATTTGTAAATAACGAAACTACATCAACTGATATAAGACAATAATCGAGAGGTATCAATGTATTATTTAATCTATCAACTAATTCATACAAATGTTTTATACTGAAATTAAACATATATGAAATATTATTGAGTATGGACGTTACAAATTTAGACAACACGAAAGTGGGAGCACCTACACATGAGGCAATAGGTCTAAGTGGATAGTTATTTTTTGAATTGTGACTAATACTTATAATTTGGGTAGAACACTGTTATAAGTGATCAAATTTTTATAAATAATATTGTCTATATGGCCATTATTCAGTAAAGATTTACATATTAAATAATTTTTATTTTGAATTTTATTTGTGAGATCTATGTAAATTTTTGTAAACATTAGTGCCATTCAATAAAACCATAATTTTATTATTATAGTCAATTTTATTAAAAATAGCAGTGGCATTGCCTTTGTCAGATTTAATAATTAAAATATCTTTATTCTTATTTAAAAAAGTTTTTGTATTTTCTATGTACTTATTAATAATGAAATCTGGATTTGAATTCGTAGAGTTTTTATTTTTTTCATTTAAGAAGTTGGTAATCATATTAACCACTAGACAACGTGTTTCATCTTTAGAATCACGTGAATGTGTAGTGAGTATATCTTCACAATCTTTAATTACATTAATAATAGGAAGATTAATTTTATTCGGATACGAGAAAAAAATTTTGGGCTTAGTGACAAGCATTGAGTTACATAATTAGGTAAAATTATGGTACTCATATTATACAGGGTGTTTCATTAATCAGTACAGAAAATGAAACTGGAGATTCCTTGCAAAATTTAAAGGGGGTTTAACATAAAAAAAATTCCTTAAAGCCTTCCCTGAAGAGTTAGACAATCTGTAGCTATGCTAGGTAGCGTTAACGGAAATTTGTTAAAAGAATAAGAGCCTGTATTCAAGAAAATGGTGCCCATTTTGAACACTCTCTGAAATAATATTGTTAATTTAAATTAAAAATGATAATTAATAATAATATTGTTATTTATGTCAAACTTGCATACGCAACTTATTAATTAAAAATTCTGCAAGTTCGCTTAATTTATTTTTTTGGTGAAAAGTATAGAGTTTACATGAAATTTTTAAGAGACAAAAAAGTTTTTAATTGAATTGGCCCTCCAAAATCTGAATTTTAAAATTGAAAAAAAAATTAGTTAAAAAGTTCTGGTAAAAAAACTCTAAGGGATAGTAAGACTCACCCCCTTGACCCCCTTGCAGAGAACAAGGGTGAATAAAATTATGAAATTATGGAGGCTTCTTGGATATAGTATTTGAATGTTTAAATTTCTTTTTTTTATTTCAAGTCATTTCAGAAAAAAATCGATTAATGTGAATTTTTTACACATCTTTAAGGGGCTGTAACTCTTCAGGGGAGGCTTTAAGGAAATATTTTTTATGTTAAACCCCCCTTCAAATTTTGCAAGAAATCTACAGTTTTATTTTCTGTACTGATTAATAAAACACCCTGTATATGCAACCAGTTTCCCAAAATTTAATTAGTTCATATTGTAACATCCAGTTCCATAATAAAAACTTAACACTCTTTCACACAATACTAAAAAGAATAACTATCCTACAAAACTAATAAAACTAATTTTATACTCTAATATACCAACAAACACTATTCCTCATAATATATTAACACCTCCACCTACAATGGTATATAAAAAACTCATAAACATTCCTGGTTTAAGTCAAAAATTAATTAACATTCTAAAACATCAAGAAATTAAAATAATACTTTATATAATACTGTGTTTTCTAAATTAAAAGATAAGACGAAGACTTTAGATAAATCTTCTTTAATTTATATGATCGATTGCCTAGACTGTCCATCTTGTTATATAGGACATACAAAACAATAATTAGTTAACCGTATAAAAAACCATAAGTATAATTGTAAAAAAAAGTCAGAAGACACAGCATTATCCGTACACCACAAAAATGAAGGACATAACTTCAATTTTGACCATCCTACAATTTTAGATATCGAACGTAATTATAGTAAACGTCTCATCTCTGAAATGGTTTTTATAAATTTATATAGTATTAACGTTAATTTTAGAACTGATACAAACAATTTAAGCATTATTTCCAGTAATTTAATAAAGAAAATTAAAAAAGTATAATAATAAAAATAAAAATAAATTTGATTCTAATTGAGAAATTAAAGATTAAAACTTAAATCGAACTATATACATTAATTGACATAATTATTTATAATTTCATACGTTACTTACACAAATTTTAACGTAATTTTTATTTCTCAAATAGATTTAGTTATTCGCATAAATCCTTGAATGTTATCAATCATAAAAAATTTTATACATTTTTCGATATTGGCAGTTATTTGTTTACGTTAGTTCATACACTTAACTCTGTTTTATAATTGTACGTTGAACGTGTTTTTTATGTTAAATTATTTTGTAAATGCCTGTAATTGTTCGGACTTTAAATTGAATGTTGTTGTTCCTAAAAGAAAAAAACAACACAAAATGAACTACTATTTTGTAAGTATTTTAAATAGCTTTATCAGTTTCTTATAAATAATTTTAATGCTGTAATTGTACTAATTAAAAATTGTTGTACCTAATAAAAATACAGACGTCCCGATGAAGACAACACACCTAGTTGTCGAAACGTCGACTATAGAATAATTTAGTTCTTTAGTTATACATCCAGCTCGTATAGAAGGCCTTCTATGTAAGGAAACTACTACAAATTAAAAATAATAAGAAGAGCAAGCAATAATTTCAAAGTATAGATGTATGTTTAACTACCAATGAATACTATAGCAACAAATTTAGCTAGACACCACTAAAAAATTTCAACACACTCTAATACTCGCAATTTAGTAGATGGTTTTTTAGTTTAATTTTGAAAGTTGAAAATTTTAAAGCAATTATAATATATTCTTTTTTTAAATTGTGTAGATGGGTGTGTTGGAATACTCAAACTAGTAGTGTTCGGGTATCCATACAATTGTATCTCTCTATTCAGAATCTACTGCCCAAACGTGAGGATATGCCTTTATTTGTTTCTGTCCTATGCTACGTTCATCCATCACCTTCCTGCCACTTTCCTGATGTCATCGTACCATCTTAGTATGAGTCTTCTTGGGTTTTGTTTTTCTCCCCATGGTTACCATTCAGTCGTTTTTCTGGTCTATTTCTTCTACTCCGACCTGCTTATCTGCACTTTGCTTGTATTATTTTGTTTTTGACATATTCCATTTTGGTTCGCTCTCTAATCCATTTTACCGATTTTTCATCTATCAGTTTTATGTTGAAGATCGCTCTTTCCATGTGTCGTTGGGTAATTTGCATTTTACTAATAGTTTTCTTTGTTATTGCCCATGTTTCAACTCCGTATAACAAAACCGGTCTTACACATTGGTTTAGTAGTTTTATTTTCATATGTATCTTAAATCTTTTTTTTACTCTAATATGTGTTTCAATCTTTCGTAAGCAGTCCATGCGAGTCTTACATCTTTACATCTGCCGTTTGCATGTTTCTGTCTACTCGTAGGTTTTGTCCCAGGTATATTGTTCCAAATAAATAAACAGTATTCTTTTATTAAATTAAAAGCGTATCTATTTTCTGCAATATCTTTGTTTTTATGGTCCATCACCACTAGCAATACATTTTATTCAAGAAACTAGAAGCAATGATAAAATTAAATAAAAAATGTTTTTGAATATAAAATTGTTGTAAGTAAACAAAAACTTCAATTTAAGTAGAAGTAAATCTATTTTCTATAATATGCTTGCAAAACACATGCGTTATGACGTCGGTCAGTATTAGCCATCCTACACTTTATACACAACAACGACAGCCTTAAATTAGTACTACATATTTAATAATCAATGTGTTAAATGTTTGAGTGACTACTTACTTAAGAATATTAAACTGTGATCCACTTGATACGCGGATAATTTAAATAAAAAAAACATATATGGCTTAATTCTTTAATGTTTTTTTTTGACGATTATAACTTCATTGATTAATATATGTTCTGCGACATCTAGTGTCGACTCGTGTTAGCCATCACGTACGCAAATGGTTCCCATTAAGCAACTTTGTCGACAGGTAAGTAAAAGCAGTTGTACCCTCCTGTGGGGAATATAATTGACAACAAGCATTTGTACAATAGTGAAATTACACTCGAGTTCTCTCACTCCTGAAGAGTCCCAAAAGGACGAAACAGCTGTCAAGTGATTCTCGGTGTTTGTTTGCAATTGTACAATCTCTTGCGAACTTACAGCAGGAGATTCGAGATTTTCATTTTATACTAACGCTTATGTTGGCTATAATTATCGAAGGATTAACTTATGTAACTGCTTTTACTTACCTGTCGACAAAGTTTCTTAATTCATTGATTACTTTAAGCTAATATTAATAATTAGTAATTTTACATAATAAGACATTTTCGGTATTTATTGTCTAAGAGGGAGGTTTCAAATTTTATCTAACATTGTTTTTAATAAGTATATGAGTATGAAATATTAAATATCAAACGTGATACAATCGAATTTAACCTTCAAGTTTTGCAGTTTTTCATTTTAGTTACTACTGTGGGTTTTTCCGCCAATTTAATACATATGGGAATCGAGATAGAAAATTGTCTATGGACTCTATTGTTAAAAAAACTCGACATTTTATCGCATTGAAAGCACGAGTATGGTACGTTCTATATCAGTAACCAAAAATAGAACTTTAATTTTTTGTCTAAATTGATTCATTATTTGCGATTCTCATCAAACAAAATTCTGTTTAATGGCCGATTGCACCAATCCCATTAAAATACATTAGTTAAAATAATAGCAACGATCTTGTTTTTAAGCATTGCTTAAGTTTAAGTCGTGTTGGTGGAATGGACCATACATTTAATAATCATTGCTTAAGTGCAATTATCGATATAATTTCTAATTTTTAAAATAATGCATTTCCAAGTGACGTCACAATTAGCTGCTTGCGGACGACTTTGTACGGTTTGAAACGGACGTTCACTAAATTTTGAGAAATAAGTGGTAACAATTGTATTAAAGCGTAAGTAATGGTCCTACATTTTATTAGAACAAATAAAACTTGCATTATTACAATTTTTTAATACAGAGTGGGGCACTACCAACGAATTATTCTGTAGCACTAAAACGACAAATAATGTAAAATATATTAAGGCATACAAATATTGAGATTATTTGAAACCAAAATTTAAAAATACTTTTGATTGTACAGGGTGCTCCAGAAACACGTACCATATCAAAGTTGTGTTATTTAAATGGAACACTCTGTATTTTTTTTCTATTTTTAAATTTTACGATAAAATATTATGTATGTTTTTTAACGTGTTTCTGTACCTACTTACTTCCGTTTCTGAGATAAATCGATTTTACCTGATTTTGAGACCCTCCAAAAAAATGATAAATAAAAACAAACTACTTTGTTTAACACCACCTTACTCAGAGCCTTCAACATTTCTTTTGCAATATTTACTATGATGTTATGATGTACAGGGTGTTTTAAATAATACCGCATAACGCTAACGACTTAAACCTTAAATAACTTGCTTAACTTAAATGGAACACACTGCATTTATGTAGCCTGTTGGAATCTTGAACTAGTTACATTTCAATCAGTATTAGGGAGTCCAACTTCTAACTTTAAAAGTTTTCGAGATATTTTAAAATTTGCAGTTTAACAATTTCCAATTTACTGGAATCTAAGGTACCTATGATATACCAGTAAAATAAACATTATCTTGCAACCATTTTTAATGTATAGGCTAATTCAGCTTTAAATATTAACCTTAAAATTTTTTTTAGAACAATGTAATAGAAATGTGCTCATGACTTATCCTGGGCACTAAGAGTCAGTCGAATCACGCCCACCTGTCACAAACAAGAGCAACCGTTATCAATTTTAGCAAAAATCGATGCCACTATAAGAGATGATCGTACTACTATTAGAACGACTTGTATCACATGGTTAGTTAGCAAGTTAAAGTTTGTCGATGTTTACAGTGTGATCAATTTCTGTTGTACCAGATAACGGTTGCTGTTGTTAAACATCAGTAAATTGTGACCGGTGAGCGTAATTCGACTGACTCTTGCAGCCGGGATACTAGTCATAAGCACATTTCTGTTTATTTTTTGAAATAAAATAAATATTTTTAAGGTAAATATTTAAAACTGAAAGTCACAAGATAATGTTCATATTACGGATATTTCAAAGGTAACTTAGATTTCAGTACATCGCAAATTGTAAAACTATCAAATTTTAAAATATCTTGAAAACTATCAGAGTTAGGGGTTGGTAACCCTAATACCAACTGAAAGGTAATTAATTTTAGCTTTTGACAGGCTACATAAATGTAGGGTGTTCTATTTAAGTTAAGCAAGTTATATAAGTTTTAAGCCGTTAGTGTTATGCGGTAATATTAAAAACACCCTGTACATCATACCATAATAGTACATATTGCAAAAAAAATGTCAAAGACTATTAGTTAGGTAGTGTAACTCAAAGTTGTTTGTTATTATTTATGTTGAAGTTATTGAATTTTTCTGAAGGGTCTGCAAATCAGGTAAAATCGATTTGTCTCCCAAACGGAAGTAAGTAGGTATAGAAACATGTTAAAGAACATACATTGTTTTTTATCGTACAATTCAAAAATAAAAAAAAATACAGGGTGTTCTATTTAAAATAACCCAACTTTTATTGGTACGTGTTTCTGGAGAACCCTGTACAATCCAAAATATTTTTAAAATGTGGTTTTAAATATAAATGCCTTAAAATTTTAATATTATATGTCGTTTTAACGATACAGAATAATTCGTTGGTAGTGCCCCATCCTGTATATTCCACATTAATAAATTTAAATATCTACTCACTTAACATAAACTATAAATGTACATGTAAATAAAAACATTTTGGTCCAAAAAATTTTGTAACCTCACACATACGTTTTAGAGCAATCAGCTGTTTTGGCGGCGTAGTCGTGAAGTACTTGGAAATGCCAAATGCTTCAAAAATGATTACAAAACATCTGATTAAATTTTTAATAGTAATTGTTCTAACAACGCAGAATATTTTGTTAAGCAGGAGAAACAGTAATAAATTTATATGAAAGAAGACTAAAAGCTAAACATACCAACCTTTACCCTCCTTAGTATTCATATGTAATAATATTAATTAAGTGTGTAGACATTATAGAAAAATATAAAAACATAAAACATAACAGCACACGTTTTGCATGACGACATATAATGGACCGTCCAAGCACCAATCAAGACCATGAAGAAAAAAAAATCGGTTATCGTTGGTATGATTAATCCTTCGATACAAAATGTATTAAAGTTACGGTTGAATTAAACCCAATTTTACACGACTGTTCCTAAGTCAGTTCGAAATCATATTCATAGAGATGTTTAAACTTTAACGCATCCTCAGTGGCGTGATGGTAGAACTCGATTTCAGTGATGTTTCATCTGGAGCAGGTATTTATAATCCTGGTACTAACATTTGACTGCTCATATGCATATTATTGCCTATTATCATAACTCAAGACTGACTAATCTTCGATGTTAGGTTTAGTCTTAGTATTTTTAAGCACTGGATGCCAAATTCTGTTAATACAGAACTTCTTTTCAGTTGAAAACCGGTTTTTGTAAATTTCAATGGCTTTCACGTTTAGCCAAATATAGAAGTAAGTTGTTGGCGATAGCACTTTCGTTTTGCCAACTTGTATAAGTGGTTTTCCGGAAAAAAAGGCATTGATGCGGACGACAGTTTTTTTTTTCTGTTTCTCTTATTGTCATTTTTTGCAATATAGAATTTTATATGTAATAAATCAACTGTTACGTTTGGTTACTTTGATGGATTATACATAATTTGTAGCATAAACGTACCTAGACCGGTTGTATATTTTGGTCTAAAGTCGTATTAGTTAGTACATCTCTAATAACGAACATGAATACTTAACCTTAGTAACAACTTAAACAATGACTGACTATCGACAATTTAGATTGTTACTAGTAGTCCGACTATGAATACGACTGTCGATATTTATTTTTGTTTCCGATTTTTCAAAATGTTATTATTCTTGTGGCCTGTGCAACGATATCGTTTGTATGTATCATGCAAGATGGCCAATACTGACCAAAGTAATGCCGCACCGCTACTATAATTACGATTCGATCACTGTGCCAACACTCATGGTGATGACCCATGGATAACAAAGACATCTTTACTAAGATATTGCAGAAAATAGATATGCTTTTATTTTAACAACAATTTTACATTACAAAACTGTTTTCATATCATTACATCACTTCTAGATGTGTTTGTACGCACAACACACCAATTGATTCGGGCAATTACTTTTTCTAGCAAGTAGGGCTTTGGACACTTTGGGTTGCACTTAGCCCCCAATGCAGTGCAATCGTACAGTGCTGCAATTGAAATATACATTTAATAGAATATTTTACCTAAGTTGTACTTTACCATTGCACACCACTATAAAAATTCAAAATCTTGTTGGGTTTATATAGGTATAGTCGGTCACGTGTATTTCACAATCGATATTAACGATTCCGTAATAAAAAAATAGTTGTACTTAAGCAAGTTTTATGTTATTTTTATGAACCGGTGTATTTTTAAAATTAGCGAAAAAATTTTACAATTATAACTAAAACTATGCAAAACGTGCAAGGTTAAAATTGATTGTCATAGTTCAATATTTCATATGCATCTACTTCTTAAGAAATTTATATTGATGAATCCAATTTTCTACTTGTGAACATAATTTGAACCCTAAACATTTTTCACTCTCGCGTGATTTATTGCACTTCCGTTTCGCTTCATAGTCGTACAGATACTTCCCGCTTAGACGAAAAATGCCGTTTACAAGACTTATTTGTAAAATATTATGACGTGATAACATTATAATATTAGTTTTACTTAATCAATAAAGTTATAACTGCAAAAAAAAATTTTAACGCGTTATTTTTCGGACTAAGTACATGTAGAATATCTATGTCATATTCGTTTCAAGTCATGTGAAATATTGTATTATATTAATGCTTAATTCTACATATTTAAAAATTAAAATTACATATTATATTAAACAATTGAAATATAAACTAAATAAATTAATCTTTTTCTGTAACAATATGATACGCACAGTATTTCTCTTTTTCTTACTTTATTATGATCAGTGGCTTCAATTCGGTTTTCTCGTATTTTGGTTGTCCGTACATTAATGGTTACATTGCTGCATACAGGATGAAATGGTTTTTCCGAAAATGTAAATTTTGAGCCCCATTGCCATCTAAAATTTTCAAGTTGCCCCCTGTTGCGCCGCCACTGGTGGAGATAGAAAAGGTAGATTTGTACTAAAAAATAGGAATTTAAAAATAAAAATTGATCTGTCCGAGAAAAATTGCATAAAAATAAGGATAATGAATTTTATTCCATACTTTACACTCACACTGTATATTTGAAGTCGATTTTCAAGTCATTAAGAAATTCAAGAATATAATAACAATCTAACATAGTAATTCGATTTGAAAGGAATAGAAGAATAAGTCAAACACAAATTTATATTGTAGCTTAGATAGACCCTGTAACTTTTGCATTTAACATTTATCTATAGGGTTAGTGAGTAAATGGCAGAGAGCGTACATCGATCAATTACGCAACGTTTTTTGATTGTTTCTCCTCGGTTACTATCAATTGCTAATAATAATTATTAGTAATAAAAATAGTGTATAGATGGAATAAAAATGTGCGTAGCATTAAAAACCTTTTCAAATCTGTAATACGAATAATGAAATATACGGTCCTTTAGCAGTCAATAAAAAAAAATTGAAGTAATAATCGACCTGCATAACACCTGTTTTTATTGTTCATTATGCATTTTATAGTATTTTCTTAATAATAAATACGGCCATGGATTTTTATGACCCTTTTGTTTAAATTCAACCTTGTTTATACTTGATAATTTTCTCAGAAAAATTTGAATTTTTATTACGAACCTGGATATTTTTTGCAAATAACAAGATTGCGTATTGTTTAATTTCCATAAACAAGAGCTAACTTTAAAAACTTGTTTTAAGTTTTACTGATCGTTTGGAATGGGAAATAATAATAATTGTTTCAAAGTTTGTTTCATGGCCTATACTTGATTTTAAAATACGCAGCATTTATTATCTTAAACCAAAATTATTACACATCATTAAAGCCAGAAAAACAAATTGATTATAAAATCCAATAATATCCAAGTATTTTAAAAAATAAAGTTTCTAATACTAACTGAGGACTATGATTAGGTAATTGTTTTCTCTGAAAAATAATTTGTATTTATTTTAACCAAACAAAAGCAACTTGTTTCAAAAATGTTTTCATAACTTTACAACATAAATAATTTGTACAACTGTGGGACGGAAAGTGCTTTAATTAGTCCAATAAACCAAATCCTAAAATTACTTTTAATGATCAAACCAAATTTGAAGATCTGATTTTTAAATATAATGATTGCTAAAGTTGAACCAAATTCTGAAATTTTACACAATAATTGTAGTTAAGATATTTTATGTTAGTTTGTCACATTTGAAAGTATTAAATTTATAACGTCAAAACTATAGTCATATATTAATAAAGTATATTATTATATAAGTATTGGTAATTGCAAGAGTTATTGTTTTATACATATATATATATATATATATATATATATATATATATATTAAATAAGTATTGATTAATTATTTAATAATAAAAAGCAATTGTACCTAAATAATTACCATTAAATAAAATCTAATGATGATTTACTTTAAAATCAACGGAATCCAGAAAATCTTGCAATAGTCCAAACAAATTACTGAACAGGCCATGTGTAGGTTGCTGTCTATAAATCACAATAATTTTTTGTTGTGACATTTTCTTAATAACAGTACAATAAACACCCCTGGCACTAGAATCGGAGTGTTTTATGACTCTGGCTCAAAAACAAACACCGAACTCTCTTTAACCTGGCCTTCGATGCAGGCGAATTAAGAGTTTTAGCGTTAATTTGTAAACTAAGTACGTAACAGAGAAATGGCGAACGAGTGCGAGATTCCAAAAGAAAAAGCCTGTTTGATTCTTAAACAGAATAATTATTGTTCCTATAAATGTGTATTAGCAATACTTTATATTTTGGGAATTTGAACCGACGAATTGAGTTTGTTAGATGGTTAAGTAAGGGAATCGAACGCATGTAATTCTTTTTACAGATGAAACTATGTTCACTAATAACGGAAAATTTAACGGACACAATACTTTCCCATGGGATTAAAATAATCCTTCCCTCCCTGCAAGAAAATGCCAGTATGTACTTTCAGTAAATATTTGGTGCGGAATTATTGACACTATAATTGTTGCGTATGATGCAGGACTGCGGATTTTCAAAAACTGCAATCACACTTTTTAACTAGATTTCGTAGCATCTAGTTGCATAAACAAAAACTTGATGTCACTTTGCGGTGGCCAACAAACCAAACAAAAGAAGAGTATAAACACTCAAAAATGATTTAATTTGCACATAAGCTATTGTACATAAAAGGAAAGTGAGTGTGTCTTGCCGGTTTTAACACAGCAACAGTCTTTTGTGTTCTCATCGAGGGGTGAACGTTGCACCTCCAGGTACAAGGATTCCGGAATAAACCAAAAACCAACGACACATTGCTAACTATAAATATATAAAAAATGTCGTTCTTGACATGGCAAGACTTTCAAAAAAAGAGAGAGGGCTAACTAAACCTAACTTACTACACAATCTTAGAAATACGAAAGTTATACAGATAGAGGTTCGGCTCACTTCACCCGACACTGTGCGTATGGACTTCACACCATCACTACCATAATATAGTTTTACAATTCGTTCAAGTTTCCAGTTTAGTGGAGGAAGATTATTTCCTTTAAGCTGTTAGAGATTTTTTAATGAGAAGATGAGACGGAGTTAGGAGCTAAAGATCATTAGGATTGGAAGAGAGAGGAGACAGTGGGCCGGAGTTAAAAGTTGCCTCGACTTGAACAAGCAAAGTGACAAACTCTTGGTACGTTAAAATTTCATTGCCCACGGTTTGCTTAATATGATGTTTAGCCGATTTAATTTTGGCTTCCCATATAAACCTCCAAAATGAGAACTATGTTCGGGAATAAAATGCCATTGAGTGCCCTCACTAACAAAGGCGTCACATAGGGTCGACGAATCTTTCTTAAGAAAGGTGGCTAACTCTTTAAGAAGAGAATTGGCTCCTGAAAAGTTAGTTCCGTTATCCGAGTATATACGCAAAAGTTTACCCCTGCGAGATACAAACCGCCCTAAAGTCATGATAAAGGCTTCAGCAGATAAATTCGTGACTAGTTCCAAATGCACAGCCTTGGTGGCAAAACAAATAAACAAACACAAGTATAACTTTACTCTTTCTAGCCAATTTATAGAAGAGTAGATGGTGATTTGTATTGGAAAGACCAGTAATCTTTTTTGGATAGCCATAAAAGACCGTGTCACCAAAGATCTGAATATTTTAGAGTTTGAGAAAAGATACCTTTTGATAGTAAATCAGTGATTGGTGGGTACATGTTTCCAATTACAGTGAGAAGTGCGTTCTTGAATACTGGAAACTGGATTGCAAATAAACGTTTGAAGAGGCTTGGTTTGGTCTTTAACCAACTAAGCACTATGGTCGAATCTGACCATAAATATGTAAATAATATTGGCATGTGCATAGCTTTAATCACCTGCTCCATTAGCTTGAAGAGTAGAGCAGCTGAGCAAAGTTTGAGTCTCGGAATTGTAGTAGGTTTTAAAGGTGCAACCTTTGATTTTGAGCACAAGAGGAGGAATAAAGTTGACCGAATCGGTCAACAGATCTGACATATATGCAACTCCCGTACGCGTGCATTGATGCATCGCAGAATCCATGAAGCTGCACGTCAATTGCATTTTTACAAGAGACGTTCCGAGAAACTATTAGTTCGTTGAGAACTATTAGATCATTGCGATATGAGCCCCATTTTAGCAGAACGCTGTCGTCTCATGACAATTTCTCCAACCACAACTGTTGAAGAAGAATTTTTGCACCAATTGTGGAAGGAGATAGCAGCCCCAACGAATCAAATATCTGAACAATCTCAGATAGCATAGACCTTTTTGTTACTTTCTTAGCAGTTGATGGAGGTATTGTAACAACGAAAGTATCTGACTGGAAACACCAACTGACGCCAAGAGTATTAGTGCGGTCATGCAATCCGAATTTTAAAATTCCTGGATGCAATTCTGAATTAAGTAGGCCGGTAAGAATATTGGGGTCATTAGAGATCCACTTGCGAAGATGGAAACAACCTTTTTGTAAAACACGTGCAATTTCCAAACATATCTCTCGAGCGTCGGCAAAATTGTCTGCTCCAGTCAGAAGATTATCAACATAGAAGTCGGGCTTTGATTATTTGAGAAATTGATGACTTACTGATTTCATATTCTAATCCGCGCTGATGCAAACAACGAATGGCCAGGAAGGAAGCAGAGGCCGTGCCGTAAGTGACAGTATTTAACGTGAAAGATTGAATAGGTTTTAAAAAGCAGGATCTCTACAAAATTTTCTGAAGTGACCTTTGAGTAGGATCAAAATCAGCACTTGCCGGTTTAGGATTGGAAGAGAGAGGAGACAGTGGGAGGGAGTTAAAAGTTGCCTCGACTTGAACAAGCAAAGTAGCAAACTCTTTGTACGTTAAAATTTTATTGCCCACGGTTCGCTTAATAATGATGTTTAGCCGATTTAATTTCGGCCTCCCATAAGCCTACGAAATGAGGACTATGTGCGGAGTTAAAAATGGGGACGACGAATCTTTCTTAAGAAAGGTGGTTAACTCTTTAAGTTGAGAATTGGCTCCTGAAAAGTTAATTCCGTTATTCGAGTATATACACAAAGGTTTACCCCTGCGAAATACAAACCGGCGTCATGATAAAGGCTTCAGCGGATAAATTCGTGACTAGTTCCAAATGCACAGTCTTGGTAGCAAAACAAATAACCAAACATAAGTATGACTTTACTCTTTCTAGCCGATTCGTACTAGAGTAGATGGTGATTTGTATTGGAAAGACCAGTACCGCGGCGCACGATTTAACAGTTTCCTTTGTTTCAAAAAGGTCTAAGCTTAAGAAAAAGAAACCTGGTCAAGAAAAATCTTTTTTGAATAGCCATAAGGGACCGTGCCACCAAAGATCTAAGTATTTTAGAGTATGAGAAGAGATACCTTTTGATAGTAAATCAGCGAGATCATCTTTGGTGGGTGCATATTTCCAATTACAGTAAAAAGTGCGTTCTTGAGTATCGGAAACTTGATTGCAACCAAACGTTTTTAAGAGGCTTGGTTAGATCTTTAACCAACAAGCACTATCGTCGAATCAGACCATAAACATGTGGAAGATATCGGCATGTGCAGAGCTTTAATCACCTGCTCCATTAGTTTGGAGAGTAGAGCAGCAGAGCAAAGTTTAAGTCTTGGAATTGTGGTAGGTTTCAAAGATGCAACCTTTGATTTTGAGCACAAGAGGCGTAAATGAGGTTGACCGAATTGGTCAACAGATCTGACATATATGCAACCCCGTACGCGTGTATTGTTGCATTGCACAATCCACGAAGCTGCACGTCAATTGCATTTTTACAAGTGACGTGCCGAGAAACTTTAAGTTCGTTGAGCACTATTAGATCATGACAATTTTTCCAACCACAACTGTTGAAGAAGAATTTTTGCACGAATTGTGCAAGGAGATAGCAGCCCCAATAGATCAAATATTTGAGAAATCTCAGATAACATAGACCTTTTTGTTACTTTCTTAGTAGTTGCGATCTAAGTGCAAACGAGGTAAGACGCCGGTTATTTCATCCAAAACCAAGCACGGCAGCAATATTTGAAAATTAGAGTAATGTGAACGTACTACTACTTCACATTTTGAATTGATGCGAGCTGCAGAATTGCTTATTCCAGCAACCATAATGTTGGCATCATAGATACTCAATTTAAGTTTTTTGCAAAGAGATGATCGGAACCCGAATCAAGCAAAATGCGAACAGAATGGGGGTTGCCGTCGGAATCAAAAATTTGACCAGACGCCGTTGGTAGCAAAACTTAAGATGCACTTGAACAGAACACCGAAATTGTTTGAGATGGATCTGGCTAATCAGCAGTTACCAGGGCATCTGATTGAACTTGAGGATTGTCATTAGAGGAAGGTGGAGCGTGTAAAAGAAAGTGATGCCTTCTTTACAAAGACTACAAGAATACCTGGATGCACACTGCGTCAGAAAATGACCCCTGTGAAGACAATTAATGCAAAGGTTTAATTCTTTGGTTTTGTCTAACCTTTGTTGAGGAGACAATTTTATAAAAGCATAAGATAAGCTCAAAGCGTGTTCATAACAAATGATTTAGATAGGATTGGATTCGATTTTTCTTGTGTGAAATTAGTTGGCGGTTTAGAAGGCAAACTGTCCAAGAGATTGGCTGTATTTGTCAGAAAATCCTTAAATTCAGTAAGAGATGGCAAATCAGAACTTGAGTTATTTCTTAATAGAGTTTCCCATTCGTGAGACGTAGTTGAATCAGTTTGCCAGACATGATATGAATAATAACAATTTCAAATAACTGTTCCGCATTTACAATAGATTTTAACGCTGTTATATGTTTGAATAGCGCATCAGAAAAATTATGTAATTTTGTAACGGACTCTTTGATACAAGGAGGTAAATCTAAAATCGGCTCTAGATGGTTTCTTATTAATATACGCGGTTGATCGTATCTAACACAAACTGATTCCCAGGCGATTTTGTAATTACAAGCAGAGAATTGCAGGGATGTAACAACTTAAGATGCGGCTCCGACTAAGCTGGATTTTAAAAAATGCAATCTTTGGATATCGTTAAGATCATTATTTGTGTGGATTAAGTTATTAAATATTTCACGAAAATCGAGCCAATCTCTAATTCCCCAGAGAATTTTGGAATAGAGATTTTTGGTAGGTTAAAAGAACATCTGTTTGAAAAATCTGACTGAGCAGCTTGAGAAGATATAAGATCAATAGTATTTGACTTGGGTCTTTTCAGTAAACTTTGAGCTTTAGAAACAGCTGAATGATAATCATCCTCAAATTTGATATGATATTCGTTTTCAGCATTTTCGTCGGAAACATCAATGATAATTTTAGATTGAATCTGTTCGAATTCAGATAAAAGCGAAAGGTTAATGTCTAAACGATTTTTAATTTCTTTAATTTGTTCGTCCGACACTTCATTGATGCCAAGAATAACCATTTTGCTAAAATGTTTGAAATCGAGTCAATTTTGATTTTAATAGAGAACGTTGTTTTTGCAAATTTGGCCATTGTTTTAATAAATGTATTTAAGCGATAAAATTAAGTAAAATAGGATTTTCGTAACTATAGCAAGACGTTAGCCACCGAATTAGTCGCTACTACAAACAATAATACAAAATTGATTATGCGCTAATTGCTTACGACATTAAACAACAGAAAAATGAATTTAAATTGCTTGAATGAAACGATTTTGAATCATAAACGAAAACACAAAGACACTATAGAACAATAGGATCAAAGTCAAGTCTATTCACGATGCGTACCTGTAAGCGAGGGATCCCAAATGGCATTTGCAGTGCGGTCAAAATATTTTGTAAAAACTTGAATAGTACACATACAAATGCAAAACATGTATTCAAAAATACTACCGTTATGTCTTAAAAGGATAAACTTGCGATGTATAGGAAAATTTCTTAAGTTTCTCTAAATAAATAATTAGTTCATTCAAACTTACGTTTTTCTTGATTTATTGGAACAATTCAAATCGATTACTTAGCTCGTAGTTCGTTGTTTATTCGGCTGCACGATGAACCATGTTGCGTATGATGCAGGACTGCGGATCTTCAAAAACTGCAATCACACTTTTTTCACTAGATTTTGCAGCATCTAGTTGCTTAAACGAAAATTGATGGCACTTTGCGGTGGCCAACAAACCAAACAAAAAGAAGAGTAGAAACATTAAAAAATGATTTAATTTGCACATAAGCTATTGTACATAAAAGAAAAGTGAGTGTGTCTTGCGGGTTTTAACACAGCGTTCTCGTCGAGGGGTGAACGTTGCACCCCAGGTACAAGGATTTTGAAATAAACCGAAAACCAGTGACCCATTGCTAACTATAAATATATAAAAATGTCGTTTTTGACAATAATCTTAGGATCATTTTTCTATGATACAAACCTCAATTCTCAACGATATTTGAAACTACTACGAAGTGAATTGAAAACAAACGTTGGACAATTTACCTCTGAGTATACGATACAGAAACTAACAAATTTACAGCACGACGGGTGCGCCTGCCTATTCATAATTTTGTAAATAATTATTAAAAAATAGTTTTTTGCTGAATAAATCTTAAACTAATGGAAATATCTGTATCAAATCTTATATCATTGAAATAAAAAAATAATCTTTTAATAAAAATGTGTTTGAGGGGTGAAGGGGTTCTTAAAGAATCCAACAGAGTATCAGTGATTTAGTATTTGTAATTAGTAATGAAAGTAAAAACAATAAAGTTGTATATTTCGGTGTATATAACAAATCATAAGTTACACGTACGAGTACATAAAACAGACTGGCCTATTCTATAGAGCACAATGTATGGTACTGATAACACGGTGATAATGCACGTTAAAGGTGAATTCTAAAATTTATCTTTAAATACATTTAACTTGACACTCCTCTAAAGATTAATTTTCGTTTTCAATTAGAATTTGCACATATTTAAATTCAGATGATTACATAATAAGTTGATTATTTGAAATATAACATATATTTAAATAAACTTTACTTATATCGTCGTTTGATTTAAAACATTAATTAATTCGTTAATTTCCATAATGACAATTACAATAATTTCATTATTTAAACCAATTCGTCACATCAATCATTTACACTTTAGATATACAGACATTTACAACATAAAAATACAAACAAAATTATACATGGCTTATGTCTTTCAAGCCTAATTTGTCTCTTAGAATAGAGAACTTATCAAACGGCATTTCGTCAAAAGATCAGCTACGTTATCGTTAGAATTTACATATTCATAAACAAATTGTTTTTCCGAGCAAATTTCTCTAACGAATTTATAACGTATGTCTATATGTTTCGTTCTGTAATGAAACTTCGCGTCATTGATAAGTTTAAGCGCACTCTGATTATCCATTTTTATTTTAAATTAATTAATGTTGATTTTTAATTCACTGCAAAATTGTTTTAACCACAGAGCTTCCTTCGTTGTCTCGGACGCAGCGATAAATTCGGCTTCTGCAGTTGAACATGTGACTGATCGTTGTAATTGTGTCCTCCAGGTGACTGCCGTGTCGTTTATCATGAAGATGTAGCCTGTAGTCGATCTTCGAGTTGTTAAATCTCCGGCAAAATCGGAATCAGAGTATCCTGATACAACGCACTCATTGTTTACATTCGCGTCGTAACGAATTCCAAAACACTTAGTTTCTTTTAGGTTTCGCACGACACGTTTAGCAGCGTGCCAATGAATTGCTGCAAAGTCTTGCAATTTCCGACTAAGTAAATTTGTCACGAACGCAATATCGGATCGTGCAGTTTGAGCTGCAAAAATTAGGGAACCGACTATTTGATTGTATGGAACGTTTTCCGATGATTTTTGTAGATTCGGGTCTGATAGGCACACATTTGGATCTGCGGGTATTTTTAAATCCATTAGCTTCTTCAAGTTTAAAACGCTTCACTAATTTCTCAATGTAAGATCGTACACTAATGCTGATCGAACCGGTGTTTTCATCTCGCCAAATGTTTAAACCGATAAAGTTACCTAGCGAACTTGTTTTGATTTTGAATTCGCGCTGCAGATGTTCACGTACTTTATCTAACACGCACTTTTGTTTTGCAAATACTAAACCATCGTCTACATACAGGACTAGCGTAACTTCTTCGTTGTTGATTTTTCCCTGATAGACGCACTTATCACTTTCAATTTTTTGATAGCGATTGACTAAAGGTCTCGTACCATCGTCGTGGGGCTTGTTTTAGTCCGTATAGTGATTTATTTAGCTTGCACACACGGTTATCTTGATCTAATTTTACACCTGTTGGAAAATCGACACCGAAAACTTGAGTGAACCCTTTAGCGCACAATCTTGCTTTAAATTCGCACAATTTATTATCATTCACTTTGATTTTAAATACCCATTTAGATCCGATAATAGTCTGCGGTGGTGATGGACGATCGACAATGTTCCAAGTCTTATTGTCATGTAGGGAATTCAATTCGTCATTGATAGCTTCTTGCCACTTAATTTTATGGGGACTTTTCATAGCTTCTTCGTGCGTTTCTGGGATGATGATCTCCGTTAAATTAATCTCTGCTTCTGTATGATTATCTGAATCAAACGCAATTATATTATCACAGGTTGCTGGTTTTCTAGATCTCAAATTGTATCGTGGCGGAGTTATCATCGGTACCCTATTATTTTGTACTGTTACTTCTTCGTCTTGTCTTATTTTTGTTAGTGTTGTCTTTACATCCGGAATAGCGACACTTGATTTTCGTCAAATATTACATGCTTGGAAACTTTTATTTGGTTCGTTTCAGGGTCAAACAAACGATAGTTTGTTGATGTTCCTTCATAACCGACAAGTAACAATTTTTCGCTCTTCTTATCTAGTTTCTTCCGCAGATGTGTTGGTATCAATAGATATGCAATACTACCAAAGGTTTTAATATGATTTAGCACCGGAACTTTTCCAGTCCACTTTTCGTATGGAGTTGCATCTTTAATCTGGCTATTCGGTGTTCGATTGAGTAAGTAAACAGCCGTATTAACTGCTTCTGTCCACAGTTTTTCAGGTAGTTGTTTGTTGAATAACATCGCTCGTGCACTCTCCATAATAGTCCGATTTTCTCGCTCACATCTTCCGTTTTGTTCTGGAGTATATATTCCAGTTGTTTCGATAATTATTCCATTAGCCGCAAACAGTTCTTGCATTCGGTAATTGATAAACTCGGTGCCATTGTCAACACGCACTCGCTTAACGGGTTTATCATATTTGTTCTTGCACTTTATCAGATATTCTCTGAATTTCTCGTATACGTCACTTTAATGCTTTTAAAAACACGACTTCACGATATCCAGTACAATCGTCTTTGAACAAAAGAAAGTATCTCATAAATTTAAACGACCAATTTCTGTAAACAAAAGTTTGCACATTGTGAAGCGGGCTTAAGGGTATCATTTACAATTCTAACAGCAGGTAGTCTCAGCAGGGGTTATCTTATAGAAGGACTGTAGAATGAATCATTACACTAAGCACGTTTTAGAAAATAGGTAATTTACGTTGCTTACTTAATTTTTTCTTTAAAGAATATATTTGAAGGTATCGCTAATTAAACACCATAGCTCGATTAATTATCGAATCAAAATTTTGTTTAGGAAATGTTTACAAAATAAAATTAGAAATAATTTTGATTTAAAAACGTCTACAAGCAATAACTTTTAAATTAAATCAAAAACTAAACATGGTTATTTGGGTTGACTGATTATTACTTATTTTTAAATAAATCTAACCTACTAATTATTGTAAGTTATTAAAAAAATCATTAAACTCTCTATTCATAATATTTAGTCCTTACAAAATGTATATTTTATGACGTTTCATTTTTTCTGTAGTTAATATAAAAAGTGAAAATAAAAACTAAGGCAATTCTTATTGTCAACGTATATATTTAGTTTTTTGACAAGAATTTATTACATAATTATAATTAAGATACCAAGTTATAGTTTAAAATTAAATGAAAACGTTTTTTTTTTTTAAATAAAGGTATTACTATATAAATAAATATAAGAAATCAATAATGGGTGTGACCTCCATTATTATTGATACATTCTTGGAGGCGTCTGCTCATTGACGCTATCAAGGTATCAATATAATTAATATTAATCGTTTCCCATGCGGTATCAATGGCTGCAATTAGTGCATTACGGTTTACTGGTATAAAATTTGGCCCTTGTTGTCTTCGGATAACAGCAAGTATTCGAGCCCAAACATTTTCGATAATGTTAAAATCTGGGCTTTTTGCTGGCCAGGGTAACAGCTCCAAGTTACTTTCTTGTATCTTTAATTTTAAACTATAACTTGTTGACAATACGTTGACAATAAGAATTGCCTTAGTTTTTTATTTTCACTTTTATATTAACTACAGAAAAAATGAAACGTCATAAATATACATTTTGTAAGGACTAAATATTATGAATAGAGAGTTTAATGATTTTTTTTAATAACTTACAATAATTAGTTGGTTAGATTTATTTCAAAAATAAGTAATAATCAGTCAACCCAAATAACCATGTTTAGTTTTTGATTTAATTTAAAAGTTATTGCTTGTAGACGTTTTTAAATCAAAATTATTTCTAATTTTATTTTGTAAACATTTCCTAAACAAAATTTTGATTCGATAATTAATCGAGCTATGGTGTTTAATTAGCGATACCTTCAAATATATTCTTTAAAGAAAAAATTAAGTAAGCAACGTAAATTACCTATTTTCTAAAAGGTGCTTAGTGTAATGATTCATTCTACAGTCCTTCTATAAGATAACCCCTGCTGAGACTACCTGCTGTTAGAATTGTAAATGATACCCTTAAGCCTGCTTCACAATGTGCAAACTTTTGTTTACAGAAATTGTGGTGTCCAAGTTTTAAATTTCATGAGTGTACCTGATGACGTGACATTGACTTCAACGTTGATTTTTGTTTTGACTTTGATAAGCATTTTGTACAAGTTGTTGCTATCTCTGACACAACTCCGACCAGGAGTTTATTTTCGTAAATTTTGCATCACATTCGCCTTTCACAATTTGAAAACCTTTTTCGTTATTGTTCCTTCGGAAAATAGATTACGTCTGAGTTGCGGGACGTACCAAACATCTTCAAGCGATCCGTTGTACCATTTTCTGTCAATGTACTTTTCGATATCGATTTTTCCAACACCTTTACTTCTAAAATTTTGTCTTTTCCCAGCCTCACACATAGACCCGTCGTTGGAGTGATGGAGGAGAAGAAGTTACTGTTAGGTGTCATATGTTTCGGTGCACCACTGTCCATTAACCATGAACTAACGTTGTCAACTAAACAACAATTTCTTCAGTTATGAACCCACTTCCAGAGTTGGAGTAAGTTGTATTTTACAATGTTGCAAATCAAGGGCACTTGTAATCACACACATGGCTGTTGCATCGTCTTTTATCCATTTTTTGCTTTTTTTCGTTGCTAGTATTATCGTTAGGATTGTGACAACTGGCTTAGCTTTGGTACCATCGGTCATCTCGAACAATCCTTTCGCTTTTAAAATACATTTCATTTAAACTCGCCATTGCTGATAATTTTACCGTCGAACTTCGTGACATGTATGTCGGCCATATTGTTCGTTAATCAGCACGCTTAAACGACGAACGTTTAATTCATTTATACTAACACCGTTTCTGATATCTTGTTGTCTGTACCAAGATACGTTTCAGATTACGATAAACGTCTGTACGGAACTTTGACTATTGCGACACGCACAACTCGTATACTTCGCGACACACGCGACTTTTTTAGCGACGAACGCACCACGTTTTCTTTCAATCACTAATTAATACTATAATTGTCACACTAGCCCCATAACTTGTTTGAGGGGGGAGGGAAGTTCTTAGAAATCCAACAGAGTATCAGTGATTTAGTATTTGTAATTAGTAATGAAAGTAAAACAATAAAGTTGTATATTTCGGTATATATAACAAATCATAAGTTACACGTACGAGTACATAAAACAGACTGGCCTATTCTATAGAGCGCAATGTATGGTACTGATAACACGGTGATAATGCACGTTAAAGGTGAATTCTAAAATTTATCTTTTAATACATTTAACTTGACAAAATGGAAGTTTGTGTTATATCTTTGTGTTATATCTTAGATTTTTTTGTTAACATAATTATATCTACGAAAAATACCTACAAAATAAGGTATTATCTACTTTTTTATCAATTACCGTGTCGGAGATATTCAAGAAAAAAAATAGACCACTTTCAGTTTTCTCAAATTATCTTGGGAAGTAGGCGATAGATTTGCAGTTTTTTCATATCATCAAACAGCTCTTGATTTTCTGCCCAACTTTGCTAATTTAAGCAAAGCTGTATTTTTACAAATATGAAAGTTACCCATTATACCTGGATAGATGATGGGCACCCTGAGTAAAATGCAGATGGCTAATATTGACCAACCGACCAACGTAATGCCGCTACTATTATTGCGATTCCACGACTATTCCAACACTAATAGTGATGACCAATGCATAACAGAGACTTATTTTACTAGGATATTACAGAAAATAGAATTGCTTTTATATTAATAGAAGAATGCTATTTATTTGCAACATTTTACATTCAAAAAAGTTCTTTCATATCATTTTACCAACAACACACTGTTGGTTTACGACAATTATTGATATGAATTGTATACTCCGGCGGGCAATTTGTAACGCACCTACCCCCCATTATCTTACAAACATTGGGCAATGTAACTGCTGCAATTCAAATTTACACTTAATAGATTAATTTATCATAAGTTGTACTTTACTATTGCATACCAGAACTATTATAATCAATAATTTTAGCAGTTGTTTTGCGATTATTTTTTAAATAACTATAACAAACTCAAAATCTGATCATACTCAATATTGCCGGTCACGTATATTTTACAATTGATATTAACGATTGCGAAATAAAAATAGTTGCATTAAGCAATTATGTAAGGTGCAAGGTTAAAATCGATGTTTAATATTTCATTTGCATCTACTTATTCAAAAAATTACAGATCAAATTTATTCATACTGGTAAATTCAGTTTTTTACTTGAGAACGTACAAAAGTATTGAACATAAATCGAACCCTAAACATTTTTACTCACGTTGCACTTTCTATTTCCTTCATAGTTGCACAGAAATCTTCCTCTTGGACAAAATGATTTATTATAGAAAATAATATGACGTGATATCATTAATAGTACTAGTTTTAATTTATCAATAAAGTTTTAACCGAAAAAAATTTTCTTAACGCGTTATGTTTTAGGTCATGTGAAATTTTTATTTTTATTTTATTAATGTTTATTTGTACATTTTTAATATTAAAATTATATTTTAATGACAAACTGAAAGTGATGTATAGGGGTTCATCAAAGAA